>JASFAT010001361.1:0-522088 GCA_031353405.1 Baronia brevicornis
TGCGAGAGGAAAACAAGTATTGGTACGCGCTTCTGGTAAATGACCCATTATCGGTTGCACCGTGTTCGCTCGCAAACGAACGCAAATAATACATTGTCTTACTCCTTGCTTATTATAGGATGTTTTTTATCAAAATTATAATTTGAGTTTTCTAAACGACCTACACGAAGAATGTCATTTGCATCTAAAAATGAAGTAAACTGTAATAATTTACTTTTATGTGGTAATGATTTTCCTTATTTGAGTAACCTCAATGTCAGCAACTAACAGCACATCTATAGTGGAGAGCTGAAAAAACTTTGGGTCCGCTAGCTGTATACCGCACGGAATATCTTACTCGCTAACGTCTATATTGACGCTGGGTAAAATACCTGTTATCGTTGGTACCAATAAACAAGAGACCTGAGAACTATATGTAGTGCTGAATAAGAATTTATTTTAATGGTACACTTTCTTAAAATATTGGTTTTAATATTATTAATCCCACAAACATTTAACGTTTCACTAGAGCGCTTGTTTAACCCTTATTTCTCGCGCATAACATCTGTTAAAATTGATGATTGACAACCAGTGTCTAACAATGCACGCGCCTTAACCTTCTTATTGTTCATCTCATTAACGATTTCTACTTGCGCCGTACACAATAAAGTATGATTCATCGTAATCAGTCGTAGCTGATAACGTAATTGGTTCATTTTGCGCACTTTGTTCTACGCAAGAATTAACGTCATTTTTATGAATCCGAGTGTTATGTTTTTCTTTACATATCTGGCAAGAACTTGTTTGAACTTCGGACATACATAAACAAAATGATATAGATCACAAATTGCGCATTGATGTTTTCGTTTAGTACTCAAATCCGAAGCAGCTAAGAAAGATCTAACTGGCTTATTATGTTGAGAGTTTGTGTTCCTGTTTATCAGATCTATTATAGTGGGTGGTTTCTAAAATGGAGCTTACACTTTTATCATTTTTACAGGTTGCATAAAAATGAGTAAAATTTATACAATGACGGTAGATCCGATAAACTATTTTTATATTCCTCCTATTTCATACTTGTGGTGGAATCCAACTTTGCTGGGACCAAGGGCGGATCGTGACTTTGTGGGACCCTGGGCTAATACTACTCGGGGGTGTTTTGTGTATAGGTTGTTTAGTAGGTAAGTGTTTTAGGTTGTTTAGTTGTTTTTTATCTGATACCTATACAGGTATACTAACACTAACTCTACAACATGCACTAACACTGCGTCGACCGTTTCGATTTTCGAGGTTCTCTACATTGCAATGTTAATTTAAGATTTATTTTACTTTAGTTTTACGTTACGGTTGACCACATAGATGCAACAAGACTTTTAAAAGATATTGTGGTGTTATAAAATGAGGTTAAAAATATGAAGTTTACATTTGTGACTAATGATGAATTAAAAGAAGTGAAAAATGAGCTGAAAAATTTACAACTAGAATGCAGTAATTTTGATAGATTCACTAACAAAAAACGAGAAGGTAGTGGCAGAATAGATAATTTTTACCCGAATAGTGCACCGGTACGGCTAACGCATATTGATGGAACAGAGTTAGGTACCCCCAACATACGAGATAAAAGCAGTGCGTCGGCTGACCGCGAAATAAATAAGCCGGCGGACATTTTGCCTTCTCTGTCGCTCCAATGTAATAGAAAAGTCGAGCCAGTAGTGACACAATCTGCATCAGCTGAGTGCAACAACATATGTAAACAAGCAGCAAGCATGCCATCTCTGTCACCCTGCTGTAATCATAGTAGCGAAACAGCGATGACAAATCAACCTGTCGTGGAGACCGCTCCAATGAGCGCGACCATGATGACTCATGAACAGAGCCCGTTAAATAACCGATGCGCCAATTCAAAGACGTTTCCCGTGAATTCCCGAAAGCGTGAAAAATACAGGAGAATGGAAAAAATAGGATGAAAGTGATGAATGGATAACCAAACACCGGAAGCGATTAAGAAATAGACTGATAGGTATAAGGCAAAGCGAACATATAACCAAATGATAGATTCCGAGCGGCGAAATTCACAGATGCTATTTTATAAACAATGTTGACAAGGATACCACGGAAAAAGATATCCTGGACTATGTTAAGCAAAGAGTTATGTTACTTACGAGACACATTAATCAAATACATAGTGCAGGACAAGTCAAGAGACTAAAAGAGATCAGATGGTAGAAAGAAATAGTGATATTGAAATGCATGACAACTACAGGAGACAGGATATTACACTGCCACGACCAAACGAGAGGGCAGAGATAATTGGAGTAACAGGACCTCAGGATATAACAATACACCAGAGCCCTGAAGAACCAACAAATACTGTGACACGCAAACGAATGCGCTCACCTGTCGATATGAGAGGATGAATAAACCATTAGATGTGGATAATGACATTGTTCTGGACGATTAAATTAAATGAAGCAGAAGCATGTTAGAGCTTAGTGATAGTTTAGTTATAGGGAGTGAAATAAAATTAAATATTTTTATAAATAAATAGTGAAAAAATTAAATAACTGATTAAGTGTTTAAGTGTACATGGGGGAAAAGCATGTTATGTATGGACTTTGTGGGTACATTAATAAAAGTTTAGTTTTGAGGCTGTCATCTGAACTTGTGCATCATTTTATAAAGTTAATTGTACAATGTAATAATACTTAAATAATACTTTGATATAGTGAAACTCTTCCAAGTAAAGTTAATTTATTAATGAATCACTTTACATTTTATATTCAATATTAATTTCTTATGCCAAGAAAGGTATGTCCATCGAAAGACGTCAGTCGATCGAATCTTGTTTTTATATAAAACAATTTATTTCTTTCCTTTTTAAATTACGAGTGTAAAAAAAGGTTTTTTATATTTTAGTTTATTATATTTAATTAAAAAGTTTTAATACAAGTGATACATTTATCAATGTATCAGTACAGTACTATGACTACATATAGGGAAATAACTAATAATTTCAACAAATTGCGTCTCAGTAACTAATAATAAGCTAGCGTAACTCGCTCGTCCCGCGGTGGATTCTGCGCACCCTCCCCTCGACAATATGTTCATTACAAAAGGATCTATGTGCTCAAAACATCCGCTCGCGGATTCTGCTCCCAACTCCACTCCCTCTATGTTTTTACATTTAGACTTGCTTGTTTATTTAAAGTCATTGATTTAAGGAGACTATGGAGTTAAATGGGCATGTAGATGGGCAGCATATTTCCCAAATAATATAAAATCATCACATTCTCAAGCATAACAAATGGTATGAGGGTTTTCAGTAAATTTAAATTCATAATAAAAACTAATCTTTCAATGGTCGAGGTTTATGTAATCTCTGGTGGATAAATGGTAGACGTTTATGGGCGGCGGTACTTGTCTTTCTCACGCTCACTCGTTTCACCCACTATTTAAAAAAAAACATTTTTTTCTTAAAAACTTCCTTTCAATTTTTCCAAACAACACGACAATTTAACGCTTAAGACGCTAATGCGAGAGCTCTATCTTTATTTGGTGAAGAAACGTTATTTTGGATCTTACTGCCCTTCTTGTTAGGGGGCATTTTTAAATGTACGGTCCTCACATGGAGTTTCAAAGAGTTGGACTGACTAAAACTTTTAGCGCAGTACTGGCACTCGTAAGGTTTTACGCCAGAATGTACCTGAAAAAAAAGTTTAATTGAGTCCAAACAGTCTTTAAGTTATAAATAAAGAGTGTCCGGTGTCAAAATTAGGATTGCAATTTCAACTACTAATTTCAAACAAGGAATATTCGACCATATTTGTATTGATTTCACTCCTCAACGAACCGTCGTCGCGAGCGATCGTTGCATTTTATTGTAGTCGTATATATACCCAACTTAAATCGCCCGTCGCCTTTCGCGAACGTTTATAAATACTAAGATTTTTTATAATACTAGACTACCTACCTAATTTAAAATGGCAAAGTGCGGGAATAAGATAATGTATAAAAAAACACTTGCATTACAATGCCATAAATGTTTAACAATGGTACATAGTACCACATTACAGGCCTGACTAGTAAACAGCTTACTGACCTACTTACTGCAGACGGCCTGCAATGGACCTGTGATTGCTGCCACAAATCAACACCTAAAAAAAGTCGTCCATAATTGCTGATAAAGAAGACAGTGAAGACAAAGAAGAGACTACGTCCCGAGGCCAAATGATGTCCGACGATGCTCAAAAACTTTTAAAGAGTAAATCGTTTAATGAAGAAAGAATCACAAACCGTTAACGATTCCATACAATTTTATACTGAGAAAATAGACGAATTTCTTAAGGGTATGAAAGCAATTACAGAAAAAATAAAAACTTTAGAAAGACAGAACATTGGTTCAAGGAACAGAAACAAATACCTTGAAACCAAAATAGAAGCTACCGAACAACGAGTGCAAGAAATAGAACAGAAGCAGCTAGGAAAACATTTGGAAATAGCGGGAATACCGGAGGATCACAAGACAGCTGAAAAACTAAAAGTACACGAAAAAGAAGTGATAGCTGCTAAACGTATCCCGGTAAGCCGAAATCAGCCCCAAAACCGAAATCACAAAAAATAAATGGTTAAAAGCGGCTAAAAACTAAAAAATTGAAGTAAGTGACATCGACCCGCAAATCAAGCCTTAATCCGAGAAGATATATATACATGAAACCTTAACTCATTTCAATAAAGTTCTCCTATGGCATGCTAAACAAGAACTGAAGGCTACATACAAATATATATGGTGTAAGTAAAGTGCGAAAAGGTGATAGTGACAAAGAGGTAGTTATAAAAAACATCAGTTATATTTCAGATTTAAAATAATATAATATATGTATGTGTATGTGCACATTTAGTGTTTGTCTACCTAATTATATATATGAATAAAATCATGAATCCCTCATATTGTTATTGTTAAATATTAATTGTGATTGTTGTGTATAGTTGTAACTGGACTTCAGATTTACCTTAAATTCTTTTGCATGTTTGTTATCTTATATTTTCTTTAATCTGTAGTCTGTAACTGTACCTTTTGTAATAAAAAAAAAAAATATATGTATGTATATATACGTATGTGCATGTGTATGTGTATACATGTTTAGATTTATAATATAAAACTGGGTAAATCTTTGTTCTTTATAAGAGTGGGTAGATATCTATCTTTGTAAAATATCTTTATGTCAAAGTCAAGTGATTGAGCTACTAAATTATAATATATAATATGTACCTATTGATTGATGATGATTTGCGACCTATATTGAGCAGATACTATTTAATGTAATATAAGATACCTTATGGAATTTTATTATATATGTATAAAGTAATTGTACAATCGATAATATCCTATGGATCCGAAAGTTCAAAACATATGTAGATCGCCATTTATTTCATAAGATTTAAATCAGATAATATTATATAGATAAGTTTGTCATATTATGATTTATGTTCTTATAGATAAGATAAATAAATTATTTAATTAAATTGAGAGGGGTCGGGGCGCGGGAAAAACCAATAAGGTTTATTGGGCTCATATGTTAACATTATACTTTCTATCAATTAAATAAATAAAAAACAATAGTCGAATATTCTTGTTTGGACGTATTACTTCTTATATAATTGTGCTACTGGACACCCAATATAAATACATATTTAAAAAATTACTTGAACACTGATTCAGTCATTGGTTGGCAAAAAGTCATTGGTTACATTCTACGGCCAACATTAAGTCTTAAAAACAATATTTTAATGATAAATATAGAAATAAATAGAATACTGTTACCCTGAAGTGTCGATTGAGTGCAGGCTTCTGACTGAAACGCTTATGGCACGCGGGGCAGGCGTAAGGCCTTTCGCCCGTGTGGGTGCGCGAGTGAATCCGCAACTGGTTACTGTCGGCGAAACGCGATGTACACAACGCACAACTGTAGGGACGCTCCCCGGTGTGACGGCGCTGGTGATAGCGTAGCGCTGCGACCGACTGTATCGATATAAAATAAAATCGAGCCATTTATAGGAAATACAATAGAAAAAGTATTTATTTATTGCTAAAAGGATGTAACCGTAATATCTTAGTCACGGGGTTACATCTATGGAACCATTTTGATATCAATATCAACCCACGGCAATCGAATAATAGACATAGGCCTCGCCCAAGTCGTGCCACCTACCCCAATCTTTGTCTACATGCATCCAGTCTCTGCCAGTCGCTCCATTTAGGCTTCATCTATGGGGGAGAGGGGCGTCTCCACTCCAGTACTCGTCTACTCCAACAGATGTCGGTTGTCGGGCAAACGGGTCCAGCCCATTGCCACTTCAGTCTGCTAACTTGAAGAGCTATATCAGTGACTGATTCTCCAGCGAATTTCTTCGTTCGGAATTCTATCCACCAAAGAAACAGAGAAACTCCAAGCATTGCCCTCTTCATAGCCCCCTCGAGCGATTTCGAGCTTGTGAAGCAGACGGACTTTCAGTGTCCACATTTCGGCACCGTAAGAGGGTACAAGCAGGACACACTAGTTGAAGACTTTGGTATTCTTTGAAAGCTCTGTGATATGGGCGACCAAGAAGTTTCCTAAATTTTGATATCAATTCCCATTTATTATCCCAGATTGATAATTCTAAGTAAATTCATGTAACTACACAGCTAGATAACCGTGCTTTAACACATTGACTGCCATGGCACTTTTAAGGATTCCGCTCTTAGAAGCCAACCTCTATCTATTGAATATGGCATGTTCATTATGTTTCATAATTATATACTTGTATTTTGACGTCAAAAGTTACAGTATATTTAGTTATAAGAATAATTCTCGAAGTAGTGCCTGAATTTAGGGTTAGGCCTGTATCTTCATTTTATCATCTTGAAACTCAAAACTATATTAGAATATTTTTTTCATTCTTGTTTTTAGTTTGCTCTTTTTTTCACTAATTGTAATATATGGGACTGGTCAAACCAACAAAATAAGCTAAAACTTGAAGGGGTTATTACTAATGGCAGAAATGTTCCACTGTTTACCTCCTGACCTAACCTAACCCTCGATACTAAGTTGAAATTATCATAATGACAGAAAAATAAATTTTGTAAACCAAAAATAAAGTTACACAGTAATTGATTATATAATATTTATATGTATACAAAGGGTGGTCTTATCCAGACAACCGTTGGATGGACATGGTGTTAAAGTTGATATATTTGGTGTGGGCTGGTGACACACTATTGATACGGATAACAGAAATTAATTGATTATATAATATTTATATGTATACAAAGGGCGGTTTTATCCAGACAACCGTTGGATGGACATGGTGTTAAAGTTGATATATTTGGTGTGGGCTGGTGACACACTATTGATACGGATAACAGAAATTAATTGATTATATAATATTTATATGTATACAAAGGGCGGTCTTATCCAGACAACCGTTTGATGGACATGGTGTTAAAGTTGATATATTTGGTGTGGGCTGGTGACACACTATTGATATGGATAACAGAAATTATTTTACACTTTAATTTTATATGTATATAAAACCTTTTAAAAAACGACAACACTTACAGTAAAATTCTTACCGCATACTTCGCAGACAACGTGCTTGTTGTATTTTAGACCAAGGTGTACCCGTTTTATGTGAGCTTGCAGACGCGGGCGCGTGATGAATTGGGCACCGCACTGCAACAAATCATGTATTACTTGTAATTTTTCCCTATCAGTTCACATTTTCCCTATATATATATATATTGATTTATTTATCTTGTTAAAATTTTAAATCGTTAATACAATACTTTTTTGTTCATCCACTCAAGTTCAAATACATTTTTTTTAAATTTCTAGTGAATGAAATTTGATGTGAATACAGTATTTTTAAATATTAATTCATTAATTGAACTTAATTATTTACTTAAATATCGGAGAAAAATATCTCTTATATAACATATGAAGCAGGATGTAAAAGTAGAAATTGTGAAGAAGAGTTTTGTGAAAGACAATCCACCTAGCTAGTATTGTGATAAGAGGCAAATCATCCCTACTTGGGAAAGAATCATTTAATAATCAGCTTATTTTTTCCCGCCTATTTTGACCAAAACGTATTATAATTATTTGTTATCCTTTGGTCACTGTGATGGCTGTTGGATTGCCAAATAAATAAAATGATTGTGTATTATACATACACTTAGGTGTATATATAATAAACTATTTATTTATTTATTTGGCAATAATTTATTTATTTATTTAGAAATTTTATTTTTATTTATTTTACTTTTATTACAAAAGGTACAGTTACAGACTACAGATTAAATAATATATAAGATAACGAACATGCAAAAGAATTTAAGGTAAATCTGAAGACCGAATGAATCTGAAGTGAAGTGAATTAAGATAAATATGTAAGACCATAAAGATAAGTTTTAAAAGAATTTAAACTAATATTAAAAATATCTGTGTGAGCACATATACAATTATAGCTTCTACACATTCTGCTTACTGATGCACATACTGCATAAATAAATCATACATATGCCTAGGCAACGTCCTATCGTTTTTAGGTTTTTTTATGACATTATTTTATTGTTACTGTTGTGCATGACACTGTGGTCCGCGATTAAACTACATTGGTTCTTCTCAAAATCAGCGCCAGGAGCTCTTGTAGAGCGCCTGGCTTACGCTGAGTAAAAACCATTTTGTGGCACATCTTAGATAAAGTTTTTTTTTTTTATAATATATTAAGTTTAATTTTTATTTACTTAAGCATTTAAGTTCTTGTAAAAATGCGTGTCACGAATAAATATTTTTCTATTCTATTCTGTATAGTATATATACCTGTTGGCAGTCGATTATCGTGGACTGCGCCGCGGGCTCGGGGACCTCTAGCCGCGGCCGCAGAGCGCGAGCGTGAGCGCGCATATGTGACGCACGGCTGTGGCTTGAAACGCGCTCGCCACAGATATCGCACTGCGGACTGATTCATAGTCATCATCAGTCTTTAATAGTTACACACACAAACCGCTCCCGAATAATAATATAAACAAACAGTTGGTAAGGTAAACTATCTCATGACCAATTGGCTCAGTGGCGGGGCCCCGCCCCAGGAGTCAGTAGTCGCGCGTTCGATCTCTACATCGGAATAAATATTCATATCATATACCTAAAACTATCAATTTTCACCACAAATACAACGTGTAAAAATTGATACTTCTATCGTTGACGTTGTCAACGACAGTGATCATGGCGAGGTTTTTAATGGCACTCTTGAAAGCGATTAATTCAAATGAATGAATGAATCAATGAAGTTTTTAATTTGAAAGTAAAATTTACTGCGCAGTGAAATATATCTTACCTGTTTTCGTTCTTGTGTGTGTGTTTAAAAGATGTCAGAATGTGACGTTTCCACGCATTGAGTGTTAAGAACTGAATATTGCACTCTGTGCAAAACCTCTCCGATTCAGGCCCCTCCGTATTGTCAGGTTCCTATAAAAAAGAATATCAAATATCAAAGTTCGCATAAGTATTGACTTTATGTGATCATGCCATTGCTAACAATGTTACAATTGAGCAGAGTTCAAAATCAATCAGAATAAAAGTGAAAAAGACGTTTTAGTACGGAGAATGGGTAGATCTTAAACAAGTACCCTGGCTTCTTTATGGTCTACCACAGATCTCGATTTAAGAACACATGACTTAAATGTGCATCTATTGAAAAATTAAATTACAGTTTTGGTACTTTTTCGTTAGCCGGGAGCACGCGAAAAATCACCACATAATGTAGAATTCCACCAAATTTATTACAAGCTAATCTAACGTTTTTTTCCCACGTAAAATAATCTAAACTAACCTAACCTTTTCCCCCCATAATAGAAATTATTCTAATAAAAAACCTTTTTTTACATGATTGTACTATGAATGAACTATGTGCGCGTTTTCAGCGGAACACCTAGTACAGCGGGAGTGTCGCGGCGAAAAGAGCACTTTTACCAAAAGAGTTAAGAAATGTGCAGGAAATAGATAAATATATATATAAACGAAAATATTACTAATCTATTTGAATTTAGTATAATAGATATTTCAAGATACCTACTTGTTCATCACGCCTATGACTCTTGCTCAAATGCATGAGAAGACCATGGCGTCCAACGAAACTGTCTCCGCATCGAACGCAAACGTGCTCAGAGTGTCGTTTGCGCATGTGTGTGAGATACGACGTCGGTTTGCTGCAAATACGCAACATAGTAAGCTAAAAGTGGTAACACCACGATAGACAGGAATGGGCGAGTTCGACTGGAAAAGTATCACACCTTTGCAAAATACCAAGATCGTATTAGATATATGATGATATGTATGTATGTATGTCCCCTCATTTCTGACATCCTTACCCTAAGGTAAATGACCTTATCAGATGATCCGCTTGCACGTTTACCTACCACTTCCATAAAAAATATAAATACTATATCTGTGTACACATAAATATTATTATATATTAGAGTCAGGAGTTATTTGCGGAAATGCAACATTCTCAGATCAACATTCTCTGGGTGTTGGCAAACGTAGCGTGGGAACGTCGCTCTATCCAGCCCGGGATAGATGGGATGGCAGCCGTCAGAAAGTAGACGCTATAGCTGAAGATCGGGCGAGGTGACTTAGGGCAGGTCTATAGGTCTATAGAGCAGCAGTGGACTGCTATAGGTTATGATAATTTGTAAAAAATATACTCACTGGAACTTTTGACCACATATCCTACAAGGGTATGTATGTCCATCGTGCCATTTTTCATGGTCCCTCGCTTGATGCCTGAAAATTGAAATACTCATAATAATTTATAATTAAAACTATTGTTTATAATACTATAATAATAATATTAGAAACTCAGGTAAATGTTAACCATATAAGCTTGTGAAACAACCATTAAAAAACTCACTAGTTTTTTTTTGTGGTTGTTTCACAACACATTGTGTTAGGTTAAATAAGATCTTTGCTTTCCACAGCAACTTTTGCTATAGAGATCATTGATTATAGCTTAAATATAACACCCATATAAAATTGCGGTATAGCAATGTACGAATATATGACAAACTAATAACAGAATGAAATTTATTCGATAGAGCTTTGTCAATGCGACACAACATGGGAAACAACCGTTTTTATGTTTACCGTGTACTAACAAAACCCATTAAACTACCTTAATGATATAATCCTATTATACATAAAAATTAAGTAAATTTTGACGCGGTGTAAACGAAAATTCTGTGCCAGCCACCGGTGACTGACGCGCTCTAAACGGAAAGTTCTGTGCCAGCCACCGGTGACTGACGCGCTCTAAACGGAAAGTTCTGTGTCAGCCACCGGTGACTGAAACGGCCTAAACGGAAAGTTCTGTGTCAGCCACCGAAGACTGACGCGCCCTAAACGTAAAGTTCTGTGTCAGCCACCGATGCCTGATGTTGCATGTTAAAGAAAAAAAAAACAAGAGCTCACTTCGTGTGCGACCGGTGGGGACAGCGCGTGCAGGCGTAGCGGCGTGCGTGCGCTGCCGCTGCATGCGCGCGCAGTTGCCGCGAGCTGCCGTACCTCAGTCGACACACCGGACACTCGTGAGGACCGCTACGCTGTTCATATCATGTACTTTTTTTTAAACCCATATAGGTCCCATTGCCGAGCACGAGCCTCTCCATTACTGGAAGAACAGACATTAACCCACAACGCTTGCCCAATGCGGATTGACGGTGTTACCACACTCTGAATAAATATTTGTAATCCATACATATATTTATTCCGATGCGAGAATCGAACCCGCGACCATTGACTCCGTGGGCGGAGGGCCCCGCCACTGAGCCAATTGGTCGTCAACATACGTATATAAATAACCAAACATAAGTCAATGTATTAATTTGTAATAAGTACATATTCCGATATTTACATATATGTGGGAACCATAAGTAGTCTCGCAAATATAAGTTTAGATAATTATTAATTAGTTATTTCAAGAATTTTCTCAGTTTCACCTGCAAGTTGACTGGGACTATCTGCACGAAAATTTAAATTAATAAATAAATAGCTCAAGCTTTTCAATAAAATAAAAATATCCGTTATCATAACTTGTTTTCATAACTACATAAATAACAAGTCTACCTTATCATGTTTTTCTAAATGATTAGTGTATGCAGTGGGATGTGCAAAGCCTTTGTAACACATTTCACATTTATATGGTGAGTTGAGATAGTTATTTGATGAAGCCCTCTTTAGCAACTCTTGTTTCTGTTGCTCCTCTGTCAATTCTATCTCTTTCGCATCTACTTTAAAATCTGGAAACAAAGAAGTTATATTTATCTTTTTAAGAACATTGCATGCATGGAGGACTGTGAGGTTTAGTATTTTTGAAGTTCCTATGCAAGAGTACAATAATAGAAAATAAAAATTAGAGCACTGGATGACCTTTTATTTAGCTAAGATCCACAAGCAAATAAAAACAGAAAAATAATGTGTGTTTTCTACTGGAAGAAGTGGATTGATGGGAACCTTTAATTAAATTTTACCAAAAAAATGGCTGTCAGCAACTCTTCACCTCCCAACCACTATCAACAATACCAAACTCACACTACCACTTTTCCACATTGCACACAACACTTGTTTCACCTCAACACAAAGCATCATCAGGTATAGTTCTCTACAGAAGACAACCGTTAAGTGTCTTGCCATTACAGTGGGCACTATATATAAACAGCACCCCCACCTACAGTGTAAGATAAAGACAGGAATGTGTGAGAGAGAAAGCTATATTGTGAGGGAAAAGGATGAAACTATGTCTGTCCACATAGTAATGGATTTCTGCAAAGTAATGCCTGACTCCATTAATGACTAGTAAATAATAATTACTATATTCATTATTGACTAGTAATAATAAGAATAGCTAAAATAAATTGTTACCTTTCTTGTCCTTGTCTTTATGTTCCTTATATCTCCTTATACGAATTGGTTTTTCGACTTTTCCCTTCAGGCTAAATGCAGTTAGAGGTAGGTCATCCTCTGAATCCGATTGAAAGTCTTTGATTGAGTTATCAAAATCTGCAGTTTCTGAAATCTCAGGGTCACCTAAAAAGGGATTTTAATTAAAATTATAAATGTATTCATTATTGTTATAAAATATATAAAGGAATTTTAGAAAATGTGTGGTATGGACAATGGGATGAGAAGAGCCTAGTAAGGTACGGAAATGGCTAGATGATAAGATGTAATTGGGCCTCAGCCTTATCATAATAACTCCTAAATTTATACAGCATTATGATGGCTTTTTCATGATGAAAAAGCATTAACTAAATATTTTATTTTATATCTACTGTTTATGATTATTTATTATTTATTGTTCATCCAGTACACATTTATTTATATACAAGTGTATACCTGCTATTCTTAGGTACATCATGCTCTTAAGATAAAAGGAAAGCCACAAAAATTAACAGTATCTCTAAAGTGGCAGATAATAGGCTAACAACAAGAAAACTGAAGTGAAAATGGGCATGTCACATAATGGGAACAAATAAAAGTGAAGTAAAAGAATTACAGAATTGTACTTGAGGAATAGAAAAAGAATGAAAGGAAGGCACATTTGACTGGAGGAAAAGAATGTCAAAGGAATGAAGAAGGATAGCATCAGAGCAAAACAAGAGGAAGGAAATAGAGGAGACCCCAAACTAACAGTTATTTAGTAAAGATTAAAACTAAACATACATATAATAAAAAATATTATTACATTTATATTATAGGTCAGAGAAAATAATGGTAATATTTTTTACTTATTTATATACCTGCTACATCCTTAATGTCTGCCTCTGCATTTTCCTTTTTAACGGTCCTCGAAATTAATGTATCATGTTCTAAATCAGACTTATTTGGTTCCAGATGTAAGTGATATGTGGAAGAAATTTGAAAATGCTGTAATGTATTTTGTGCACCTCTTTCCAAAAGTTTGAAGTATGTTTGTGATGCCTGCAACAAAAGTACTATAATAACAACACATATTGACAATAATCTGTGAAGGTGGATTTTTAATAAGAAAAGAATAGAATGTTATTTCTAAAAAATATTACTTTTATTTATGCTAAATTTCATCTCTAAACACTTTTAGCTCTTTTTTAACTACTGCTTTATGTCTGGCATGAATGTCTTTGCTAAACATAATAGACATTTTAAAATTCTTACCACAACTCCACTATTAAATATGTGATCTAAGATCTGATTGGACTTGATGGCCAGCTGCCTTAGTTTGAGTGACTGCTTTAGCCTTGCATAGCAGATATAGCAAGCTGATAACGGTTTTCCATCCGTGTTTAGCTGTAAACAAAATTTGAATCATTTAAAAAGAAAGAGGTTATTATATCCAATTTTCTGCAAAACTTTTGTCATAGTCATAAAAAATCAGGTGGAGAAATAAACTCATGATGCACTTCGTAAAGATGTGGACTGATATTTTCTACATGATTATGATACCATAAAATGTGGACACTCACAATCTGTCTATTTTACCAAATCTCAAGTTTTTTCAGGGATCATAATCTGAGAACTATAAGGAAAAGGTAAAGATTGAAAATAAGCCAGCAGAGAATAAGCTATTCGACAAAAAGCGGTGCACATTTATGTTACGGAATTTATACTCACTAAGCTACTGCTTATTACTTCATAAATTTTTTTAAAATCAGAGTCCGATAATTTATATAAGCGAATATTTGCATTCAAACAAATTCTGCACGCTTGAACACATTCCATTTCATGAAGGGGGTAATAATTCGTATCTACATTATAATATTATTTTTTAAAAGACCAAATAAATTTCATAACAACTATTTTGCGCATATTTACAGTAATTCTCGAGCGATAATTTCAGTTTTGTTTCATCACAAAACAAAATTTAACAAGCCAAGTACCAAACGTAACATCAAGCGATCTAGCTAGATAGTACAGATAACAATGAGAAGCCATTAATTCAAATGAAGATAACAATGAGCAACTATCCCAAAAAATCGAACGAATTGACAACTGAACAATTAAGATACCGATTATCGATTGCGTTCATTCGATTAATAATAACACTAAATTATTATTTAAAGTGTCAAATCAGCGATGGGTCGATGCATGAACGCTTGGCGTCGTGTACAGCGATTTCTTCCGCCGTTACGGGGGAAGAAATGGCTGTGCTCGGTGAACCAGTGTCAAACCCCCTGCGTTTGATCCACCCCACAGCGAGGGTGCGGCCTCATTGTTGGCAAACACAAGTTTCTGCACCGACTTTTTAAAAGCTAATTTCTGGAGGAATGGGCATTAACTCACCACGCTTGTGAGCAGATTCTAAATAATACCTAGACTTAGACCATGTTTATCTTCATCGACCGTCGACCATTCGTGATGGGTTCACGTCGTTAATTATTAGAATTCTATTTTTTGAAATGCTACAAAGTACGATGATGTTCCGATTTACATTGGAACGAAATGGTGAATATTGCAATTTAATCAATCCATTAAGGTATTGTTTACTAAATATCTGAATTGAAATGAAAGAAGTAAATTAAATTTTATTTAAAATATAATTTAATTTATAAATAGAAGCATTATGGGGCACTTGGTAGATATGAAACATTAACGTCTCTGTATCTACCGTACGCTCATGGCCACGTGTAAGTGATCCTGTATAGAATCAAGTGGAGGGGAGCGAAGACTGAATCGAGACGACGTTTCTGTCTATAATTTCACTCCCACCTTACGATATGAAACATCTTCACATCAATTAAGAATAAGGAATCGTAGTGTTCTTTTTTTTCAGGGAATTTCAAAGTTACTGCGGTTTTTGTTTTGAATTTTAGGAGTAAATAGTTTTGGGAGTTGGTAACCCTGCATTTTTGTATTTACTTTTTTGTAAATAAGTCACTTGGTGGTACGGAGTCTATTCTATATTTTTTTATTTAATGTGTTTAAAGTCTTTGAGCATAACAACAATACATAAATTAAATTGTTCATTTTTTAACTTAACTTTTTTGATTATAATATTATGATTTACCAATTTTGTTGGAGTCATAAACCTGTTTAAATGTAAGTATTTTGTTTATCTTTGCTTCAAACAAAGATTATGAGGGCAAATACCAGTAGATGCGGATTACGACATCCTTATTTTGTAATCTATTATGTCAATGGTGCGACGATCTACACAGGGATAGCAATTGTAGACTACGATTAGGATAGGTAGCGCACGTTGAAAGAGGCCTATGTCCAGCAATGGTTAATGGTTCATGATGATACGTACAATTAATAAACAATTATTTATTTAACCTTTTATTTATTGTTTACATGGCTTTAAATGCTTTTTTTATTAATGCTTAAGTATTAATTGTTAGTTAATTTGGTACTCAAGTCACTGAACTTTATTTCATATAAATAATTTAAATAAAAGGAGTTTATACTGCACTTAGGAGTGCAGTTATTTGCATGTTTATAATAATGTTGATTAATGGAGTTAGGCGTTTCATCACTATGTAGACAGTCAAAAACTTTTACTTAGCTAAGATCTGCGGCAAGCAAACAATAACAGAAAATTAATGTGTGTTTGCCTGCTGGATGACGTGGATTTATTTGGAACTTAAACCACAACTTACTCAAAAATGGCTATCAGCAACTCTCCACTCAACACAACACTATACACAACACCAAACACTACCACCTTGCAAATGACATGTGTTTTCCCAACACGAGGCATCTTCAGGTATAGTAGACTCTACGGAATCCAACTGCAAAGTCACTTGTCGTTACAATGGGCGCCTTATATAAACAGCACCCCCCACCTACAATGTAAGAAAGAAACAGAGGTATGTGTGAGCAAGAAAGGTGTATTGTGAGGGAAGGGGATGAATCTATATGTTATTACTTATTATATGGTAAATATGACAATTTATATAATAACAGATAATCTGTAGTTTAACATTAATTTTCTGTTATTGTTTGCTTGTACGTTGATCTTAGCTAAGTAAAGGTTTTTGACTGTCTACATATAATAATGTTTATTACATTGTGAAACTGCTAAACATATGCCATCAAGTACACTAGGGGAATTGTAGAAGCATTGCTGGTATTTGAGGATTCACACTTTCAATATTTACTTCTCAATTTATATTTATTACCTTTTCAATTATTAAATTTTCATTTTACAGGCCAAAATGTTTCACAACCAATTAGACTATGTATGTAGTTATTGTAATCGCAGTTTTATTCGGAAACATAACTTACAAATGCATATTGAAAACTTTCATATGAACTCTTCATGTGTCTGTGAAATATGTGATCAGAGGTTTGGAAGCCCTGCTGGATTACAAATACATTTATCTCGAGGTCACAATCGCTACAATCAGGCATTTCCAGAGTGCGACATATGTGGCCGAATACTTACAAGAAAGCAAAGTATAATTTCACATATGATAACAGTACATTTTCAAAGATTCCAGTCCCATATAAAATGCAAATTTTGTAAAAAGATATTTACTACTGATAGAAATCTGAAAAGGCATATTAATCAACTGCATAATTCTCAAGAAAAGTATCCACTAACAATTGATGATTGTAATAAAGGTTTGAACAAATATCATCTACGTAATAAAGTTTACACAAATAACAGGAGTTTGAAGAGGCACATGGAATTTCATGGTGAAAAAGGAGAATTTAAATGTGATATATGCCCAAAGGTGTACACTTCCTATCGAAGCCTAAGATATCACATTCATACAAGACACAAACTTCAGATTTATGATAAGAAAAATTTCAAATGTGAGTTCTGTTTTAAAAATATTGTAGGGGAGAATAATGTCATTTGTCATATGGCTTTCTATCATAAACAATGTGTTAATTCTAATATTTTTGCTGTTAAAAAGCAGCAAAAATTTAATCAATACTGTTGCAGTAATTGTAATATGCACTTTGAAAAGGAATATTTACTGCGTCAACATGTTAAACTCAAACATTCTTTCAAGGATTTCTATAAGTATTGTAAAAAAGCTCTTCTGAAGTTAAGGAATAGGTCAATTCAGAAATCAAAAAGTTTCTACAAATGCAAATATTGCAAAAAAGCTTTTAGTAGTCTTTACTACTTGAAAGATCATGTGAGGAGAGAACATACCAAAAAATACTACCTTTCTACTTGTAATGTATGTTATAGTAATTTTTATAGTAAGAAAAGTATGTTAGAACATAAAAAAATCTGCTTGCCTCCATTTGGTGTAAACTCATGTAGTCACTGTGATAAATTATTCAGCGATGTTTGCAGTCTTGAGTTTCATACTAAAATCTTTCATCCCCAAGCACAGATTGCTGAATCTACGAATAGTTTGCCTACTAACATTAATGAAACGTATTTAGATGTAGGTTCATATAAATGCACCAAATGTGATCGAATTTACTACACGGATCGGTCATTAAAACACCATATAAAATTAAAGCATTCTGCAGATGAAGCTATGAAATGTGAATATTGTGGAAAAATTTGCAACAATAAATACTATTTGTTGTCACATATAAAAACTGTGCATAGAAATTGCTCTAGCTTAAAATGTGATTACTGTGATAAACAATTTAAATCAAAAAGAAATATCAGGCACCACATAGAGTATACACATCTTGGAATTCAGAGATACAAATGTATTGAATGTGAAACACTATTCAAAGAAAAAAGAAGTCTAAGAAAACATGTTAGAATTAAGCATCCCAATGCCGAATCATTTCCTCAGTGCCACATTTGTCATAAGCGTTTTGAATCTGCAAAATCATGCAAAATTCACCTTAAGTTATTGCATTCTTTCAATATGAATACATATCCATGTGATTCATGTTCTTTATCCTTTAATTCTAAGGTAGCTTTAAGTATACATTTACAAAATACACATTTAGCAGAGGATGAGATTTATAAACGTGAACAATGTAACTTAGTTTTTAAAGGGCATGAGAAATTTGAGCAACACAATGATTTGAGTCATGTGAATCTAGTTCCAAGAATGACACATAAAGTTCTGCCTCGTTGTATAATTTGTTTTAAAGACTTCAGTACAAGAAAGACTTTGAAGCGACATATCAAAAATTTTCATAAAGAATTTGACGTGGAAGAGCTTGCTGCTTTTGGACAGAGCCTTGGGGTTAATAGTGTTGAATGTAAAGATTGTATCAAAACTGCAAATGATGAAACCCATCTCAGCATTTATCAAAAATTAAAGCATTTCAAGGAATCAATAATTTTCAAATGTGAGACGTGTTTGTCTTCCTACAATACTCTAGAATATGCGATTTTGAGGTATAAATCAATAAATTTAGCTAATAGCAACAGCAAAATGATTTTAAGTGAACTTTGCACTGCTGAAATGAGTGATGATGATATACATGCCTCACATACAATCACTAATGCAGTAGAAATGGTGGAAGCAGAAAGTACAACAAATGATATTAAAATCGAAATATCTGATCATGAGTATGAAGTTATTATCGAACCCTTATCAACATGATTATTAAGTTTGTTTATTTGGATTAAAATTTTCTAATGTAGTAGGACTATTTATAAGTTATCAGTTCTTTGGAGGCTACTATTTTTTTTACATTCTTCTTAAGAAATTTGACAAGTCTTTAAACAAGAAACTCTATGTGCCTCATATTAGTTTATTTGTGCAATTTTTACTTTTACACTATAAATTTATTATATGAGTATTTTTGGTAATTCTGTATGGTTACCGGAATTGATAGGGCCACACAATTATTCTGTTTGAATTTTTCACTGGCTTACCCACATGTATTAAAACTTTCCTCAAGGATTAAGATACCTATTGGTCCTATTGGATTCGGCAGCTGTAACACCCGAAAATTATTTTTAACTACATTTTGTTAAGAATTTAAGCACTAAATTGTAGTTATTTAATTTATATTATTAACTCACAATGTAAGCAATTATTATTAAATTTTTATATATTTCTCAAACTTATTTTTTAATTTGAAAGAAAATTAATTTTAAAAAGTATATATTTTTAAAAATTATACTCTTTGTAGAAGGAACAATAATTTGCCACCAACCAGCCAATCGTAGCTATTAGTTCAGTTGACAAGGCAAGGAAAAAGATAATAAGTTAATCTACTAAAAATATCTTCGCATTTTAATAAAATAAAAAATACTACATAAATACTGTGTGAAAGTTTGGAATGAAAAAGTTACGGTTATGTAATTTAATAGATCACACAATCTAGTTAATAAATAGATCACGGGCCTAATCAAGTTTGCCACCCTTACTCTAGGCTGTTCAATGCATGTTGCATTGCTTTTTAGACCAGTTAAGATATACTTAATGTGTGAATAAATAAACTAGTAATATTAACGAAATACCAAAAGCCTACTGAATCTCAAATCTGTGTTACAATAGTGTTAGACACTAGAACTTGTGCTTTAATTCTATACCTCAAATGACTGCCCTGACATCACTGTCTTGTATAGACTCTGCAAGGGTCCCAAGGTCAGGCTCCAAAGTTGTCATTGTATTATGAGTCGCTCCAATGAGAAGGCTTTAAAACACATAATTCTACATAAAAATAAAAGTCAACCATGTTACACAGGTTCTTTAACTTCAGGTTACAGATTTGATTGAAAAATAAAGTCATGTAGAATTATATAAATACTTTATTTAAAACTTTGCACTCTTTCTCCTAAATGCTATCTTGGTGTTTAATGGTAACTTTAACTGAACAACTTTTTGACCCCCTGAAGTTATGACAGATGCACCAGTTACTCTTATTTTAGTTGATGCCGTTGTTGGTGCCAACTTAATCTCTTGACATAGGCTTTCAAAGTTTAATGACAAGTTATTTATCAGCAATAAAAACACTATAAAGTGGCATAGTGCTTTATCTTTATATGGTGTAGGTCTGCTACGTCTTCCAGATGATGTAGATGTAAAATTTGATATTATTATATCATTTAATGTAGCTGAAAATTGGCAAATAGTAAAGGTTTTTTTTGTTATATCTTTTGCAGTAGTAGCATAAAGTTTAAGTAATGAACTAGCATATACACCTAAGACTTGGTGTTTTTTATTATTTTTTGCAGAAACCATAGTTTTAATCCACACTGGCATATCAGAAGTGTAGTCTTTGTTTTCCAATTCTGAGTAAATTTTGTCATATTCCTCTTCCGTCAATATTTTATTTAAATCATAAACCAATTCAGCCTTTTCAGCAGAACGGTCAATAGGTGGTATATAAAAGTCATCAGAGTCACTTTTATTATATAATGATAAATCAAGAGTATCTTCACTTATTTCTTGAGTAACATTTTGCATTTGTTCATTGATAACTTGTACATTTACTTTAAGTTTCTCTCGATGTTCCATTTGTTGCTTTTGTTTTTTTGAACCGAACTTTCTACTTAACTCTAAATTGCTTGTTTCTAAAAGTTGAGTTGCGTCTAAATCAACTTTTAACACAGGTTTTAAATGGATAGAGCCAACCTCAATTAGTCTTACTTTACCCGTGTTTTTATTTTTCACCAGTAAAAGAGTTTTTCCCAAATCTTCACATTCTTCATCGCCAGCATATATAATATTATTTAATTCAGTAATGATAGTTTTCGAACCAGTTTTCTCATTTTCAAATAGATCGCATCCTGTAGGACGGAATTTGTCTGTAGTGTATCCATTTTGAAAATTAATTATCATAGAGTGTACATTATCTTTCGTATGAACTTCATCTATATGTAATTTAGGCATAATCGCCCAAAAATTTTAACTTTTAAACACGTGTTTATAAATGGCTTTAATATTGTAAACAAAAATCTGTCAAAAATCCAAAATTATATCAGTATTACCATTAGTACTATAGTTGAAATCTTGGACAAATTTATTCATGGCAATTATGTCTTTCAAATTCAATTTGACTGATGAGGTGTACAAGGAAAATGCTTCTTGACTTAATAAAATTATATAATATCGATTTTATTAATGACTGATGCTTTTTTGTTATTTGAACATGTACGATAATTTTTCTCAGGTACGATAATCTTACGCCCCTGGTACGATCAGCGCCATTTTTAGGTTGCCATCACTGGATACGACAATTTTAATCCATATACGATAATTTTACGGACCTGATGCAATAACTGCCTGGCTTAAGTCGTGAACACTATTAGTTTGACAGAAACAGTTAGACAGAGTGATGTTAAGAATTAAATAAATGAGGTCAATTGTTGTTACACGTCTGGTCAAAAATTTTCTTTCTTCCCGGTCGAACCATACATTCTTCCACGATCCAATGCTATAATTGTTGTCGCTTTGGTCACGTAAAAACAAAAAGCCGTTTTAAGCAAAGGTATTTTAAATGTTCTCAGCCTCATTCTGGTGATTCTTGCAAAACAATAAATTTCACTTGCACCCATCGTGGTGGTGGTCACTCAGCCACTAATAATTCTTGTCCTGAGTATCATCGGCAAAAGTCTATTAAAATCATAATTTCGCAAAAAAATATCTTCTATTCTGAAGCTTCTGTTCGTTCTTTAAGACGCGCTTATGCTAATCGTACTTCCAAATCCTTGGTTTCGACCTCTCCGTCTTCATTCTTTCATTCGTTGCAACAGTCGTATAAGAAGACAGCTTTCTCTATTCGTGCTCCACTTTTTCGATATTCCACTCATGGTTATGACCGTAAAGCTCTTATGCCTATTACCCAATCCTCTCCAAGTTCTCTTTCTAATGGTTGCGCTCTTTTCCCATCAATCCCTTTCAAGAGGGTATAATCTCATAGAGCTTCGTGTCTCTACTTTTGTTTCTATTATTTCTAAGTTTGATGACATCAGTCTTCCTCCTAATGTTCTTAAATTATTGCAGAAATTTTCCGTGCTTAACAATATATTAATAAAGATGGCGACTATCCTTCAGCTGAATTGTCGACTGTGTATTAAAAATAAGAAAGCAGATTTAATTTCATCAAATTGTCATGCTAATGTTTTAGAACAGCACCGTTTTATCAAGACACGTTACGTCTTGATAAAATTCGGATAAAACTTCGCGTCGCCCATACCACAAAGTCTTAAAACAAAAATCTTCAACCAGTGCGTCATGCCCATACTCTCTTATGGTGCCGAAACGTGGACCTGACGGTCCGTCTTGACAAGCTCAAAGTCGGTCAGAGGGCTATGGAGAGAGCTATGCTCGGAGTTTCTCTGGTGGATAGGATTCGAAATGAAGAAATTCGCCGCAGACCCAGAGTCACCGACATAGCTCTTCAAGTTAGCAGACTAAAGTGGCAATGGGCTGCACACGTTTGTCGGAGAACCGACAATCGTTGGAGTAGACGAGTGCTGGAATGGAAACCGCGACTACGTACGTACGTACGTAGTGTGGGACGTCCCCCTGCTAGATGGAGCGACGATCTGCGCAAGGCGGCTGGCAGAGACTGGATGCGTGTAACCGAAGATTGGGCTAGGTGGCGCGCCTTGAGTCAAGCCTATGTCCAGCAGTGGACTGTCGCGGGCTGATATTGATATTGAATGGCTTTCAATAGTTAACAGTAACATTTTAAAAGATTTGATATTGTTGTATTTTACTTGATACTGGCATAATAGTTATTACTAAATGCCATCAACAAAAAAAAGAAAAACTAGACACTGATAGAATTTAGTGATAGTTGCCATAATCAAAGAATTGAATTGAATTAAAGTGATGTTTAAATAGTAAACAACATTGACTTGACACTGGCAGAATTCACTGATAGTTGCCATAAACAACGAAAAAAAAAAATAGTAAACAAATTTATTTGTATAATTTCCTTGCACTAGTTGTAATATTTAAAATAATTTCTTGATAAAATATGCTTTGTATTTAGTAGCTATGATTAGTGGTAAACGTTTGAATTAAAGTTTATAAAAATTTCAGGATCAAAAATATTATTTTGTTCCACGTTTTAAATTATTTTATAAGGAAATGTAAAGATAAATCATGGAAGAAAACTCGAGTACTAACAATTTGGAGAATATTAGTTCCGACATAACTTTCGAAAAAGATGAAGTGGTTAATGTAAGTAATCATTGCTTTAAATTCAAGTTTTTCTCTTACACTCGTAGGGCTTATTTTGGCGCTCCTACTTTATTCTTAAATGTTGGTGTATGATAGTTGAAATTGAAATCATATAATTAATTCTTTTAATGATTCTAAAGTTAAATATGTACCATTTAAAATTAATAGTTATGCTTATCATCAATAGAATTGTACTATTGAAGTGAACAATATGTCTTAATACTAACAATATTTAAATTTAAAGGATTCCTTCTTTTTAAAAACATCAAATTTGTTCATGCAATTGAACAAGATTAATCATGTTACTGGTATATGGTGATTATTGGTATATTGTTGTGTGAAACTAAGTTAAATAGATAGATATAAACTTATATAAACTTGATTTACATTGAATATTTTTATTTAGTTATAATGACATATTGCAGTGTTTTATATTACAAAGTTATATATTAAATATAATAAACGACCGATTGGGTCAGTGGAGCGGCAACCCGCCCACGGATTCAATGGTCGTGGGTTCGATTCCCGCATCGGAATAAATATTGGATTTATAAATATTTATTCCGAGTCTGGTAACACCCCCCCTCCCGATCCACATTTCCTTTCCTGCCCTTTCCCTTCTTCTCTATCCGTTCTCTTCCTCTCCGCCAATCCACGGTCTACCGTGCCAATGGATGCGCGGCTAGGGGCGAGCCTAGTCGAAATCGTGCCGACCGTCCCGGGATCAGGCTCCCCCGGGTGCTATGGTGCCTTACGTCAGCATCCAGGGCTCTGCTGGGGTTGACCTCCCTGTCTCCTCCTTTGCGGCTCGTGGGACTCACTAAGACGAATTTTCACGAGGGCGAAAAGCGAATAATTAAATAATAAATAATCACAAATTTGTGTATTTTCTAAGCTTAAGACTTTTTATTTTAATCAATAAATTTGTATACTTATTTATTTACATTATTTATTTTATATATAACACACTACAGAATATAAAGTGTCTCAAGTGTTTGCAGAAGGTATCTCTCATTTGAATCCTTTGTCCAATAAAACAATTATTTTTTATATGACTGGAGACAATTGTATGTGATGTCTCAAAGATACAGTATACATATTACATTAAGGGATATAAAACCTTATTTCCACTTTAATTAACATTTAGTTTCCACCTGGTTTTGAACGCAGAACCATTGATTCCATAACCCATAAAATTCCATACTATTACTATTGAGGCTTAGAATAATATTGGTTATAGTTAATTGCATCCTACTTGTGTATTCTACATATATTTTACATTAATGTAATTTTTCAGATTTGCAGGATATGCCTTTCTACAGACAGAAAAACTTACCAGATAGGGCATTACAACTTAAAAATGGTATATGAATATGTCACGGGCTTAATGGTAATGCAAATTTTTGACCTAAGCAACTGTGGTAGTTCTTTATGTGATGTTTAAATTATTTCTGTGTATTGCAAGCAAACAGACTTTGTGCTCTATTAAAATATTACACTATCAAATCATTTCTATACCATGCACTTTTCATTGGCTTGTTTCATTTAATAAATCAAAGTGATAAAAACACTATGATTTTTAGAAGAAATTAATTTTAAATATGTGATTGTAAATATGTGTATTTCTCTATAACATGTATGCTTGACAGGTATTAAAAGAAATCCAAAATAAAAACATAAGAGGAATAATTCAACATTCTTGCACTTGTCCTCTTATTTCCATCTGCACTGCCCATGACTTGCACTTAATAACATCATGTCATATTTTTGTATAAAATGTGATTTTCACAACTTGTAGCTTCTGCATTTGTTTAAACAGTTAAGGTTAAGATTGTATCTATTTCTCATTTAATTCCTAATGTAACCTTAACAACAAATTAAGGTTCAAATCATATGATTGATCAGATAATTTTTATAGTTATCACAAAATTATAAAAGTTGTAATAGGTGCTGGAAGTATTTATTGTGAAATTTTTCGAACATTAGTAGAAATGTTGATTCATATATCTGAAAATAATATCAGTAAAAAGTTAATGTTTAAAATAATATTAAATTTTAATACATTTAATATCAACTTTCATTTGAAAGTTTTTAGTTAAACTCTGTACAGTTCATTGCTCAATCTTATTTAATATACATGTTATTAAATTAAATCAATTTGTCACAGGTTAAAAAGGGGGAAAATATACCACAGTGGCTATGTTGGGAGTGTACACATCGACTTATATCCTTCAAGCACTTTAAAAAACGAGCAATTAAAAGTCATAGTTTATTGGGGATATTGTTGGAAGGCCAAACACATGTAAGTTTACACTTTGTCTTATCCCTGTCTTGTTCTCTGAGATTTGACTAAAGGAATTTTAGGTTTCAACTCGGTAGTAGTCATGTAGCCAATTTGCAATAATTTAAGTTATGGTGGTAATAAAGTGTATTGTTATAAATACCTTATAAATAGTATAAGCTTCATTAGAATGCTAAATTAAATTTAGTCATGTTGATACCTTTAAAAAACTATTTATTTTCTTCGAAATTTTTGTTACATTTAATTATCATCATCAACATTTTTCTTAAAGGCCAGCAATGCTTGTGCACTGCCAATGGCACTGCGGATGTCTATGGGCGGTGTTGATTGCTTTCCATCAGGTGACACCTGCTTGTTTGCCTTCCTGTCCAATAAAAATTTCCATTCCCTTCAGTTGTTCGACTATTATAGGTATTTTTTATTGTTTTTAGCTGACGTCAATAAAACTACAAACAGTAGATTATAAAAAAGAAAAGTTAAAATCAAATTTATCACAAAAAAAATATCCAGCAGATTACAGTGACTTGATTATATGTGAAATTGACTTAGAAAAAGATATTGAAAATATCTATAGTACTGATCTCCAACAAAAAGACACAAATATTTTCAACGAAATTCTTGTTACTTCATTGCATGAAGCATCGGTAGGCACTTTAAAAAATGAAAGTAATGAAGTAATTACAAAAATGTATGAAAGAAAATTAAGTAATATAGAAGGAAATTGTGAAAAGTCACATGACTTAAACATGGATCTAAATTATGAAATCAATATTGAAGAATCTCTTGTCAAAGAAATTCCTAATGATAACATAAGTACATGCTCTAGTGACATAATCCTTTCGAAACATAGAAGAAAAATTAATAAGGAAAAGAAAAGATATGCTAAGGATTACAAGAGAAAAGTAAATTTGAAAGAAAAGAAAAAAAATAATGATATATCAAATACAAAAGTTGACAAACGAAGGAAACCCGCTAATCAAGTTTTAAATTTAGAAGTGTTTATGATTACTGATTTATCGCTTGAGGAACAGATGAAAGACATAGAGAAAAGGAAAGAGACAGAAAATTATATACACTCTGAATTTAAGTGTAGTAAGTGTTATAAAGGATTCCTTGAAGAAAATGTTTACAAAAGTCACATGATGAGGCATTCGGATGTGAGTATTCTAGATAATATAATTGGTACTAATGACGGTACTTAGGTATTAACGCCGTCTTAGCAGAAGTTGCATCAATAAAGAGCAATCTTGCTCTTTATTGATGTAACTGTATTGATGAAAACAGTATACAATAATGTTAAAGCAACTCTAACAAGTTAAAGTAAGTAATCCTAATTAGTTCTCGCAGTTCAAACAAAGTCCTAACTTGGGAAATTGTTAGATGTCGTCCAGTGGAGTGTTACATTTTTTCTCAGCCCATATATCGATGCAAAAAAGCGAAAACGTCATAAACTGCAAAACGAAAACTTACCACTAGAGCTAACGTCAAAAAAGCCAATAACAAAAAAAAGATCACTCAAAAACGTTCAGTTTCAACGCTGTACTAAACGTTCTATTGGTCGTAGAGCCGCGAGACTCAGACCATCAGACGCTGTATTTTTTTTGATCCGAATATGCAAGAAAATTTTTGACATCTATGTCATTTACAGCGTTTTCGCTTTTTGCGTAGATATGTTCCACTGTTGAGCACGGACTTCCTAATTTCTAGAACATTCACCTATCACGCTTGTCGAAGGCGGATTGGCGAAACATCCAAATTTAGAATGGATTTAAAAATTTAGAGAACCTGTAAATCATACATATATTTATTCTGATGTGAGAATTGAATATGCGACCACTGGATTCGAAAGCAGTAACTTCGCCACTGAACCAAAGGCTTCTTTTAATTCTATTTTTCCTCAACCAACTTGAAGTACCACACCCGCATAGAAAATCGGCGCCGAGTGGTAGCACTTTACTGTGTTACCAAGTCTCGTACGGTAAGGTGCTGTGTAGTTCCTTCTTTCCTCCCATTACTTCCTTCTTCCTCTCCCCTTACTTGCTTCTTCCTCTCCCCTTACTTCATTCTTCCTCTCCCCTTACTTCCATCTTCCTCTCTTATTATTTCCTTTCCCCTCTTCTATAATTTATATTCTCCTTAGCCTATGGTAGGCAATGCATCTGCAGCGATCTTACATTTCAGAGTAAAATTAGCGACGAGTTCTACTGCACGGGAGTCTCGGCGGTAAGTTCTTCTTGCCTAGCGCTTCCATAAACAAAAAATGTAGTCCTAACTAGTCCAAGTAGTTATAATTAATGGAGTCAGGCGTTACTTTGCGGAAATCCATTAATATGTGGACAGTTGCAATAGAACTTTTGCTTAGCTAAGATCCGCGTCAAGCAAACAATAACAGAAAAATAACAACTTTTCACCAAGTAGTTCTCTCAAAGTCCTTACTTTGGACCATCATCGTGCACTAGACTGGTGAAGAAATGCAATTTATTTTCCAGCAATGCGGTACATACGTGTGTGAAGTGTGCAAGATACATTTCAGCAAACACCGTGCGTTGCAAAATCACATCGCGTCGCATGTGCAGAAGTTTAGCTGTCGACATTGTTCCTATGTTACAACGAGACGGTGAGTTTTCTTTTTATACTCATTTTTATGCGGTTTGTTCCTATATTACAACGAGACGGTGAGTTTTCTTTTAATACTATCTTTTACGCGGTTTGTTCCTATGTTACAACGAGACGGTGAGTTTTCTTTTAATACTAATTTTTACGCGGTTTGTTCCTATGTCACAACGAGACGGTGAGTTTTTTTTTAATACTAATTTTTACGCGGTACTACGTTTTCATTCAATTAATTGGAAATTAAATAAATAGGTAAATAAAAATAACACTTATTTAATTAATTAATTAAATACAGTTGTAATAACAATCCATTCTGATGACATTTTCCGTGATATAGAGATAAGTAAAGAATGTTGATGTATTTGATTTGCCACAATATATATCAATCTATAATATGCTATTTATTCCGTTTTGTAGTTTTCTGGAAAAGGTAGGTAAGTGAGCAAGGGAGTTATCTGATGATTACCAAGAGCTCTGCAGATCCATTGCCTATTTATAATGTATATTATTTATTTATATTTAATGGTAAGGAGTGAATAATGAACGGTCTTTCCGAACCGATACGACATTGGCACCTTCAAAAAACAAGCTTACACATATCTAAAAGGCCGGCAACGCTTTCGTGACTCCTGCGGTGTCGCGGTTGTCGATGGGCGGCGTTGATTGCTTTCCATCAGGCGACACGCTTGCTCGTTTGCCCTCCTATCCCATAAAAAATATGAATAGGTGGGGAAGTAAGTAAGGTAAGGGGAGGTTGGCAATCGTTACATACTGTTGCACCGCCGGAACATTCTTGCAGTAGTATAGTTCTAACTACTATAACAAGGTTTCTTTTCTATATATTCTTTTTTTTATTGTCTTTCAGACACGCAGCAAAGTTACACGAAGACTACCACAATGGTACTAGATACCAATGTCCTCACTGTTCTGACGACTTTGTGTGAGTTTTGCTCATAGCTACTATTAGATGTACATAAGTCTAAAAAAGAAAGTCTATTTTATTTTTATGGAAGCGATAGCTGAATATGCTGGCTTGCTATGCCAGTCACAAGATGGTAAGCAACCACCGTCGTCCATGAACATCTGCAGGACTGAGAGCACTGCAGATGTGTTGCCTACCTTAAGGTTATTATGTAAATAATGGAAGAGAAAGAGGATAATGAAAATAGAAGAAGGAAGTTTTGTTCGAAAAAGGCTGATGCCGACAGATATCCGTCTGCTACGATCTAGGCACACTTTCTTAGCTTTATCCATACATATAACTTTCTTAATACAAGCTCGCCGATTAAAGGTACTTTTGGCCTGGCTTTTCTTAAAATTTGGTTAAGGTCTGTTCTCCTTGGTCTTTCACTACCGATCCTTCTATCCACATCCGCAACGTAAATTTCTTGTATCAGTTGTCTATGTTTTAAAATAATATATATCTGACTAAACTAACATAACTCTTAAATTTTTTTGTTTGAAAATAACTAGTAAGAAGTACATTTTTGAGATTGAGCTCTTAAAAGATAAGTAAAAACTAAAAAAACGGCTAAAGAAACTCTCTCATCCTTTTTTGCGCTCTTAAAAATAACGTATGATGATGATATTATGCATTGAACACGTACTGGACATATGCCTCCCCCATGAAGCTCCACGTAGCCCGATCTTCGGCTTCACACATTCAGTTTCTACCGGCCGCCCTGCGCAGATCGTCGCACCATCTAGCCGGGGGGCGTCACACACTACGTTTACCGAGACGCGGTCTCCACTCCAGCACTCGTTTGCTCCAACGATTGTCGGATCTCCGACAAACGTAACCAGCCCATTGCCACTTCAGTTTGCTAATTTGAAAGGCTATGTCGGTGACTTTAGTTCGTATTCGTTAGACGTTAATACGTAACATATTATACACTTTTATTTTTTAAGTACCCGAGAAAATTAAGTAATATATTCAGTTATCGATATACATTAAATATGGCGAAGAAAAAAAAAATTTATTTTTACGAAATACATATTTATTAAAAATTTACTTACTATGCACCAAAAATTATACAACAAAAAATTTTGCTTATTAAAATAGACATCATTATCATTCCAATATGAACTGCACCCAAACCAACCTCATTTGGTCCCGTAATATTTACGTACGGAAGGTATGATGAAATGAGGATGAAAACAATTTGTGCAACCTGCCGACAAAAGACGTTTTTTCTCTTTCGCACGCGCTGTTGCCATACTTATGAATACATGCGTCTCATGCATAGTAGTAAACAAATATTACGAAGATGCGTACAAGTATTTGATGCATTTACAGTATTTCTTTGAAGTCCCATAAAACAATATTTTTGTATGAACGCTATAATATTTGAATGTTACTTACTGACATACATATTTTTACAAACGCGAATTTTAATTATCTCGGGTAGTTAAAAAATAACGGTGTATTTAGTCCGAGGCCGATTGATAATTTTGGTAAACCAATATGGAATGACGTTTCTCTTTCATTTTGTCCAGGAAGTTATCGACGTACATGAGTCATGTGCGCATTAAACACCCGTCGGACTTCGTGTGCGAGTTGTGTGGTTTCTCGTACATCAGTGGCAAAGGACTCGCGCTGCACAAGAAACTGAAACACCGTTTTGATGTTTCGTCTGTGAGTTTACTTACCGCTTAGTCTTTTACATGTTGGACGAGCTTATACCAACGCGGGCGCAGGCAAATTCATATTAGGCAAGTATTGCTATTTAGACGTTCGGAAAGTATGCGTAAAGCCAATACAAGTGGCCATACAAACGTATGAACACCATTGGCTGAGCGCAGGCTAGCATCGCTCCGAAGTGAAATAAGTGATCGCGAGCGACTGGAAATTGATTTGACCTTTTTTTATGGGATAGGAAGGCAAACGAGCAGGCGTGTCACCTGATGGGAAGTAATCAACGCCGCCCATAAACTTCCGCAGCGCCATAGGCAGTGCGGAAGCGTTGCCGACCTTTAAGGAAAGTGTTATTATAGGAATGGGAGAGGGAGGGAGGGGGAGGGTGTTGGACCTCCGGAACTCGACCTATCACCGTACGAAGCGCGGTAGGTAAACTACCACTGAGACGCCGGTTTTCTGCGGGAGTGTGGTACTTCCCCGGGCGAGTCGGCCCATTCGTGCTACAGACAATTATTATACCATTCTTGACAAATTATTCGTCTGCAGCGTGGCTCTACCACTAGTAAAAATATTAGATATAAATGTATGTTAACACATTAGACTTTGCGAAATTATTGAGATACTAATTTAATAGCTTTAAAAAAAATTAATATTTCAAATGACTACAGGTTACACAAGAGGGTCCACGCTGTGATCCGTGTGGTGTGCGTTTCGCTTCTGATGAGGCGTTCCAAAGGCATCTCAAACTTTCTGCGAAGCACAGTGACAATCGGTTAGTATCAATCTTTCATTTCAGATGTAACAACAGAAGCCGGAAGTTAAGTATGTGGCAGTCGCCAAAGTTTTGGTCCCCAAGAAAAATGTGAACTATACTTACTCATCACGTTAGGTTTGAAGATGCATTGAATCATAATTTAATCATAACTATACGTGTAAAGTTATAAAAACTTTCGTCGCATACTGTACACACTGGCTATTGGATGAGCGGCTAGGAATATAATAGAAATCTTTTAATTGTTTTTTTTTTACAGTTTTTGTTTATTTTACTATGGTTTATTAAGCTTTCATAATTTGGTAACAATTAACAGTTTCATTTTATTAATCAGGTACATTTAATGTATTCTTAGGTAACATTTTTTTAAAGTGTTTGCTACACTTTGTATCCTGTATTAAGTAATTTTGGCATTCGAGGATATCGCCTTTTTTGTGGAGTGGATGGCTTACCAATGCAGTATTCCATTTGTCAGGCATAGTTTCCGTGATCCATAGATTTAGAACTAGATTGCGAAATTCTCCCTGAAACTCAGGCTCTGCATACTTAAGGAGTTCCTCTTGGATATTCTCTCCTCCAAGTGACTTATTGTTTTTAAGTTGTTCGATGGCCAGATGAGTTTCGTCAAGTGTCTGTTTCAAATATGTGTAGTTGGATGGTTCATTTGCAATTAGCCATTAAATAACTAATTCGCAACCCCCCCAATCCGTCCGCCTAGCGAGGCGATTCTAGCAACACCTATCAGTTTTAAGGGAGTCCGATGTCCAGCCATGTACTGTTAAAGGGTCATTGATGATTACTATTCCATATCGGGAGAGGCCTAGGTTGAATAGTGGATTGATACAGGCGCTTTACTGCGATTTGATTAATGGATAAAAAAAAATATCGATTCGTTCAAAATGTAACCATAGAGGATTAAAATGGTCAAAATTGAAAGATATCGAGAAAAATTGACAACCGTGGTTGCCAACAGCTAGATATGCATTAAATATTGATGATATTCTCAATTATTGTATTTTTTCTGCACCGCTTTTTAAATACTCCTATATCCATATAAAGAAAAGTATAAATTGTTCCTTAGTTAATTTTTCATAGGCAACTTAAAGTCAAGAATGTTGGGAGAGCTTGTGACGTCACAAGTGAATATGATGACAAAAGGCGTGACAGCAAAAAGAAGAAAGGCAGAACGAAACGGCCTAAAGAGAAGCCTGAAGGGCCTATACCTTGTGAGCAGGTAACATTTGCTATTATTTTTTTCTTTTTCAAGTATGTCATCTTGTGGTACGTATTCACCGCCGCTCATGGTTATCTTTACAACTAAAACAACAGATACGTTGTCCACCTTAGGGTATAATGGGATGTGTATAATAGAAGGAGAAGAGCGTTTACTATACTTACGAGTACAGTAAACGCTCTTCTCCTTCCATTATACTCTATACCCTAGAAATATATACCCCAGAAAGAAGAAAAGAGTCGGGTTTCCCATTCTCAACGTTCACTAAATGAAGCCCAACAATAAAATTAGTATTCATAAGGTGGTTTTCTGCTTGTGTGTTTTACTTAAGAGAACATACCTTGACCGAATTGCCAAAGTTCTTAAGAAAGGCCAGGTCAAAAGTATCCTTAACCGGCGAGCTTGTATTAAGAGAGTGATGAGTGTGGATGAAGTAAAGAAAGTGTGCCGAGGTCGTAGCAGTTCCTTTCCAACTGGTAATCGCGGCAAGATCCATACTTACTAATGAGTTCGTGGTTTAGATGTCACATTAGAGGTAACCATCAAATGGAAAGGAATTCAGTGAGCCTCCGGATCCCTGCACCCACAGTTCAAAATTCGTTAAAAAAAAATAATCAGGAGCCTCTTCTTTGTTGTCAGTGTGACACCGAACTACCGGACTTCGTGTCGTACTACCGTCACTTCCGCCGCGCGCACCCCGACAAGAATCGGACCAACTTTTCCGGTGTCAAAAGGAACTGCATGTGCGAAGTTTGTGGCAAGATGTTCCAGGTAAATATAAAAATTGTTACGTGGTTCTCGGCCCGTCGACTTCGTTGGCTCGGTCACCTTGATCGAATGGGAGAGGATCGGAGTGTGAAGAGGGTATATTTGTGTCGACCAAGTGGTCAAGACCTGTTCTTCTTCGTGTTCATCGAGTCAGCAAATATTAGACGCTACCAGCCCAGACCGGATCATCTAAGCAGGGACAGAGTACAGAGAGCAGATTGTCAAGCGTGCCATTGTGTGCCTCTCACACAGTCGCACAAGAGGTTTGTGGTTGTGGAGGTGGAGGAGCCCCACTCTGCCATCTGGCATCTGCCATGCTGGCATTTGAATCAAATGCCAGCTTGGCAGAATGATAGGATCAAATTTCTCTGTAGCATGGTTTTTAGCACATAAAATGTAGTTATATTAGTTTTCAATAATTGTGATTGTGAAGTTCTTTTATTTCCAATCTATCATATAGTTTCACATCTTAAAGTTCAAGGCTTGCTCTTTTAGGGGGAGTTGCTTGAACAACAGCAAGCTTTAAGGTTTATAGATTTCAATAACTGACTTAAATATGTTAAAAATTAAGGCAAATGCAAACAGACAGACACATCTCTTTATTCCGAACTAATCTAATAATAAACATTCGAAAAGCAAGCTTACTTATATCTTAAAAGCCGGCAACGCAGCTGTGATGTCTGTGGTTTTGCATATGTCTATGGGCAGTTGCTGGGTGTTGCTTTCCGTCAATTGATACGCTTGTTTGTTTGTCTCCCTATCCCATAAAAAATAACTTGAAATAATAATTATTTACATTTCGCATTTCGAATTATTTCATCCAGAGTTTAGCACATCTCCAAGACCACAGTTCTACTCACGAGGAGTCGAAGCAGTTCCAGTGTCCGCAGTGCGACAAGCGATTCCAGCGTCGTTACAGGCTGATCGCGCACCGACGTTTGCACGCGGTGACGCGAGCCGCGTACGCGTGCTCCGTGTGCGGGAAGCTTTTCAGTACCGTCAGCAACATGCAGCGGCACATGGTTGTTAGTATTCAAAACTTAATTGTAATAGATTGAATAAATATCTTGAATATTTCACGACGAAAAACTCCTGCCCTAATGATAAGCAGTGCCGTCTAATTTGCAAGTTAGTTAAGAAAATGTTAGTTATATTGTGCGTGTGTATTTGTGTGTGTACGCGCACGTGCATACGAGTATTTATGCACGTGTATGTATTGTTCGTGCGTGTGTGCATGAAACAAATGGTAACCACTGTTTAATTCGCGTTCGTGTGCATAAAATACTTACGCTAATGAAATTATTGTTTGCAGAGTCATACTGGACTGAAGCCATACAAATGTGAGATATGTGGCAAGTGTTTCAAACATCTAAGTGAGAAAAGAGTTCACGTGACTTATGTGCACATGAAGAAGCCCTGGCCAAAACGCACGAGAGGGAAGGCTAAAGTCGAAAAACAGGTATTTTTTTTATAAAAGATTAGCTATAAAGTTTGAAAAATATAACAAATATATTGAAGACATAATTTTTATCCTTTTGCACTCCATAATATAATTTGTTTTTTTTTGCGTTGATTGTGCCGAATCTCACAGGAAGAAGTCCCTGTGCTTAAAAAGCTTTGTAAATATTTTTCTTCTCATATTAATATGCAGATATTACTTATATAAAAAGCTTGCAATTTTTTATCATTTAACTTTACGCAAGATCATATCAGATAGGTTTTCCATATTGCTATCATCATTGGTAGATATAGGTGTTGGGGCTTAACTCTTTTACCCGGTTGTCGTTTCAGGGGCTTCCTCTTCCCCGGTCCGTGTTTGTCGCTGCGTTGTTAAAGACCGCAGTTGAGGTGTCACCACATAACCGTTGCCCAGTATTGGCCTGACGCTAATAGTTTTGTTTTTTTTTACCAGATTTGTTTAGAGCGATAATTTTTGATGCTTTTCTGCGTCACATGCGCAGGATACATTTTTTGTTCAACATTAAGTTGGCGAATATTGTCCGAATAAAATATATCCATCTATACCAAAAGAATTAGGTCAATCAGCATTAATAGATGGCGCTATTTAGTAATTTTCAGCGGCTCTAGAATCCACAGTAGGTCAATAATTAGGAAATAAGATCTATTTTCCTTCAAAACTTGTAACTCCATTAGCTAGTAAAAGTTCAGCAAAGAAAAGATATTACATAGAAAGTTCACCAATTATTTTTTTCCCAGATCACTTCTCAGACGTCAATACCAACAGGTGCGAGTGAAATGGATGTAGTGCAACCTCTATGGCCCGAGTGCAATGACCACAAATCATGGTGCAAGTGAATTCTAACCATCTGTGAATAAGTATAATAGATATATGCGTTATTTTATTGAATTATTTCCTTTAGTTCCTTAGTTTTTCCTCCTCCCATTATTCATTTGCATCTCGGGATCTGCATTGCCCTTAGTTGCAAATGTATATTATGGGCAGCGATGATATTACAATTAGGCAAACCTCATGCTCAATTGCCTTACTCTGTCATAACAAATAATAGGATCATCAATTTGTGTGCAAATTTAATATTATAGATTGAGGGTAGATGAAAATAAAGCCAATTTAATTTTATATTATATTTCAGTATTATGCTGTCAATACAAATCTCACGCATTATATCTGTACGCTAAATCTACATAATTATAAATATCTATTATATCATTGCGATGTCAAACACTATTATATTTACATTTGAGAGGAAAACGTCGATCGGCATATTGTTAGACGTATTCAGAACAGAATAAAGGTACAGTCATCATGAACACAATGCTAAGAGTTTGCAAAAAAAAAGTGAAAAGTCTAGCAGTGCCTTACATATAATTTGCAGTAAGCTATTAATTAACAAAATAATGACTTCATAAAAAAAATGAGTATAAATTTTCTAAACTCGTCTTTTTAACATTGACATAAAGCGTGTAGTCTTTAAAAATACGCTCTTAGGCGCTATTTGTACCATCGCTATCCACGCGCCAATTGAAACAATTGGTTTAAATGATTGAATTAACGTTTTTTTTTGATCCGCGCTGTAGTAAAAGCAACAAAAAATGACAGTATGTTTGCTATAGGCATTGTTATTGTATTTTTTCTTAATTATTTTGATCTGTTTTTAGTTGTTCTTTTTAATTATTTTTTATCTACTTTTTCATGGATTCTCAAAGATTTTTCGTTTTTTCTAAATAAATATATTTTTTAATATAACAATGTATGATGAAATAAGTTACGCACGTGGTTTTTCCCGCTAAGTTACATTAGTGACGTTTAATTTTATTTCATTTTTATAATACCGTGTTATTCTCGCATATGTTGTTTAATTCTAGTGGCGTATTACTCAATGTAGTTTAATTAAGGCGTAGAAGTGAAATAAATACGTATCGCGTCCTTTGAACTTAGCTGCAAAAGTTCATGCAAGTTTTAGTAGAACGGCCATACTTGACATTGACTCTCATTCATTCATTTGAATTAATGGCTTTTAATAGTGCCAAAATAGCACGGATGACTTCGCCAATGTCACGTAGAACGGAGAAGACGGCATTGACTCTCACTCAACGGAGCTACGCACTCCTGACGTCCAACAGATCACGCGTCGCGTTACTTAGGTTGGTACAGCGACTTAGAAAATAAATTTTGACTATCGCTAAATAATTTCAATCAGTAATCACAGTCAAAGTTATAAGTTCACTAGAAATTTTAGTATAATTGATTACCACGAGTAATGACTGCAAAATTAGAAAAAGGTTTTAGTTTAAAATATCGTGCGCTTTGCCCTTAAAGTCCTACTCTAGGATTTCCCGTGTCGAGAATGGATAAGATACTTACAGACTTGGAATAAATAACTGTGGGCCAAACAAATATTTAGTTTGATGTGGCAATCGAAGCCAAAGGGCAAAAAGAATTGAACCAGTAAATAGTAAAGTATTGAAAATAGGGGTCACTAGTGAAAATATAGAAATCATTCTGAAATGGAAATATTGTGTATAATAAATATTTAGCCTCTGTTTGATTTTTATTAAATTAATTACATTCAATTTTATAAATAACCTTGAGAATCTCAAAGGGGAATGTTATATATTTAAATTTTTAACAACACGTCAACCGACCCATAATAAATACTAAAAACACAAATGTCACACACGTTTGTCTACATGAGATCTTTTTTAAGAATAACATTCACAAAACACACTATTTACAGCATTTTCTCTATGATAACGTCCAGTAATTCTCACACTTTATTACACCAAAGAATATTTTTTAATCTCAATTTGATTTTGCTACAAATTGCAGTGAAGTATTTAGCATTATGTATGCCACTTCTGAATATTGTATGATACAAAATTGAATAATAACTAGTAAATAATTTTGAAATGGTCAAAGAAAATTACAGGGAACATTTTTAGTTTGAAAACTCCTGGACTATTATACTTTACACTTAACATTTTAGTGAAATAGCTCTAGAATGATTTCTATACAACGGTATGAAAATTTTTATTGGCGATCTCAGCAATAGCCGCCAACTACATTTCATTTATCGCTCTTTCAACATTTCTTAGTTTATTTAACTTACGATTATTAATGGAGTCAGGCGTTACTTTGCGGAAATCCATCACTATATGGACAGTCAAAAGTTTTTTAACTGTCCATATAGTGATAGTCCACTTTTCGGTTGTCTTCCGTAGAGTCTACTATACCTGAAGATGCCTCGTGTTGGGGCGAAACACGTGTCGTTTACAAGATGGAAAAGTGATAATGTGTGTTTGGTGCTGTGTATAGTGCTTGGTGGGTGGAGAATTGATGGCCGACTTTCGGTAAGTTTTTGGTTTAAGTTCCAAATAAATCCACTTAACCCAATAGAAAAGACACACATTATTAATGTTCTGTTATTGTTTTGCTTGTCGCGGATCTTAGCTAAGTAAAACTTTTGACTGTCTATTTACATTATGCAATTTGACTTTTTTTAAGGGATAGAAAAGTAAACGAGCAGGCATATCACCCGATGGAAAGCAATCAACACTGCCCATAGATATGATACCCAAACTCTTGGCTTAGAAGTTTTGGTTTGTATGAGACTTTTCTAGATATGTCCACATATTTCAGGCAATAAACCCATTTCGTATGTCATTTTGAGAGATAAAAAGACTATTCATTACAAATAATTTATGATAATCTGAAATTAACTGTAGTTATTTAAAATAAAGATGAGTTGAAATTCTATGCGCCAGCACATAGGGGTCGGCAACCCATTGCAGTGTATCTGAAAATAAAAAATATAACTATTTTTGGAAACAAATTGCTTATGCTCTTTAGCTGGCTATGAAACTTGTAAATTTAAGTAATTAAAAAGAGGGTGGATATACAATTATTACTTAAGTATAGTTTCAGGAATAAGTTTAAAATGTCTACGTTATGACATTCTTACTTTATGAGTAACTAAGAAATCTTGTGATTTTAGGCAGATAAATATTACATCGGTATGATCAAATAAGATAACAAAAATTAAATTAATAAACACTAATGATAATAAAATGAATTAAGTTAGAATAATTAATGATATAAACCCGTCGGTATTTAGGTATGCGTGTTCGTATGCTATGAAGCAGTCCTATCAGTTAAGTATGTCTCACCTAATCCTCCATGGTCCTCTCAAGGCCGACCTTGTGCCAGTGGTGGGCGTCGTCGCGGCGCGCGCGCGCCCGCTTCGGCCACGGCTTCTTGAGGTGCACGTGCTCGACGTGAGCGCGCTGCTCGCCGGACGTCGTGAAACATTTGCCGCACGTCTCGCACTTGTACGGCTTCAGGCCCGTGTGTATCTGCGAACGACACGCTTACATGAAGTATTTGGTCGTATTTGAGTCTTCGACTGTGCGACTGCTAGTTGTCTTTGTTTTACTGATGTTTGATAACTGGGTGGCTGGAAAACTCAAATACGACAAAGTACATCTCATAACGCGAACCGTCAATTGGACTTCAAATCTTGCGCCGCAAGTGGTCTTGGATAGGCCATACTCTTCGAAGGAACACCGATCACAATCCTAAACAGGTGCTGGATTGGACTCCTCAAGGGAGAAGGAAGCGAGGCCGAACCAAACACACCTGGAAGCGCTCCGTAGCGGCCGAGATGAAATCCATCGAGTTGACGTGGCCTGAAGTGAAGCGCGTCGCTCAAGACCGATCCCAATGGAGAAGCCCTGTGAACGCCCACTGCCCCACCTCGGGGACATAGGACCATAAGAAGAAGACATCTCATAGCGCAGTGAAAGTGTTAAACAATAAATTGTGAATTTCGTCCCAAACAGGGAAGCTAAATGGAAGATTGGTTGCATACTGCCGTCGAGTAAACAAGGTTAGTTTACAAACCACTGTCTATATGGTTGGAAACTGGCGAAGTCAACGTGACCGAGTACTGGACTGTGAACTGTGTGTTTGTGTGTGTGTGTTTGGCACTCACAGCGATAAATAAGGGTATCCACCTACGCGGTAATATGATCAATACGTGATGTCAATGTGATTTTTATAATTAAAGACTTTAGAGCTCTGAAGAGATGTTCACATCTATTAGGTGTACAAATAAGTTTCCGCAGTTTTTTATAAAAAATTAGGAATTTATTGTAAAGGAAAAGTACATTACGTTTTATTCAAAGTATTTTCCATCATTTGCCACTACTTTTCCCCATCTTTCTGGCAACATTCGGATACCCCGTCGAAAAAACTCTTCATCTTTTGACGCTATCCACAAATCTACCCAATTTTTGGTGTCTTCATATGATGTGAAGCGCTGCTCAGACAGACCATGTGCCATCGACCGGAACAGGTGATAATCAGAAGGGGCTAAGTCTGGTGAATACGGCGGGTGGGGTAAAACTTCCCAGTTGAGTGTTTCCAAGTATGTTTTTACCGGCGCCGCAACATGTGGACGAGCATTATCGTGTAAAAGAATAATTTTGTCGTGTCTGGAGTAGTAATGGGCGCGTTTTTCCTTAAGTGCCCGACTCAATCTCATCAATTGTGTTCGGTAGAGAGCTCCAGTAATGGTTTCGCTTGGTTTCAGCAATTCATAATACACGACACCAAGCTGATCCCACCAAATACACAGCATGAGTTTTTTTCCATGAATATTCGGCTTAGCTGTCGATGTTGATGGTTCGCCGGGCTTAACCCATGACTTTCTCTTCTTTGGATTATCGTAGTGAATCCATTTTTCGTCACCAGTGACTATACGATGCAAAAAACTCTTTTTTTTATTCCTGGCAAGCAGCATTTCACTCATGCATAATCGGCGTTCAACGTCTCTCGGCTTTAGTTCATATGGAACCCAATTTCCTTGTTTTTGAATCATTCCTAACGATTTTAAACGATGTGAAATTGCTTGTTGAGTCACTTGTAGAGTAAGTGCAAGTTCTTTTTGCGTTTGGGACGAATCTTCCTCCAATAGTACTTCTAATTCCATGTCTTCGTACACTTTCGGCCTTCCACTGCGTTCTTTGTCTTTAACGTCAAACTCACCGTTCTTAAACTTTTGAAACCATTCCTGACAACTTCTCTCACTTAAAGCAGCTTCACCATATGCTTCTAGAAGCAATCGATGCGCCTCAGCTGCAGATTTTTTCACATTAAAGAAGTAAATCAAAAGTTCCCGCAAATGATGCTTATTCGGAATAAAACTTGACATTTTTGCACGAAAAAAATTACGTGATGCTGATACGGAATCACTAGTACTTTAAGGTTATGGTGTTGCCAGATGACTAAACTTGGGATATTACGTTTTACATCTGACAATTTCTCCATAACCTTCTGGTGGGGCCATCTTTTGACAAACCGCGGAAACTTATTTGTACACCTAATATAATTATTGACTTTTTGTCCACTTTGGTTTCTAAATTTATATTTTTAGAGTTATATACAGGTGTCCCAGAACTCAACGTCAAGCCGAAACGGGGTGATAGGATTGATTGTAACCATCATGAGAAAAATCAGAAAAAAAATCTATCTGAAGAATTATTATATCTATCTGAAAAATTAAGAACCTACCAAGAGCTTGTGCGAATAAAAAACATTTTAACTGAGTAAAATGGGTTAACAAAAATCCGGTTACTTGAGGTTTTTATTTTTTTACTCGTTTTTTTTTTTAGTATGAAACTAACAAGTATTGTACCATTTTACAATCCTGATGAAATGCGTCAACTTTTAGTGGCACTTGCCAAGGCACTCTAGTATGTATTAACACAATGTTTTATACCAAAAATCTGCTCAAATGTCATGTTTATTTTGTTCATATTTTCTCAAATGTCCCTGCATATTCTACGCTAAATCTGTTCAAAGTGAAGGTAAATCAAAATTAACATAACGGTGCTCTGAATCATCTTTTATTTATCGGACTATGTTGCATATTGTCTGAAATTCTAGTCTTCTTTTAAAAAAAGAGAGAGAAGCATTACTCACGAACATATGCCGGCGTCGATTGTTGAAGAATGCGAAGTGCTTCCCGCACAGGGGGCATTCGTAGGTGGGCCTCGCGGCACTGTGCACGCGCTGATGGAACACCAGGTTCGTCTTCTGCGTGAAGCTCTTATCGCACCGCTCGCACTTGAAGCGCTTCTCACCGGTGTGTACCCACATGTGATCCTTTAGTAGGGCCATACTCTGTGGAGAAGTGTGACTGTTAAGAGGCTGGCACTGTATAGAAAAAATGTTATTTAATTTAATTTATTTTTTTATTTATATATTCACGTCTATCCCCCGCAGGGGTTGGCAGAGACCACAGAGCTTCATCCGCTACCCTAAAAAAAAACCCACTACTAAAAAATTTAATAACCACACAATTTTGAGTGCTAATCAGTAAAGGTGGAAAGTATCACTTTACTCGACAGCTGGACTCTGGCCTCTCTATGAATATAATTAGCAATCTAGGAATATAATGTCAATTTGCACTCTAATACTAAAATGGAAAAATATTAAATATAAAAAGTCGATTGCGTTCTGTAAATGAAATAATTAGTAATTATTTGGACGCACCCCCACCAAGTTAGGTTTAGATAAGTGGGTTAAATTTAAAATGCAGCCATATTGTGCACACCTAAATCTCTCGTTGGTTTGGTTTATCCTGCCACGAAGGATTAATAAGCCATATTAATGTTTATAGTTTTTTTAAATTAATATTATTATAAAGAGATAATTGTGCAAATATAGGGTAAATAATAACAGTACGTTATGATCATTTTCAACAGCCTGAACATATAGACCTTCCCCCAGTTATTGATAAATGTATAAGACAATATAGTACAGTTAACCCTCCTATAACGCGATATCATGTCCCTCGTATAACACGTGGTGGAAGTCATATACATATTTGTACTGTGAATTATTTATAACGATTCGACAGTCCATAATCAACTTTGTTTGCACATCTTGTTTTTATAAAATTAAATTATTTTTTTTAAGTTTTTGTTCCCAGCTTTTGAGTTTTAACAACATTGATTATACATTACAGTGATCCTTCGTATAACGCGTTTTCCTATAACGCCGAACCGATCTACCGCGTTATAGGAAGGTTTACTGTATTACGTTTTTTATGGTTGTGATATTGTATCGCTACAGAAATAACACTGAAGATAGTAGGTTCTACAGTGTTAAGGCAAAGAAGTAACATCATGATGGCGTTTTACTATCCATTTTTGTATTTATAAACGTTGAGTTACCTGGAATATCCTACCACACTGCTCACACATGCACGGTGTCTTCATCGAGGGGTACTTGGTTCGATTTTTGTCGGGGTGTGCACGTCTAAAGTGCTGCGCGTACAATCTCAGGTCGCGTAATTGAACTCCACACTGTGAACGCAAAAATTTCTTTATGGAATAGGAAGACAAACGAGCAGACATGTCACCTGATGGAACGTAATTTGCAGTGCCATAGGCATTGGAGACGCGTGGCAAATTTAACCCCGTCTTATCGTTAAACAAACGTACAACTTGAAATGTATATGAGTAGTGTTTGAAGCTATGTCTGCTAAAATATTAACGCTCAAGATGTTTCTCTTTTCAGGCACTCGCTAAAGAGTATAAAAAATGCACCAAATAAGAGCACCTTTACTGTATAGTCACAATTTCTGCTATCGTTTATTGTGCATATTTATTTATATATTTTATTTGTAGGGCAAAACGACAGGTCATTTTATACACTGTTGCTTGACATAGGCCGCTTATCAGGGCGATATATAGTCCACTGTTACTAGTCAGGTGTCGGTTCTCCAACAAACGTACCAGCCCATTGTTTCTTCAGTTTGCTGACCCGAAGAGTATAGCTCTTCGGGTCAGCAATATATCTAAGAATATTGTCTTTTAAGATTAAGATAATGAATCAAATAATTGTAGAATTCTAAAATTAAGAGAATTAGTTAATGAATCTAAAGTAGCTCAGCACTATCTGAAGACACTAATGTCAACCTCATGTCCCACTAATGTCAACCTCATATCCTACTAATGTCAACCCCATATTCCACTAATATCAACCTCATGTTCCACTAATGTCAACCTCATGTTCCATTAATGTCAACGTAATGTCCCACCAATTTCAACTTCATGTCCCACTAATGTCAACCTTTTATTCCACTAATGTCAACATCATGTTCCATTTATGTCAACGTCATGTCCCACTAATGTCAACCTCATGTTCCACTAATATCAACCTCATGTTCCACTAATATCTACCTCATGTCCCGCTAATGTCAACGTCATGTTTCATTAATATCGGAATAAATATATGTATTGCCTACAGACATGTATTCCAAGGTTGGGTGTTCACTAATACGTCTTGGACAACGACCGCCCATATAAAATATATATGGGCGGACGTGTGAACAATAAAATGATAACCTCACCGTTGATATTTGTGGTCGAATAAAATTAATAAAATTAATGGATCTAAAGTGTCCCTTACTTGCTCACAAGTGACTGGTCCAGGCGGGTCGACCCTCCTGTCTCTGTCAGAGGGTGAGAGTGGGTGAATAACGGGTCTCCTCTCTATACGACGCACTGTCCTCCCATTGCGTTCTGCATTCATACTTTGGGAGTCGTTCCGTATCCGATTTCTGTCAATGAAAATATAATTTGTCAAATGTTTCCCTTTTATTTGTTTATTCTGTTTTTCGGTCTTTTGTACTTTTCAAACAAGGACATACATGGGAAGCCCCAAAAACAGAGTACTATTGTATCATGCACAAGCACTCGAAAATCGCCGCACGTCTTTCTTTGATCTTTTAAGTGACTCTACCACAAATAAATATTCAGAATATAAACCAAAACATTTAGTGTAGCAACGCTACTGCAATGACTATGATATCGCAGATGTCTATGGAAGGCTTTGATTGCTTTATTGGGTGACGCTTGCTCGTTTGCCTAACCTCTACCTTAAATAGCATGTCATGCTTTTTGCCCTTCTATGCCAAAAAACCCACGTGTCGAAGCACAGGTAAGGTGTACGAAAAGTGATTGGTAAAACATAAGATGTGCTATAAGGAGAGGAATCATACATACATATCGTCACGCCTGTTTCCTTTAGGGGTAGGCAGAGACCACAGATCTCCATCTACTGCGATAGAATCCAGAATAGAGAAAAATCGAGTTCAGAAAATATGATTGGTAATCAAATTGGGGATTATTTTAAGAAAAGCTTTGCGAAGAGTGTAGCGAGTCAAACTAAAGTGATGATCGAAAAGGAGGTTAGTAAAAATTGTAACAAAAAAAAATTACTCACGGATCATTGTCACTACTATGCCTTGAAGATAACTTAAGGTGTCTCGTATGTGCCTCTTCTGAGATAAATTTCACTTCACACACCTCGCAGTACGGACCGTCCAATGATATCTGAATGATAAAATCTTTATTAATTACAGAATTTCTACTCGATGATAGCACTGCAAAAAAACCTGGGTACTACCAACTGAGAGAGAGCTCACATTTCTGAGTGCGATTAGCAACGAGTTCAGCTGCAGGGGAGTGTCGCTTTGTTATGGAGAAAGTATTTATTTCCGATAGAATTAGTTTACTAACATAATTTTTAACTAAATTGTTACCAACAAGTGGACCAGAGTGGTCTGATTAATTAATATACTATTATTATTAATAATACGGACCGTCTAATGATATCTGAATGATAAAATCGTTATTCATTACAGAATTCCTACTCGATATGTATCAAATTTAGTAATTTCTTTTTTGCTTAATATTTATTTATGGAAGACATAGGAAAATCAGAAAGCGAGTTATAAACATTTACAATACGAAGGGTGCTACAGATTCATTGCCTCCCTTGGGGTAAATATGAATTTATTAACAGGTAGGGGATGAAGGAATTAAGGAAGGAATTAAGAAAATAAGGAACAAAGCGATCTTTCCGAAAAAATATGACATTGACCTCCAAAAAACAAGTCTTATCATATCTCAAACGTCGGCATTGCATCTTCAATGCCTATGGTGTTTCAAATGTCTGTGGGCGACGTTCATTGCTTTATATCAGTCGACACGCTTGCTCGTTTGCCTTCCCATGCCATAAATAGGAAGTAAATGAAAGAGCAGTTGTTCTCCGGATCTTTAAACTATTCGCAAGGAACATGGTAACAGAAAAATGTTACCACTTCACGTCGTATGTCCTACAAGAGTGTGGTACTTCCCCAATCAAGCCAAATATAGCCCAAGTAACTTACCGCCTTGTCCTGTAACCGATGTTTCTTCTTTTTGTGCACATCTATCCCCTTTTTACTTACAAATGTATATCCACACAGTTCACACACAAAGTCCGACACATGTTTTATCCTTATATGGCCCATGTATGTCGTGAGTTTGCTGTAAGAGGTTCAAGTATTAAGGATTTTATAATCTTATGTAAGTTATTTAAAATATATATACTACAAACATGTAATGAAACTGTAAAAAAACTATTAATTTTCTATTATATTATAGATATATACACTATATGGACAGTCAAAAGTTTTACTTAGCTAAGATCCGCGACAAGCAAAACAATAACAGAAAATTAATAATGTGTGTTTTTCCGTTGGGTTTAGTGGATTTATCTGGAACTTAAACCAAAAACTTACCGAAAATCGGCCATCAACTCTCCACCCACCAACCACTATACACAACGCCAAACACACACTATCACTTTTCCATCTTGTACACGACACGTGTTTCGCCCCAACACGAGGCATCTTCAGATATAGTAGACTCTACGGAAGACAACCGAAAAGTGACTTTTCGGTTGTCTTCCGTAGATGTATATAGTGATGGATTTCCGCAAAGTAACGCCTGACTCCATTAATAAAGATATATACACTTCAAAACAGTAATTTAAACTGAAATCAATTATGATTTTTGTTTGAATTTGGAGATAAAATATATGATAATAAACTATACAACTATAATGGAACATGTATATACGCGGTAATAGTCCGTGGCTCGAGGGTTGGAAACAGTTGATCTAATACATGTTCCATTATAGTGGTATAGTTTATTATCATAATTTTTTTTTTATGGGATAGAAAGGCAAACGATCAGGCGTGTCACCTGATGGAAAGCAAGGAAAAAAAAGAAAGGCCTCTCTCTTCTCACGGTATTGTGCGATTTTCCATGGGTGTTTTATCCGTATATGGCCCATGTATGTTGCTGTAAGTAGTTCGATTTTTTTACAAAGTAATAATTTTAGTGTGTCCTCTATATAATATTCGTGTTTAATTTCTATAATATGGACATTTTTATATTCTACGGAATATAAAAATGTCCATATTATAGAAATTAAATGTTGTTTAACCTAATTTCTACTTATACCTTAGTTTATAACTGAATTATAAACTAAGATATAAGTAATTTGTTTATAATAAGCCACAAACATATATAAGGACTAAAACAACAATCATTTTACACATACACGATCAAACAAATAATTTAAAGTGAAACCAATTATAATTTTTCTCGATTTTCGATTTTATGTTAATTTGGGGAAAAAATCTATGTAGTTTATGTTCATAGATTTTTTCCCATGATACAACCGGAATGGAATTTGCATTATTAGATCAATGGTACCCAAACCTGGCAACGTACCTTTACTGCGGCATGGCTCAAATGGTACCTTAGCCACACAAGACACGTTAAATTATTTTGTTTTTTTTTCTATTGAGTATTTCTTTCGATATTGTGCGATTTTCTATGAACGAGAGATTAACATGAGCTGAAGGGCAGTGGCGTTGTAGACTTGATGAAAAGGTGTGTAAATCAAAACAATAAAATATAAAAATCAACGATACACTATCAAAGGTCGGCGGCGATAAAAAGTTTGGGAACCACTGCACTAAACCATATAGTTATGATTATCATGAAATAAAGTGAACTCACTCAAATTCGCTGGGACAATGTGGACATTGGTATTTTGTGCCAGCATGCCATTTCTCGTGTTCACGGGCCACACCCCTGTAAAAAATTAATCCATTGTATAAGGTTTTCGGTTGTCCGGGGGAATTTGTTAATGGTCCGAATAATCAGTAAGCATGTATTTACTGTTTATTCTCTGTCAATATTGACAGAACATCTGTCTTCACTTCACGCACGTGGTTTTAACAAGATGGCGCCCACGCAAAACAAACAAACCCGACGACCATCGCAGCACTAAAAGTAAATATCGTCCGCGAAGTTCCGGCATCCCGACGTTACTACTTCAGTGAGTGGCACAGAATACCGTGGCTAGATTCCAAGAGTGTGTCCGACGTGGCGATCAACATTTAGACGAAACAATGAAAAATAAAAAAACTCGCACTTCTTTACCTATAAAATTTTATTTATATTCCTTTGTAGTTTTTTTATTATCATGTTTAAAAATCCAATCCACCGGACATCTTATATACGAAAAAGTTTCGTTGCGTTATCCTTTGAGGTATCAACAACCTGTGACAGTACATTACCGTGTATCTTACGGCGGGTGCTGAGATCCAGGTCTTAATTGCTTTAATCCTTGTTATCCCCTCCCCTTATCCACACTTTTACCTTAGAGATAATATATCTGCTTAGTGTATCTTACTACGAGGTAACCAACGCCGCTCATAGACAACCGCAGCGCCATAGGCAGTGCGGAAGAGTTGCCGACCTTTAAGGAAAGTGTCATTATGGGAGTGAGAATGGGAGAGGGAGGGGAAGGGTGTTGGGCGGAACTCGGCCGCTCACCGTACGAAGCGCGGTAGCTAAGCTATCACTCGGACGCCGGCTTTCTACGGGAGTGTGGTACCTCCCCGGGCCGGCCCATTTACGCTACAAACAAATATTATGTCATTCTTGATAAAGTATTCGTCTGCGGAGTGGTTCTACCAATATTTTTCAAGCTTACTTGCTTGCCATACTATTCATAAAAAATCTAAGGTTGTTGTATAGAACAGGCGATATTCTACATTTCTAACTTTCTGCTGTGATTTCTGGAGTGGTATACATATATATCCCAAACTTTTCATACATCTATATACTAGAAATGTTTAACTGAAATACAAAAATATAAAACTTTATATTCGATTAGACTATAAAGCTTTACATTCGATACTAACCTGTTTCTAGTAACAAAAGGACACCCTTTACAACTGAATTTCTCCGTGTGCTGCGCGGTGAGGTGTTTGCGAAGTGCCCGAGCTGTTTTCAGTCGCGTTTTGCATATGAAACATTCATATGCTCCGCTTTGCTACAACAAATATAAAATGTATTTAATAGGTGAAATAAAGTGTCTTAGAAATTTTAGATATAAGGGGTCACCCATAAATAACTCCACACGTTAAGGGAGGGGTCAACAAAGTGTAACATCGTGTTACCAGGGGGAGGACAAGTCATAAACTTCGTGACGTCACATGTCAATATCAGCCTGCGGCAGTCCACTGCTGGACATAGGCCTCACTCAAGGCGCGCCACCTAGCCCGATCTTCGGCTACACGCAACCAGTCACTGCCAGCCGTCTTTCGCAGATCGTCGTTCCATCTAGCAGGGGGGGCGTCCCACACTACGTTTGCCGAGTCGCGGTCTCCACTCCAGCACTCGCCTACTTCAACGATTGTCGGTTCTCCGACAAACATGACGTCACATGTATAAACTCTAAACTTCAACTACAATGAAAAGCCTTAAACTATTACTAATTCTGTCAATATTTAGTAAAATACGTCAATAATTTTTGAAGCACTGTTTTATTTTAATAATTTCTCAATGTAAAATTGCAAAATATGTGACGTCACACCAGGAAATCATCACACAAATGTGAACACGAGTGACAAGAGGGGGGGGAGGAGAATGTGAAATATACATGCCCCCTAAGTAAAATTAAAATGTGGATAGTTAGAAAAATAAATAATGTGTGTTTTTCTACTGGATGAAGTGGATTTACGGGGAACAAACTAAATAAATGGATTTCCGCAAAGTAACGCCTGACTCAATTAATCATCTAAAAATTAAAATGTCTTACCACTTGACTAGGTTAATCTTAAAAGTGGCTCTTCCAGAAGTCTTTGCAAAGAGTGAATTTTTTATGAGCTAAGAAGATAAGCGATCAAATCGCCTGATGGAGAACAACCACCATCGCTCATAGCCATCTACAATACCGTAGGCATTACAGAAGCCTTGTCAGTCTTTGAGCATGCTATATTTTAGCGTAGATATGCTTAAAGAGCAAGACTAGGACGTTTTTCAAAGTACTCAAATTATTGTTAACACCTCCAATGAAACTAAAAGTGCCTGTACTTTACCATATACTTCCGGCTATCAAAATTCTTGATAATGTAAAAAGTTTACAAAAGTACATACCTCACTATGCCTAACAATGTGGGCATCATATCGATCTTTGATTTGAAATCCTCGATAACAAATCGTACATTTGTATGGCGCGTTCTTGTACATAGATGTATCTTGTCTCTTGCTGATTTCCTCTATTTGCTCATCGTAAGTTAAAGTCGATATTGTGAACAGAGATTCATCTAATCCGTCGTTGGTTTTCCTTCTTTTTACATCTGAACTTTTGTACCTGAAATAAGAAAGATCATTTTGTAAGCTAAAGAAGATATAGTAGATTTCCTTTAGGAGGCTGCCAACCTTCATGCGTACATCAAAGTCATTGAGACTGTATGTTTCAATAGCTTTGTTGATGTGCTGACACCACTCTCATACTCTCACGTTAGTATCGGGATCAAATGATGGTAAATATTTCCCAGTGATAGAGCCACGCTGCAGACGAATACTTTGTCAAGAATGGCATAATATTTGTTTGTAGCATGAATGGGCCGGCTCGCACGGGGAAGTACCACACTCCCGCAGAAAACCGGCATCTGAGTGGTAGCTTAGCTACCGTGCTTCGTACGGTGAGTGGCCGAGTTCCGGAGGCCCAAAACACTCCCCCTCCCTCTACCCCCTACCACTCTCATAATGACACTTTCCTTAAAGGTCGGCAACGCTTCCGCACTGTCTATAGCGCTGCGGATGTCTATGGGCTGCGTTGATTGCTTTCAGGTGACACGCCTGCTCGTTTGCCTTCCTATCCCATAAAAAAAATGTCGTTAACATCTCGGTAGTATTTACAGGGCCCGGCACACGTGCACGTGTTTACATACACGTGATTACATTTTGCTTTACTTCATTTGTACCAATATTTTATGAAAATATAAGCAAATTTGAATCACAATGTCATTAATTAATGAGTCATTGTGCCGATATATAAGATTTTTTATTAACTGTATTACACATTTTATGCCTTTATATATGATTTTAGTTAAATATTTTATATGGGATTTAATAAAGGGTACATATCATATCACTCACCTATCCATTGTTGTCAAGGGATTATCAATGTCTTCTTTCTTTTTCACTCTTTTAACTGACTTCACTTTTCTCTCTACTTTTAACTTTTTCTTCTTCACTTTGTTCTTGGGTTTCAAGTAAACTTCACTTAAATTCTTGTTATCATCACTATCAAAATTGTCCAAGCACTCATCAAAGTATATTTCATTCTGTTCATCTTTTATTTTAATTTCCACTATAGAAGGCACTTCTTCTACTTCCTCTTTGACTTCGTCTTCTGTATCTTCGTTTTCGATCATAACATCATCACTGTTGACAACATTTCTGTCGGCTTCGTAAATTGTAACATTGTCACGTATATGGAGATCACAATCGTTCACGCCATAATATTTGTGTATGAGTGTGGATTTAAAATCATTACTTAATTTATTTATTGCTTTAATATCTCTCACTGTGATCTGTAAAATTAAAAAAAAAATATACAGTGCAAACTCTATATAACGACCCTCAAGGGACTGTGCATATTTTGACGTTATAAAGAGTTGTCGTTAAGTGGAGAGAAGAAAAATCTGTATTAGAAGAAGAAAAAGTTTATTTCAGACTAGTAATTACAATTACAAAAGAACGGATTTCTTAGAAAGTTCGGTATGTGTAATGCCGACAGTCGAGTTTATTACGGGCTAGGATAATAAAGCGACAAAAGAACGTACACAGCTGCGCAGTTTTTACTAATTTTGGCAACTTAAAAAGTACTTTATATTATTAAATTGCTGTCGTTATTGAGAGTGGATGTAATGCTATATAGAGTGTATCATTGTGTGGGAAACAAGCTAAACCAACCAAAGCCGAGTGATATCGACGCTTTAGGGAGTTTGTCGTTAAATCGAGTGACGTTACATGGAGGTTACACTGTATTTTTTATCTTTAACCATTTTTATAGCTTTTATAAGTTCTTTATTTTGGCTATGTGGCAGTTGTTCAATGTGAAAACATTCAATGCACATAGATATAAGACATTTGAAGCTTCAAAAAACAAGTACAGGCATGTTTTTTGAAGGTAATTTGTTTTTTGAATTTATTTGAAATTTATGGGCACCATTGAAATGCTTTTCGACATAATTGCTTGTTTACCTTTTTATCCCAAAAAACAAAATAATTTGATATGGTCTATAGCAGGGGTGAGTAAACTTTTTAATAAACGGGCCAATTTAAATTTTAAAATTTTTTGGCGGGCCGCACATAAAGTAACACTTATTAATAATTTGTTTCGGTTTAGTATGTACTACCATTTTATTATAATTAATTTTATAACAATATATTGTTGATTGATTGATGGGAGAAAGTCGATAAAATAAATTCAATTTTAGAAATGCTTGGCGGGCCGCATAAATATGTTTAACGGGCCGCATGTTGCTCATCCCTGGTCTATAAGAAATTAAAAGGACAGATGATATGTAATATTCAACATACAGTGGTAATCAACTATTATTTACCAAAACCTAGATCTATTAATATTGTAAATAAAATCTTTATAAAGTAGGAAATAACTGACATACATCATACTAATACTACTATTATTTTATTTATACAGATTCTTTATTTTCCAGGATAAAAAATAACTTGTTTTACCAACATTTTGTTATGAGTATATTAGTATTATTAGTCACAGGTAGTATTAGTTTTTCATAATTTTGTTCATAGCTATCAGATTTCCAATAGCTCTCAGAATAAGAAGTATAGTTATTTAATATTTGTAGATAGATGGATATAGTCCATTTAACAAACATCTATTTGTATATGTATGCTAGGTGTTACAGATAGTCCACTGGCCCTGCAACTGCATGGAGGAAGAGGAAAGTGCTGTTAACATCTTGCTTTGTTGCATGGGAGTAGCCAATTACCGAGCCAAATACCTGGATGCATCCGGGTCCTTCATGGATGCTTTAAGGAGTTGGGGTGGACAGAATAGGAGTTGTCCATTCTGACAACACGAAAAATAGGAGCATGATGACATCAAGTTGCGGAAACCAACCTATTACACCATCTACCATCTATTTGTAGATTCCTCCACTTATCTATTAGTTAAGTTATATCTGCTACTACTACTAAAAACAAATCGAGTACTTACATATCGCTCCAAATCCAATGTAGCGACCATCAGACGATTACTTGTCAGTGCTTTAGATATGAAGCGTTTGCATGATATAAGGCGATGGGCACATTCCCAACATATCATTTGTGGAAACTGGTCTCCTTCGCTAATCTGTAAAAAATAATTATCAAGTAATGATAGTCCAAAGCTGAACCTAAATATTTTATTAATAAACTAAGTAACATAGTAAAAAAATAATTGAAAAAACTATTTGAATCATATCATGTAAAAGCATTATTTTAGTCCTTTTAAAAGACAATTATCATCATCAGTCTAAAGTAGACAACTACTGGACATAGGTCCCTAACACCTAAGGCAATTATTTGAATTGCCATTGATGTCCAATCTTTGGCTAATCACATCTAGTCAAAAACCCTGAATAGAGGTGCTACATTTGATCATGGGGCACTCCACAATATCTTTTATATTATCTATTACATTCTAGCACCATCTATTCTAACACTTCTTTGTTAGGAAAAAGTTAGGTTATAAAGACAGAAATTGTCCAAATGAATCTTTTTATGATATACCTACTTTTATTTTTGGATGTTTATCAAAATTTGATAATTCTACTAATTAATTTAATTCATCTAATGAATGAATTGAAATTATCTGTATTGTTAAGAATGAATGAATTATCTGTAAATATTAGCTCTCTTTTATGTTTTTAAACTCACCTGTATTCCAGTTATTTGTTCATACACTTGGCCTAATTTGTAGTCCCTGATATTGTAGAGTTTTGTGTCCATGGCCAAGCAGATTCTGCAAACCTGATTATTATACATTTTATGGGGTTGTTTTTAAGGGATAAATATATAATGTAACAACTTCTTCCATCATTTATTTATATAAGTTCATGTAGTCTTACTGATAAATTAGCAAATAATGTGGCCTATGATAAAACTTTACATATATTTTTAAGACATATTGCATATATTATAAAATATATATTACCAGTAAAATGGCCGGTGCATCAAGATCCTCTTCTGTGTCCTGAAAAATTGTAAATATTTATGTTACAATCAAGGTGTAAATGATAACAGAACAAAATACTGGTTATATTGCGAAAGAAATTGTAGAAAAATGTTAAATATAAGGAAAAGTTGCAAATTTTGTATTGAACATGAAATTATTATAATAATTAATTTCAAAATATTTGACAATCTACTTTTGCATTAACATGTAAAAGTATTTTTTTATGGTTGTAATATTACTAGAATTTTTATTAACCATTCTTTCTAAAATAATAGTGCATGTGCTAGGAAATGCTTTACATCAATAGTAACCCTAATTAAGTGAGCTATTGTTACTTCAAAGTTCTATTTTTATTATTAGATGTGGTACCAATAAATAATTACCTAACATTATGATTCTTATTATTTTAAAAATTATCAATCCTTAGGTAGCTAAGCTACCACTCAGACACCGGTTTTCTGCGGGAGTGTGGTACTTCCCCAGGCGAGCCGGCCAAATTATATGCCATTCTTGACAAAGCATGCAAGCTTGGCTCTACAACTTTAATATTAAAAAAAAATGCTGGTCTCCTTTTTAAAGGAAATGCATGTAAGATTTTGTTTTTCTTTTAGTGTAGAATCATATTATTGGTCATAGGCCTTTACGATTTTCCCATAGCAACGCTAAATTAGAAGGCCTACAAGTTGCAAACTGGCTGCTACTCAATCCTGAGACTTTGGTATAAATAAATTTGGAATGTATAATCTTACCTGTACCACTACTGGAACAACTCCAGACTTGACTTTTCGCAATCCAGACTTTGTCATATAAAAGTCTTCATTGCGAAAGTGTTCAGAACATATTGTACTTCTATCCCGTGGTTCCCAATCCATCATACCTAGAGCTTCAATCCAAGCAGTACGAAGGTTTGCTTCTTTGGGAAACCTGAAAGTTATAATCTTTCAGTGAGTAGCAATAATATTTACATAGTTAACTTTCCTAATAAAGAATTAGCTAAAACTAAACAAATAGTGGATTTATTAAAACTATTCATTTATATGCAATGTATCCAAGCTAAGTGGGTTTCACATAAATTCTCCCACAAATGGGGAGGCCCGTGCCTCGGAGTGCACATTAAAATATAAGGGTGCATCTTTTAAGTGTAATGTAATTTAATAAAACGAAATACAGACCGCACTTGTTGACAAAAGATTTTTATTGCCATAAGATTCATAATTTGTTTTAAACTTACATGTGAAACGTAATTCCATGGCTTTTAGTTGTTCTCTTCGTATCATTTGCGCAGTTTTGTACACTACACCTCATTTTTGTCGTAAGTTTTATACATAATACGTATTAGTGGGCTTTTTGCATTTTTAAGAAAACAATGTTTGTGCATGCAAATTACGGTACAGACTCAATTGAAGATTGGTTTTTTCTTATTTCGACCTTTGCAATATTTATTAAATAATTATAGTATTGTATGTAATATGTTATTAGCATCGTTTATTTATTTTTGGTAAGGGGGTAAATAATAATACATCATTTCTGCCTTTTACGAAATTGTCAAACTTTAATCAAAACTAACCACAGAGAAGAACAAATATTTATTTACCGTAGCCATAGACTCAATGACAGTGTGTTTGATCATAGATTATACACTATAGCTCAGGGGAACTCAAACTTTGAGAATACATAATATTCTAGCACCCCAAATATGTTTAATTTATCACATCTTTAAAATCACAATTGCAATTATAACTGTAATGTTATTATAGCATGCGACACTATAATAAAATTAAAGTTATCATTGTGATTAGTTTTATCCTATTTTACAGTTCTAGAGGTTGGTTTTGATTTTCGTTTAGTTTTTAAAATATGAATCAGCCATCATTCTCGATAAACAACTTCAATACCCCATCGATTCGCTTTGGACCCTTTACCGCCCCTGTAAATGTCTCCGGCGTTCATAGTTAATATCCACTTTGAAAAATATTGCTATAGCTAATATTATAATTAAGAGGCGGACGAGTACACGCTGTGTCTAAGGAGCCTGTACCTATAATATATCTATGTAAATCATTCCCAACTCAGTAGATTTATCACTAAAACTGATGGTTTCAACTTTCCATTATTGGTGAATTATTCTGTTTAGTGGCTAGTGAATTTTTCAGTGGTTTATTCAGTTTTACTTATTAAAAATGCTGAGAGCATCAGCCACAATGCCACTTTCTCGTATAGAAATATATTCTTTCCACTTTATTTAAATTCCTCGACTGGCAACACTGATCCATCATAATGACGTGACATCAAACGCTAATACCAGTTTAGGGGATTCCCGGTAAAATTGTCGATTCAATGCGGCGTGGGAAATCGTACGATAATTATCGTACATATACGATGGTTTGAAACCAACGTACAATGTACGATAGTGATTCATTACCGTACGCCAACGTACGATAATACTCAATTATCCAAAAAAAAAATTCTGAACGAAATCAAAGTTTAAATAGTATGGGATATATTTACTGACATTTTCCCATAGCTAAAATTCATGAAAGGTGTCGCACGCCAGAGATATTAAACTTAATGTATGCGAATAATTCATGTAACTACGCATATATTTCATTTTTATAACCATTAAAAAATCGAACTACATACTGATTTTATTGGATGAGAGCAGCTTAGAAATTTTATTATTTATATGGGGTGTCCGGTGGCACAATTAGGTTATAGATCGTATAATCAGTAAACGTATGCTTACTGATTATATTCCGTCAATACTGATTTTGCCCCGAAAAGCTATTTTTGTATTTAAGGAACAAAAGACAATTTCAGAAGAGTTGCAGGCAAAATATGGATAAGATTAGCAAGATTGAGCAAAAAGAATTAAACGAATTATTTAATATTATTTAATAGTAGACAGCAATAAAAGCTTTATTTATTTAATAATTATATATTTTGTACATAATAAAAAATAAATCCTTTCAAAGTTTTAAATGTCTTATTCCAGTAATTTAAATAACAAAATAAGTAATAGTAAATAAATATTTACATTAATATTTCGGAGCCCACCTGAAGCGGCCCCTCAAAGCTACGCGAACGTTTCGACTTTTGCCATGGATTGGGCATGGTGACGGCTGAGCTTTTTTTTTCTGTGTACTACTTACTGTGGAAGCGCCTTGACATCCCTAATAACTTTATTCGAGCTGTATCGACATTTCTGCTTTCGTTTTCGCGTGCTGTTGAATAATTTATTTGTTGTGTGGAAGTTAAGAATCAGGATTCGAAATTACAATGACGCAAAATAATTTTCTAGGCCCATAAATACCCCGATACCGACTTTAAGACATATATTTTCACTTTTTACGACAGCCATCTTGTTTGTTGCTACTCCTAACCAACAAATTTGAACTACCCTGCATCTATTACCGTTTGGGCGTGCCGTTCAGTCTCTTCAAAATTATGCAAGCTCCGGACCGAAATTAATTTCTTAAGCTTGAGCTTTAAAATTTTGTTGAGAAATGTGTTGTACGAAAATCGAGAAGCAGAGTTCGTAGCTATATTTTGTAAACAGAATTGTTTATTGGGCCCTATAAACCCTACGATATCGACTATCAGTTATATAGACTCATAAACGGTGTTATTCACTGTGTTTGGCGGCCATTTTGTTTTCCCCCATTTTGAAATTTTTTCACCATTTTACTCAATTACTACTTGTGCTCATCATTGTTTGTTTGAGAACCACCCTTCTATTTTTCACCGAGCATGCCGTGCATAGTAAATGATTTATCGGAAGAAGATGAATTAATATAGAATAATCGTGGTTAATTAATAATTTTTGTATTGATTGATCTACTAATATTAATTTATCTACGAAAATGGTAGGTTGATAAATTTATTTCTTTATGTTATAATAAAATAAACGAATATTTTCTATACTTATTGTTTTCTTTTGTTAAAAATTAAAAAGTATATTTAGTGGAAAATTTAGCGATTATGAGTTTAGGTTTTTTGTTAGTGGTTTCCTAGTGGATTTATAAGTTGAATCTGGCGGAAAACCAGTTTATCTATTGGCAGCACTACATTCGAATGCGATTGACAGGTCGATGAATAAAATAAAATCTGAATAAACATTTACTGTGATTTAACCAAGATTTGAGATAACAATATTCCTATATGATACATATAAGTGAAATTGAAGTGTATCGGATGCAGTTGTGGATTTTATTTTATGTTATACTGAATACAAATGTTTGGTGATGTGTTATTGAAAAATATCAATCGAAAATGCGTTGCTGCGTGCCGGCCTGCAAAAATGATTCTAGACAAATCTCAAAATCTCAGGGTATTACTTTTCACGTGTAAGTAGAGATTCAAATTTTATAAGAGGCCAAGATTTTTTTACACATTGTTATTCTAGGGACTAGCTTCTTAAGTAAACAAGCACAATTTCTGTCAAGCATATTTTATTGTTATGATGTTTACACTAGGACAAAAGCAAATAAATAAATACACTATAATATTATTTTAGGTTTCCCAATGAGATGTCTATACGTGCAGCCTGGCTCCAAGCTCTTGGCAAGAAATCATCAGAGCTCAAAGAGAGAACAGCAGTATGTTCAGAACATTTTCTGTGTGAGGATTTATACGAAACGAAAAGTGGGCTAAGGAAAGTAAAGGCAGGGGCTGTGCCTATTGCAGTACAGGTGTGTTTTAAATATAAACAAATATATTATGAAATATCACATATTAGTCAGTTTTTCTATCTTATATAGTTTCTGATGCATAATAGAACTTTCCTTAGACATCATAAAGATCTTGCATGAAACTGATGTACAAATGTCATAACGTTTGTGTTATTATATTTGCCAAGCCATCCAGGGAAATACCACACACTCGTCCAAGATGAATATCTGAGTAATAGTTTCACTACTGCATTTAGAAGCTGACGAGTATTAAGAGGTGGAGATCAAATCTCTTTCTTTGCCATCATTTTATATCTTCACCTCAATGAATGATGAATGTCAATTAGACAACACACCAGTGATACTCCTGATGATATGTCTATAAACAATGTAGAATATTTACTAACGATTTTCCCACATTCTCTATTATGTCTCACATCAATCAAAATAGAAAAAGATAATTTCACTATATAGTTCTATAAAAACTGTATAAGCATAAATTACATAAGAAATATATTAAAGCACATCAAGTTAAACTATTGAAATTTTGATATAACTGTTTCAGCTAGTAAACTTATAAAAGTTAGACTGACTACTTTATCAGTAGACCAGCAGTAATCTGACTTGTTTTGCAGGGCAATGTTGGATTATAGAATACTGCCTAAAACCTCTGTAGCCCAGAATTTTTTAAATAAGAGTACCTTGTAATCTGACAAATTACAAATCAAAATACAAATACAAAGGATAATATGTACCAATCAATTTATAAAGTATTAAAATATTCATTAAATTTTTATGTACAATCAACAGCGATAGGCTTGTCGGATTACAGGGGGCGCCATATAAGGCAAGGTCTGGATTACCATTGCTCCACTGTACATTCATTCATATCACTAGTTTTTACTAAAATTAAGAAGTTGCCATTTCAGGATCCCCCAAACATAGATAGTGATGAACCAGAAAGCCAAAAAGTAAGTAATTTTTTTTATTACATTAAAAGTACTTTTTTTCTTTTATTCTATATATCTTTTATTAATGATTGATTGATATGATTCTTTGTCAAGTGAAGAATAAATAAGAGAGTTCTGATAATTATTATGTGTGCAATTAAGTTCTCGCTGTTTGTCATAAGATGGCTCCAGCAGTAAGCAGAAGGTTATGCTGTATATTTGACAGGACTATGTCGGCGTTGTTTATTATGAACTGTTAAAATTCAACAAAACCATCACTGAGGAATGGTATTGACTTAAATTGATGCTACTGAGCAGAACACTGCAAAAATCAGCGTTTCGCTACGATGAATGTGAGATGGATGAATAGATGGACGAGAGTGAAGGAAACAAGGAAGGTGTGTCAGGGTCATAGCGGATTGAGATCTGTGGTCTCTACCTAACCCTACAGGGAGACAGGTGTCACTGTATGTATATATGTATGTATGTAAATCACACCAATAATCCAATGACAGGTAGAAGCAAACTGAGGATGTCATAGTGTAAGTGTAACATGTAACCAATCAGTAATCATATTACTTCTAATTTAAATTATTTATTTTATGCAGGTATGCAGAGTATGCTTAGACATTAACTCTAAACTATTTTCAATGAAGAAGTATAAGTTAGAACAGATATTTGAGCATATAACAGGCCTATGTGTGAGTATACTTTTCTTAGTGACCTCCAATTTTTCAAATATTCAGTGTAAAGAACCTAAAATTGTAATATAATTAAAAACAACATAAGAGCAGGCAATACATTCAACATATGTAGATCAACTTCCTTATATTTAGAGAATATATTTCCTTATATTTAAAAAAAATAATGTGCTGAATGATCTAACTGGGTCAGTGATGGTGCTTCCGCTTATGGCATCAATGGTTGCATTTTTCATTGTATCAAAATATAAACGTAAAAATATATGGGGTCTTCATTATTTCCTGATTAAAGATTTGATTTCCTTATTTACGGCGTTCAAAGTAAGATTTTTACCCAGATATTTTGTTGATGTTTCCAGCCCAGCAATGAAAGCAATTTCCCACAGAAGCTGTGTGTGGAGTGCGCTACAAGATTAGTATCCTGTGACCGCTTCAGAAAAAAAAGTCAACATGCACAATCTCTTTTAACAGAAATCATTGAAAAAGAAAAAATGGTGTGTAAAATACTACATGTTTCTGGTTGCTACATATACCATTTGATCATCCTTAATGTTACTTTCGCTGTCATACCTAATTATTGAGTGTCCACGATGCTCAAATTTATTTAATTAGAGAAAGAAAGGGATAACCCAATATCTTGCTTTATTTTTTTTAATTTCCATATATTAACTTTAAAATATAAAATACAAGTTCCCTTTTTTAAACAAACTTAACTATTTAAATATGTTTCTACACATACATGATACACGAGGCAAATATTTCTTTTAAGTTTATATATACATATGTGCAATTAAGTCCCTGGGGAAATAATAATTACATCCCTTTTGCAGATAACCATACAAAATCTTAAAACAATAAACAGAGAAAACAATCAATTAAGTTCAAATTTAGCAATAAAAAATTATAGTCCAGATCATTGTGATTTATATGTTGAATATTCGGAAAAAACAGACATACAGGCAGAAAACAATATTAAACATGATATCAATCCAGATATTCATCAAGTCACATTAGATGTAGAAATAAAAAACGAAGATAATAATGAAATATATTTAAGTGAAAATAGTATAGCAATGGAAGAAGTAAAAGAAGAAGAATTCAATGATAATGACAATGATACAGATTTCGTCGCAAAAGATTATTCATCAGATGACAGTTTACCATTGGAGACGAAAAGAACGAAAAAGGTAAAAAAAACAAAGGTAGAAAAGAAAGAAATTGTGAAAAAGGTGAGAAAAAAACAAGCAAAAGATCCAACAGAACCCAAAATAGATAGACGGCGGAAACCATTCCTAAATGATGATCTCAATGAAACACTTTTCACAATTACTGATCTCAGTTTTGAAGAACAGGTGGCGGAAATAGAGAAGAGACAGGAGTCTTCCAACTATAAGAATTCAGTGTTCAAATGTATGGCTTGCTATAAAGGTTTTTTGGATGAAGAGGCCTACAATGGACATATGACTCGACACACAAATGTAAGTAAGACTTTTAATTTCAAACATGATAAAGTTAAATATTCATTAGAATGACAACTGTCACTGGAGATAAATCAATATAAATAAAGAAAAACAAATATTCATACAATAATCTTAATTTTGTTCATAAATATTCTTTGACAAGTCCCTTTCCAACTTTAGCAGTAATGTAACTCAAAAAATTAACTCTGAAAATAAATGCTAAATTCTTAAGATATATGGAGTAGATATTGTGTTTAATTTTATTATTTTATTTTATTAGTGTTAAATTTTATTATTTTCAGCAATGTGGGGAATATGAATGTGAGATATGCAAGACACATTTCAAACATCCCCATGCATTGAGAAAACATATAACAGCACATCACACTCAGAGGTTTAGTTGTAACCAATGTCCATATGTCACTACGCATAGGTGAGAATTTATTGTTAACATTGAAAGCATAATAAAAAATATATATTTAGATTAAAGCAATTTTCCCAAACTTGAACTTAAGTCTATGGTTGAGCGATATATTAACCTCTTCAGGGACATTGGCACATGTGTGTACATTTAGCTTTTTTTCTTATTTTAGTTATTTCAAGAGAAATTACGCTAAATGGCCACATATGAGGACATTATCTATTTTTTTGTAAAAATTACTATTTTCTGTTTTTTCTTATCTTACTGAATTGTTATACATATAAGGTAAATAACATGTAATAAAAAGAAGAATCTCATCAACGTTTTCTCACTTAAAAAAATTCGTCCCTGAAGAGGTTAAGGTGCAACTTATTGTGGTGTGATTGTTGTTTAATTCTTTAAATGTATTTTCAGGATCATATCTCTTTTTTAAAAGTTCATAGTCCATTATTTAATTTTAAAAACAGCATTTTCATCCGAATTAAAATCACAGTGCACTTTATAAATTTGTTACAGACAAACAGCAAGACTTCATGAGAGATGGCATAAAGGAACAAAATATCAATGTCCACATTGTCAAGATGAGTTTGTGTAAGTTGTATCTTTATAGTATTAAGGTACTCTCTAAGTTTGCCAAGCATATGCCTGCCTTAGACATACTGTGTAGTTGAGTGAAGACAATTTCAAGATAGAAGTCAATAGAAGTATTAAGTTGGGCTGGGCAGCATTTAAAAAGCTGCGTTAAAGTATTTTGTCGCCTATACATCAGAGCTTGAAGAGGATGTTCATCAACCCAGTGCATTGTTTTCTCTCTCTTATGGTTTACGATGGATACTGACATTTTTTTTTGCTTAATAAGGTCACAATCCCTCCAAGAGCTGTCCTTTTCATAGTGGTTATGAGCTGATCATATGGGTCAGAGAACTAACAATCATTTTAGTAAAAGAGTAATGAACTGGAGACCGCGTATTGGTAAACATAATATGTGATGGCCATTTGGCTAAATAGATCAAAGCTCTTCGGAGAGTGGCTGCTCGAAACTGGATATGTGTATCAGAAGATCGGCCTAGGTAATGTACCTTGGGAGATATCCATGTTCGACAGTGAATTGCAACAAGCTAATGAGGATTTAAACAAGAAAGAAATCAGTTAATTATTGTATCATCCATCCGTGAGGAAGAGTAGTGATTACTATCATAAAATTGTAATTGATATAAAAGTTATTTGTTCATAAAACACTCTCTTTTTTCTTTTTTAGTAAATTCACTACATATATGGGTCATATACGTATAAAACATCCATCAGATTTTGTTTGTGAACTTTGCGGGTACTCATTTGTTAGTGAAAAAGGGATAGAGCTACATAAGAAGCTTAAGCATCGGCTCGAGAGTGACAAGGTGAGATATATTTATTCTATTCTAAATTTTTCTAAAGTGATTTTGAGAGAGATTCTTTGAATTACCGGTTTTGGCAGCAATTGACTCAATTCAGTTTTTTTTAAATTTAATAAATCACTTATTCTTTCACATTCTCTGCTGCTTGTAGAGATCAGTCTAGTGATGAATTAAATGGACTAAAAATTTAATTGCCTGCCGATTTACTTTTAATGTTTCTTTTCCATTCAGAGAAACATTGTGAAACGATTTTAAGAGCTTGATTATTAACAGACTTATTTTTTTTGACAATTGGAATGTAATTTGTTGTCGAAAAAATAAATAATTTGAATATATTATCCATTTCTAGATACCAGAAGATGGTCCGTACTGTGAGTTGTGTAAAGTAAGATTCGTATCACTGGAAGCGCACAGACGCCATCTACACGTCTCTGCTAGGCATAACACTGAAAACAAGTGAGTTTATATTATATTTTTTAGAATTTAGGCCACAATTAATTTTTAAAAACTACAATCACATATTTCAATAATCAATCAACAGCCTGTCCAGCAGTCCACTGCTGGACATAGGTCTCCTCCAAGAAGCGCCACCTAGTCCGATCTTCGGCTTCACGCATCCAGTTTCTGCCAGCCGCCCTGCGCAGATCGTCACACCATCTAGCTGGGGGGGGGCGTCCACGATTGTTCACGGTGGAAGGATCAGAGGATATTTCCTCGACGATGGTCTACTGCATACGGATCGGAGGATACTCTCCTCAATGATGGTCTGCTACGTACGGTTCGGAGGATACTGTTCTCGGCGATACTCCACAGCAGACTGATCGTAGTATTAGTATGCTGGAAACATTTATTTGCGTGAGTCTGGGTGCCCCATCAATCCACCTTGGATAAGTGTGGTAGATTAATGTCTGTTCCGCCAGAAATGGGGTAGTACTTTGCCCGGCATCAGGATCTATATGGTTGTTAAAAAAGTAGAGACGCCATTAAATTTAATGTGACATAACTTGTCTTTAAAAAAGTGAGATAGCGTTGTAGATGGAGGCACAATGTTAAAAAGAAAGCAGGGCTGACGATAACGAAAGAAGCACAGATCATGCAATGTGGAAAATTCTTGAGGAGGCCTATGCTAATGATAGATACATAAATAATTTGTTTATTCAAGCCACAATATAAACAACATTAAAAGTAAAAATCATAACAAAAAGTAAGCTAAAAATTGGGTTAAAGTACTATACAAATTTTCGAAATAACTTAAAATTAACGTTAATGTGCCAAAAAATAGGCCTTGCTCAGCTTTAATACTGTAGTTGGTTGGCGCTGATCATTCTGCCAACACCTGTTAGAGTTTGCGTTCCACAAAAAATACAAAAAAATCTAGGTACATAGGCTAGGTATATAATCTAGGCTAAATAATTTTTTAAGAGCAAAACAATCTTACCAATGTTGAAAAACCAAGTATTAAACTATTAGTATTTATATTTGTATTTATATATAATAATGTAAATATAGGCCATTTTTATTATTATAAACTGTCAAGACTCACTTTGGGATGTCGAGCTAGCAGGAAATAAAATAATAAATTGTAGTTTTTTCTTTATAGAGATTCAAAAGAACCCAACAAACCAAATAAAGGCAGAAGGACGAGAGAATCTAAAGAAAGAGAAAAGAAGACTAGGGAAAGGAGTCGAGATCCAAGTGAGAAGAGGAAAATTTACCCAAGCCAACTGAGGAAGGCGGAAGGACCTATACCTTGTGAGCAGGTATTTGCAACTAACTATGCTTATACACCATGATTTGACTATGTAAATGTTTATAATAGTAGTTCATAACTTTTTTGTACATTTTACAGCACAGTTACTTTTATAGTGTTATATTTATTTATTTACCAACATTTTTTTTAATTGAAGACGTAGGTAAACCAGCAAGAGTTAACAGATGGTAATTGTTCTATAGTATGCGGAATAGTTATGTGACAGACAAAATTATTTGGTTCTTATGATATCCAGGCATTTTCGTAAAGCAATATAAACATTTTCAAGAAAGCAATAAAAATAATATTAAATTAATTATTTAATAAAGTATAACTTAACCGTTTTAGTGCTAAGCAATTTTTGTGAATATATATGAAATAATATATAAAAACTGTAAAAAGTTGTTTTTAAATGTATAAAAACACTCTCGTAACAAGTTATGCGCGAGATTATCGTCCACTACCACGAAGCACCAAAAACACACTGATGCGCGCGGCAGTTTTGCGCTGCGGCGCAATTTTCGATTCAAACTATCGCATCACTTTTGCGCCGCTTAGCACTCTAACGGTTAATATATAGTATATGTACGCATGTAATTGAAACCTTCAAAAAACAAGCCTACTCATACCTTAAAGTCCGGCAACGCAACTGTGATGCCTCTGGTGTCGCAAATGTCTATGGGCGGCGTTAATTGCTATCTAGCAGGTGATACTTGCTCGTTTGCTTCCCTCACCCATAAAAACAAATGTTTTCTTCTCTTCCAGTGTGGCATGCAATTAGAAGACTCAAGAGCGTACCATGGCCATTTCAGAAGGATGCATCCAGATAAAAATCGAACTAAATATCCTTCGATGAAATCCCCTTGTATGTGTGAAGTTTGTGGAAGGATGTTCCAGGTGAGAGAGAGATGATCAAAACATTGTTAGATATAGTATCGTTGTCATCAGTCTACGACAGTTCACTGCTGGACATAAGTCTCTCCCATGGCGCGCCAGCTAGTTCTTTTCACCTAGTTCATTTTCTCTTAATAACAATATTATTAGTATTAAAACAATAATATTATTAGGTTAATTAATTCGTGGCGGGATAAACCAAGCCCACGAAGGATTTAGGCATCCAAGGAAAGGAATATTTTCACAATCCTAGCTGTGCACAATATTGCTGCTTTTTGAATTTTAAATATAACCCACTTACCTAAGCTTAACTTGGATAGGTGTCCAAATTTTTACTAATAAGTTACTTCATAAAGACTACTATGGGTACAATGACAGATAGACGAGATCAATGTATTTTGTTTATTTAATCTCAAAAGCGGAAAAAGCCGCATTTATGAGTTTCTCGTCATGCGGAGCTAATATCCATAATAATTGCCTCGTGTGTAGTTCGATCCACTTGCTTGCTACTCCATACACCGACGCGATCTGCATTGCTCATTACAGGAGGTGGTTGCCAGTTCTCTGCTGCCGTATTAAGCGGGGTTAACGATTTGTCGCTGACGACTACATCGCGGTGAAGCCAGGAGGATTCTTTTTTATTTACAAAGTAGCACCTGAGATTGTATACTTCATGATTGTGGATATTTTTAATACTGAGGAGGCCTCGGCCCCCATCTTTTCGTCGAAGATACAATCTCATGATAGATGAACGAGGATGGTGTAATCTATTCGTAGTCATCAGCGTACGTACACGTCATTATTATTATTATTATGTTCCGTTTCAGAGTTACGCGTTGTTGAAGGACCACCGCTGGGTGCACACCGGCGAGCGGCCGTTCGGCTGTGAGGCGTGCGGCAAGTCGTTCCGGATGCGGCAGCGGCTCGTCGCGCACCGACGCGTCCACAGCCAGCTGAAGGCGACGTACGTGTGCGCCGTGTGCGGGAAGCACTTCTCCACGCACAGCAACCGGCAGCGGCACATGTTTGTGAGCGAACATACTATACACACACACACACACATTGACGGCGGTCTCATCGCCAGTGATCAGAGTAGTTGTATTCTTTACATACATACATATCGTTACGCCTGTCTCCCGTAGGGGTAGGCAGAGACCACAGATCTCCATCTGCTACGATCTCGGCATACTTCCCTTGCTACCTCCACACTCATTATTCTCCTCATGCAAGCCCGCCGGTTGAGGGTACTCTTGACCTGGCCTTTCTTAAAAAGTTCAGCAATTTGGTCAATAGGTAAGTTTTTCGTGGTCTTCCTCTTCCGACCCTTCCATCTTTGATGGCATTTAATTATAACTTTTATGCCAGTGTCAAGTGAAATATAACAATATTAAATAGATTGGAATTTACTATTTAGCTTGTCACGTCACGTCTTGATAAAATGGTGGCTGTTCTACCAAAACCTTCTATGGAGTTTTTCAGTCAACTTAAAAAGTCACGATACACGCATTTATTTCATATCACTTCACGTATACTCTTTAATAGAACTATAATGCATAATACGCCACCACGATTTAACAATATAACTGATAACAAAATAAGATTATAGGAATGAAATAAAAATACAACGTCACTTATGTAAGTTGGCGGGAAAAGTCCCGTTTTTATCGACTTTTTCCGCCAACTTCAGTGATCTCAAACGTATATGTTAATATGGACATGCTTCAGGTACTCAACTACAAGTATTAATTTCAATCTTGTTACCTATAACATTCAACTCGGTTCAAATTAATAAGAAAATCCATTTTATAAGATTTTACTATTACTACCTTTAAATATCAAATGAAGTATCACCTCAATCGTAAGTAGAATAGAATAGAATAATTTATTTGCAAGTAAGACAATTTTAATAACATTTATCGAATTTCCGGAAATACCGGAATTTCCAGTATTGCTTTTTGGAAAAAAGGGCAGGTCCAGTTTATGATAGCATGTTGCAAGTTCGTAAAAACAATATACCTACTCCGATCACTGCTCATTACATATGTTAGGGTTTAATGTAGCTTACTACGTAGGTTACTACTGCTGTGAACCATATTTTTTAAAGCAGGGGTGAGCAACCTTTTTAATCAACGGGCCAATTTAAATTTTAAAATTTTATAGCGGGCCGCACATAAAGTAACACTTATTAATAATTTGTTTCGTATGTACTACCAATTTACTATAATTCATTTTATAACAATATATTTATGGGAGAAAGTCTTTAAAATAAATTCAATTTTAGAAATGCTTGGCGGGCCGCATAAACATGTTTAACGGGCCGCGTGTTGCTCATCCCTGCTTTAAAGCACGAATGTTCCGGCTCGACTAGGGAAGTGTATTCGTGCATTAATCGTACATTCGTGCTAACATGGTTCAACCTCCAATATAATATAACAAAAAAATAATATAATTAAATGATTTTAGGATTAAATCTTTTTTCACTTGATTTATGAAAGTATACTTAACAGCAAACTTCTATATTATTCTATTCTATAATAATCTACTATTGATAAACTACCATTTCACAGATCCACACGGGGTTGAAGCCTTTCAAATGCGAAATGTGCGGAAAGTGTTTCAAACATTCAAGCGAGAAACGGGCGCATATAACTTACGTGCACCTTAAGAAGCCTTGGCCGAAGCGTACCAGAGGGAAACGACGGTCAGACAGACAGGTATATTTATTTTAAATTAAAATGCAAAATTTAAACCAATCTAGTATTTAATATTATGAAATACTAGCCTTTGTCCGCGGCTTCGCTCGCGTGGAATTTGGTCTGCCACATTAAGTTTCGTGACAGATCATTTTAAATAAATATATATTGTTTTTTACTTAATTTATGGTTCACAATTTTGGTCATAGTGGCTTCCACATAAAAGTCTGCTCATGTCACGCTGTCGCGAACTTTTATTTAGGACTATTCAAGACAAACAATCCTACGGTACATCATCTTTGTGTCACTCCAATGGATTAGGCAGCGTACGTCACGATAGCTCTAAGAGGCCAGATTTTTTCCCGACTTAATTGACATGTATCGTTATATTACGACCAAAAAAATTAAATAAAATCATTACAATTTGTAGCGTGTATGTTATTCCGATGACCTATATAACTGTAAAGTTTCATCCAAATCCGTCCAGTAGTTATTTGTCAAAGAGTAACAAACATACATACTGACAAACTTTCGCATTTATAATATTAGTAGGAAGGTAGGAATAGTAGGATTAGTAGGATAGTAGGATAGTAGGATAAGAATCCTAAGTATTTGTACGTGAAGTTCAAATTTCTCCCATCTCATATTAGAGAGACACGTGTCTTCTATTAATAGTACACGAGCATAAGACTACAGCATTCACGGGTAGTTTCCGATAACAAGCCACTAAAAGCTGGAACAATATACCTCCTTCACTAAGATGTCTTCAAAGTGGTTTTGTATTTAAGAAACAGTATAAGGCTGTGTTACTTAATAATCAAACATCTTAAAACAAATTCGAACAGTCAGATTTCAGCAGTATTGCTATTGTCACGTATTGTTTTTATTTTGTGTATAAGGCTGGATTATAGTTCTCTGGATTGTAGTCTCAAGTTGCAATGCAGACGCAGTGTCTCCGTGAGGGGCGGGCGGTGGCAGAAAAACAGTTTCTCTGCTCTGTGAGTGAAAGTTTTGACTGAGCCTGAATTGATATTTGATATGTAATTATCTAATTTGCAACCTCTATCGGTGATGGATTCAGTAGTAAAGCTAGCAAAGGTTAGTTTTCTCAGAGTATGTGGTATCTTCGTGGACAAGCCGATACGGGATATCGGCTTGTCCACGAAGATACCGAAGATATGGATGCGTGTTAACCCTTTGCACCCGAACCATTTTTTAGTATGGGTATTCAGCTACCCGACAGTAGTTTTAATAAAAAATTGTAATACATCAAACATAAGAATTTTAAGCAAAAGTAGTTTATTTACATGTTTCATTTTTATTTACATACTACAAACATAATATTTTAATATTAAATTTTATAATTTTCCTTAGTGTGATATTTGAGGAAGCACTCTCCAAGGTGTATCCTAGGTTTTTCAGGACATGTGTCACAGTAATACACCGTTTCACGTCTTCCGCTTTTCTTTTTCGTTCGGTCAGAGCACACTCTACAATCTTTTTTTTTTCCTTTTAGCATAACATGTAGCTTACCATTTAATCGGATACTGTTATCGGTAGTTGCAGATGTTGAACCACGGCCAGCTCCACGGTCTTGTCGATAATCTCCTTTTAGCTGATTCACTAACAATTTCACATATTTTAAATGACTGATTGATCGCTCGTTTCTCTGCTTTTTCACCATTTTATATAAAATATAGGAATTATAATATATTATTCTAATTTTGTTTCTTCTTGCACTAATTACTTCATCACTCTCTTCACTGCTATTGTCTTGATCACTATCTTCTTTATGTTCATCCAGAATGTTATCAATCGATCTAAACATCGTCAAATCAAACTCATCTTCACTGCTACAAATTTCGTTCTTTGATTCCATTTTTATGACCTTAAGCAGACTAAATTGGAAATAGTAAAATATTTTGATACGTTCACAATTCACTTACAATCACTTGTAAAAGTATTTCAAAAAGATGTACTACCACAAAAAAAGTCACTTTAACTCCACCATCTGATAAATACCGGAATAATCTCACACCTGGGAAAAAATTTACAATGCGTGCAAGTATGAAGGGTTATTTTATTATCATAAATAGTAATGGCGCCTCTCAGGCGCCGTTCGAGTTGAAGTAAAGAATAGTTTGGCGCCTGAGAGGCGCCGTTCGGGTGCAAAGGGTTAAAAGTATATTTTGTTAAACAGGGTCATCAACTACAGTCGCAGCAAACGCTTCCAACGGGTGCAAGCGAGATGGGTATAGTGCAGCCTCTTTGGCCTACGTGTGATCCCAAACTGGGAGATATAAATTCGATTATGGAAGACAAACCTATGTATTATAACTTAAAGATATGAAATACTGCATATTTGTAACGTAAGCCTAAGTTGTGAGAAGAAGTTAGTAAAAATGTTTGTGAAGCTTGGTGATTTGTTCTTAAACAATAGCATAATTAAATGATATTATGCTATATTTTATTATTTTTAAACAGCTTACCGCATTTTAATATATATTAAAACATATTGTCACCCTAATTATCAGAATTTGTAACTCCTTATGAGTAATTTTTGCAGACACAACTTTTTTATAGTTTGAGAAATTTTTATAAAACAATTCTTACTTTAGGTGAAAAAAAGAGGTATTTTTGAGGTAAATGCGTAGTATTCCATCTGATGCGCTTTAAGATTATTCGTTAGATGGCATAAAAATGAAAAGTGGGGAATGGGAATAATAATAAACCCTCATATAACGTGATACTCTAACGCGATTTTATGTCCCTCCTATAACACGTGTTTTCCCTCGTATAACGCGGAGATTTCCCAAGTCATATATTTGTACTATGTAGTTTGTCAGTTCATAGTCAACTTTGTTACGTTTGCACATCTTTTTCTTATTAAATTAAATTATCGTATTAAGTTTTTGTTCCTAGTTTTTGAGGTTTAGGGATATTGATTATACATACAGAGATCCCTCGTGTAACGCGTTTTCCTATAACGCGAAACTAATCTATCGCGTTTTAGGAGGGTTTATTGTAATGCTTTTGTGGAATTAATAATTATGATAATTAGGCCGTTGATATATTTTAATGTGAAATATTGAGAATGATATAATAAAGTACATAACGAAAGTACGCCATTATATTTTTACATGATACAAAAGCCTTTAGTGTGTCAAAATGAATACGTAATAAATAGTTTTTATATCATATAGCATATTGTCATAAATATCATAAATATGGACATAAATCTTTCTGTATATAATGATAAATTTATTTTTAACATTTGTATTAACGAGTTATATATATTTTCAACAATAATAAGTTTATTTTGTATACAGTAGCGTGAGGCTTCTTTTTTATGACGGCTATAAACGATATGCTGTTTGACTTTAAGAAAGATTTTTTTTATAATTCATTAAGCTTTAAAACGATTTTTTATAATGAACGACTTTATTTTTGATATTTTATTATTAATTTACGAAGTCCAGTGATGTAGTACATAATGCAATAAATCCATATATTAATATATGTGCAACATAAATAATCTATTGCAAACATATATTACCAATTTGGTAGAATTTTTTTTATACATGGTATTACAAATAAAATTGGATCGTATTTTTTCTTTTGAAATACATGATCTAGATTTATTTATAAATGACAAAGGATAAGCAATAATGATCTGTGTATTTTGCAAGTATACTTGATTATGATTAAATGTATTTATTTTTTATGATACATAATAAAAAGCAAATGATTTCTACTTCTTTATTATTTCTGCCTATCTTTCATGTACAGTCATCGTTGAAATACTCCACTACCATCATCTTCAGCACCCTGCAGCAGTCCACTGCTGGATATAAGCCTCCCCAAAGAAACGCCACATAGCCTGATTTTCGGCTTCACGCATCCAGTCTCTGCTAGTCGTCGGTGGGCGTCCCACTCTACGTTTGCCAAGATGCTCTATCCACTCCAGTACTCTGCTACAGCGATTGTCAGCGGATCTCCGATAAACTTGACCAGCCCATTGCCACTTTAGTTTGCTCTCTATTTGACTAGTACGGTGACTCTGGTTTTCTAGTAGTTTTTTTTCCGATTCATATCTACCAGAGAAACTCCGAGCACAGTTCTGTGAGCGACTCTGATCTTGTGAAGCAGACCTCTTACTGTATATTTTTAATAGTTTTATTTTAGTTCGAAAACATCTGAAACACCAATTATGCTGCTGATGTGTTGCCTTTGCCTGCCTTTAGGGATAATGGGAAAGGGAGGAAAAGAAGGGGATGAAGGAAATTTAGTCATCTCTGAGTTTCAGCATTGAACGAACAAAGATATAGCTGTAAAGCTACTCCCCAAATGAGTCACTCCATTCATACTATGGATAAAAGTTTCCCACAGTGTTGTCTCTCAATATTAATGTTGTTATTTAGTTCTCTACTAAATGTGATAAATACGTGTATATTTGTGTCTTAGAGATTTGAGCAATAATCAGTTTCAATTTCTTAAAAGAATTACAATATACAATAAGGTGGATTATAGAATACAATTATGTTACAATTACGAGATCGCTTTATTTGTATTCGTATTCGAACTGAAAGAACGCGCAACTCCAAAAAAGTTAATAAGAAAATACATAGGTTATTCACAATCTTCTTTGGGCGTCGCACACGGTGCCTCGGATTAAATCTTGTATTTTAAATCTGCAAAAAAAAAATTATATGACTATATAAAAATTACAATCAATCAAACCATAAAAATGTGGATAGTCGCTCCATCTAGCTGGACATTTAGTATCTAGCATGTTCTACATTTACCAAGAGACGGTCTCCATTTCTATACCTCCTCTTTTATTAGAACGGTTGCTGTTTCTCTGGATCTCATTGTGAGGGTCTTTATTTACCAACTCTCCGGTAACTCAGTAAACGACGACCTGGACTGTTATACTGACATTTTGTCGGTTTTGTAGTTTGTTACTTTATGGTACAGTTAACCTTAATTATTTACGTTAAACCATTATTATTTCGGAAATTGAAAATTACGCGAAATGATGGCAAATAATCAATCACGCACTCTGGCACGAACACACACAGAAAACACGCCCGAGTAACAGGTTTTTTTTTTAATTTTTTACTTTTTATTTCTTTTCTTTTCTGTATTGCGATACATTTCCATTTGTTTTTCTATTTTTCATTAAATGTTTATTCCCAACATATAGGGTATAGTTCAATATTACATGTCATGTAAATTGTTTTGAAAAAAACATTTCGATTATTACTATTGAAAGCCATTAATTCAAATGAATGAATGAATGAATGAATTTCGATTATCTATGTATAATCAATTAAAACAAAATACAACGTCATCTAGGAACAAAACGCAAAATTCATACTTTCTCATATTAATAGTTTAATTACTCACTTATGAATAAAGTAGTTGTATTCCTTCGTGTCGAAGGAGGAGTATATGAATTTTGGTATCTGATTGACGAGTACCCACACATAGTCACCTATCACTTTTAAATCTGTGAACAAAAACAATAAAGTTGAGAAAGGGACGCTTAGATAGCTTTGAGCGCTTATCATTATGAAGTATGGTTTCAAAGCAACTTTTCAGAAGTCAGTAGTAGGTTTCTCTGAACAAGCCGGGCTTTCGCAGAGTAACTTGGATCAAATACAAACATTTTTTTATTTTGACTTAAAGCGATTGTTGTTTGTAAAACCTAATGAAATGTCAAGTTTCTACAAATTTAGGGTTTATTTTTCTTCAATGATAAACTAGACTGATGTTGTTATTTTTGCCTTTGCTGTCAAAATTTTCTTTTGATGTTGTATAGAGTTGGTATATCTATATCTAATATGTCATTTGATGACTGGATCTTCTATCATTAGCATAATTCTAGCCGTGACACTCTGCTGCGACATATTGGCTTCTGTTACAAATGAGTGGAGTTTCTCACTTACACTATTTATACACATTTTAGACTAGTTCGCTACTCTGGTAGACGCTGCTATATATCTATTGATATTTACTTCCATAATCGCCTCATACGACGCTGGAAGTACGCACGGGAAGAACTGGAGTAACCCTGTTTTATGCTGAAAACCACACGAAAGTCACACACTTGTGCCAATGATATGAAGAAATAGAATGAAGTACCTATAGGTCTTCACATTTTTCGACGTTTGAGTCTGGAAGATAAAATGTTATATATCTAAGCATTCTGTTGTTACGAATATATAAAAACGGTGTTGTCTTTGATCATTTTTATATCGAATATTGTTTTTTAATTATCTCCAACTTATATTTTTAAAATTTTATTTGATAATGATTTTTTGATTATATTACTGTACTTATTTCATTATTTTTTTATTATAGTTATAGCTACCATAGGGTGACTTGATAGTATTGAACTCTTGAATTAAAGCTACCTTCAGCGGTATTTCCGAACTGAAACGACGTTGGAAAATTCAAAAACCAAGTCTAAGTCAAAGGCCGGCAATGCATTTGCAATGCCTAGGGTGTTGCAGATGTCACGTTTGCTCCAACTAATTGGCTCAGAAGCTAATTTTACCGCTTTCGTAATAAATGATTGCGGATTCGATTTCCACATCGGGATATATGTATAGCCTACAGATATTTATCTGAGTCTAGATTCTACCCGTGCCACCAATTCGCTTTGGACAAGTGTGGAAGGTTAATTTTGATCCCTTCAGAAATGGAGAGGCCCCGTTCCTATATAAGCTGCAAAAAAACCGAAATTTAACTTGAAGTGGTCTCATTTTTTTAAAAATATTACCTGAAATATACGCTAATCTCTTCTTGTCTTGGGCAACAACGGCGACGTTCCTGGGCGTCATGTCGGTGTCGATGTTCCAACACAAAATGGCGTCTTGCGCTACGTTACCGTAGAACAATGTTCTAGAGCCCGCGTGGTAGTCGTGTGAACCACTTTGTGTATTGGATCCTCTGTTACCTAGATACTGAAACCAATAATGATTGTTCTCGTGAGGTGTTTTGATTTTATTTAAATTTAGATAAAAAATATATGAATACTATACAACCTTAATGGAATATGCATTACAGTTAGATAATACAATTTCTTAAAATTAGATAACTAATCTACATAGTCTCAATAACGTCTAAACTCTCAATAATTTCTATCAAAAGAAATAAAAAAAAACAAATTTATCTGTTTAAAAAAATAATATAGCCAAACCATTTTAAATCCACTGCCTTTTAATATTGGTAAAAAGTACCGTGTTGTATCCTAAAAATTTGTTCTTATCCTTCAAATTCTCCGTATCGATGGCGAATTCTTGCGTGGATACCAGCGGATGGTAGAAAGCGAGTCTTTTTCCTTCGGCATCTGGTTCTGAGAGCGCTATACTGAACATTCCGTCTTTCCAGTTTATTACAAAACCTGAAATAAAATTATTGTTATTAATATTTTTTTTAAATACAATATTATTAATGGACGACCTAAGTGGCTCAGTGGCAAACCTACCGCCTTCTCAGTCGATGGTCGCCGGCTCGACTTCCACATCGAAATTATATATAGTATAGTTTACAGTTATTTATTTCAGGTCTAGGTGTCCTACAAATCTCGCAACACAAGCGTGGTGGGCAAATGTCAGTTGGCAAAAGAACCAAAGTAGCCTTTACCACCTGTTGAAATTTGGATAGAAGAAGAAAATATGGCTTGGTTCACTTGGTTGGAGCATCTTGCTGACTACCGTCCTCGCGCTCTCTTCCCTTCGGTATTACCAAAAATGATCAGCTTTTCAAGTCTACTCTATCTTTTCGCATAATGTGTCCGAAGAAAGTCAGTATGCGACGAAGACAGATGGTGCACAGTCGGATCTTAATGCCGAGTTGAGTGAGAAACATTTGTGCGTTTGACCGTCCATGGTATCCAGAGCATTCGACTCCAGCACCACATTTCGAATGCATATATCCTTTTTTTCCTCTTGTACGGGTTGTCCACGGTTCTAATACCTTTAGTATTACCTGCAGCAGTAAAATTCCTGGCGTCTTCATCGTGAACGAAACTGCGATGTTCCAATCTCCAGCTGTCTCTAGTACGCATAGAAAAGACTACCATACCCTCCGTAGCCAGGTCGTTAATGTATGCGAAAGCATCATCGCATGCTTTTTTATTCACATCCACTGTTATAGACGTAAGACCTGGAATGTTAGAGAAATTATGCATATTTCCCACTCCCATTAGGCATATATATATATATATATATATATATATATATATATATATATATATATATATATATATATATATATATATATATATATATATATATATATATATATATATATATATATATTTTTACAAAAAAAATTCACTAGTGGTAGAGTCACGCTGCAGATGAATACTTTGTCAAGAATGGCATAATATTTGTCTGTAGCATGAATGGGCTGGCTCGCCCGGCGGAAGTATAACACTCCCGCAGAAAACTGGCGTCGTCTTAGTGGTAGCTTAGCTACCGCGCTTCGTATGGTGAGCGGCTGAATTCCGGAGGCCCAACACCCTTCCCGCTCCCCTCCCGTACCTCCCCCCCCTCCCCCTCGTACTCCCATAATGACACTTTCCATAAAGGAAAATTCTAAAATTTACCAAGGTGAAAGTGACCTAAACCTATATTGAAATATGAAAAGCAATATCATATAATTTTAATGTTTTTTATATAATCATTTTAGGACACTAATTTTTTCTTTTCCAACATTTTATTGATGATTATATTTATAATGCTGTAGTGAGTAGTATGCTCGGAGTTTCTGTGGTGGATGATTCGGAATGAAGGAATGCGCCTGATGACCCAGACCTGGGCCTCCGGAACTCGGCCGCTCACCGTACGAAGCGCGGTAGGTAAGCTACCACTCAGACGCCGGTTTTCTGCGGGAGTGTGGTATTTCCCCGTGCGAGCCGGCCCATTCATGCTACAGATAAATATTATGCCATTCTCACAAAGTATTCGTCTGCAGCGTGGCTCTACCACTATATAATTGATGTATGCTTTCTTGCAGGACAAATACATTTTTAATTTGAAAACAAAAACAAACTATGATTTCGAATGGTAAACTCACCGGCAGATGAGCGGTTGTTAATTAAATCTGTATTTTTCAACTCGTATCGTAGGACTTGTTGATTTGTCTTTAGATCGTAAACGATGATAGCCGGTGGTTTTATCTGCTTCCTTTCACCTGTGACAAATAATAAGTAGGTATTTTACTGATTTGTATTGTATTATATGGATGGATTATACTGTAGGTATTAGGAGTCAATGGTCGCGGGTTCGATTCCCGCATCGGAATAAATATATGTATGGATTATAAATATTTATTCCGAGTCTGCTAATCCGCATTGGATAAGCGTGGTGGGTTAACGTCCTTTCCTCCAGAAATGGAGAGGCCCGAGCTCAGCAGTGGGATATATGTGAGCTGTTAAAAAAAAATTATACTGATCATGCACTACTATTTACTGTTATATTACTTTATCTTTATTAAATTTACGATTTTTTCGAATCAAGCCGGAGTTTGTCGTAGAACCGATATCTGTTGAAATAAGAGAGTGTTGGAGTGGAGTCCGCGTCTTGGCAAGTGCAGTATGGAACACCCCTTAGATGAAGCGATGATCTGTGCAGGATGAATGAATGATGATGAATGAAAGAATGGTAGCGGATGAAGCTCTGTGGTCCAACCCCTGCGGGGGATAGGCGTGAATATATATATATATATATATATATATATATATATATATATATATATATATATATATATATATATATATATATATATATATATATATATATATATATATATATAAAGAGAAAACTATTGGTATGATCATAAATCGAATGCCATAGATAATAATTGGATTGGTTTTTATTCATCTTTTATAATTCTAATTTATCTTGCCAGTATTCTGTGAAGTTATATGTCAACGCTTTGAACTTGATATTCAGATTAAATTTACCAGGTACTTCCAGATGGCCGGTGTCTACCATCCACAGTCTGCCACAGACGTCTACTCTTGGTCGGTATACTGACACAAACTCTTTTCTACTTTCTGTACTTGGGTACGGTTTTAAATGTGGTGAGATGCCCGATAAGTCTACATAGTTCAGGGTAGAAGGTATGCCTGTGAAATATGGACGAGAATTAATAATAAAAATAAACACGTGCATTTCACGCGCGGTAGAAGTGAAACATTTAGTATTTTATAACATTCTCTTTGTCTGTCTCTTTTTTGTTTCATATCACTTTTCTAGTTGTTATAGAAATACGGTAGTATCAATGAGGGGTCTACCACACCCTCGCAAAATAACAGCGTTCAGCGGTAGCATTTCACTGTTCTATCGCGTTTCTTCTTTATTCTTACCCGCTCTTCCATTATTTTCTTCATATTTACGTTAAAAAGCGAAAATGCTGTAAATGACATAATGCCAAAATTTTTTATTTCATATTTGTATCAGAAAAAAATATACTGCGTCGAACTGTCTGACTATCGCTACTTTACGACTAATTTTGTACAGCGTTGAAACTGCCTGTTTTTGAGTGATCTGATACAAGATATTGCTCTACGAGAATAGAGAATTTTCTATAGCGTTGAAACTGACTGTTTTTGAGTTTGTTACAACAAATACAAAAGATATTAAAATTGCGTAGCGGGGTTGTTATTTCTTTGGTTTCGTCTGTTATTATCATGTCATTTAACCGGTGGATTTGTTCACTTCGAATCATATTCCGTGGAGAAATTCCGACAACAGTCAGCAATATTTCGACATTTTATATCGACCGAACTGATTTATACATTAGAATTCTTGAAAAAACAAATCTATTCATATCTCAACGGCCGGCAAAGCGTTTGTGATGTTGTAGATGTCTGTGGGCGGCGTTGATTGCTTTCCATCAGGTGACACGCTCGCTGGTTTGTCGTCCCATCCCTTAAAACAAAAAAAAAAACAACCCACCGTGTCGTCTTCTCGGAATAGTCACAAAGACTCTATTTCCATACACCTCCATGCCAATTGGCACATTATTGTATTGGATAAAAAACTTGTCAGCGTCCGTCAAGTTTTGGTTGTTAGTTTGGACGGAACCACTAGTCTCCTCATAGTCTGAACTGGTGGTATCTGTAATCGAAACTCTATAACTTGTATTTTTATATCTACAAATTTTACAGCTTTACATATGGTTTTAGTTAAGAGGAACTGGATAACATCATGTTTTTAGCACAAAATATACAGTAAAAGCTCCTTATTCGCGCTTCCTTCATTTGCGTTTTAATTTCGCGGATTAAAAAAATGCGACCCAATTCCTATATTCGCGGCTAAAAATTTCTTTATTCGCGGATCTAATAAGTACATACATAAATAAAAGAGGATTCCAATAGTTATCCAACCCAATATCCTTTGTAAATGCCGTCAAATGGACTAATAAAAAAAGTAAAATAGATCTTATTACAACTTTGCCTAAAGTATGTTGTTAAATGATATCGCCGAGGACTTATTATTATGAACATTGATCCGTCTATGGAACGAAGTCTTATTTTTAAGAGGCAAATTGCTAATGCGACTGCTGCGTATCAGTCTGAATTGAAGGAGCTTTTAAAAACTGCCAAGCAAGAGAAAATTACAAAATTCTTCAAACCATTGCCTAAGCCTTAAGATAATTAATCAAAATGTTCAAAAACTTCAATTAAATTTACGGTTTCTGTATTCGCGGCATATTAATGGAACATATACCCCGCGAATAAAGAGATTTTACTGTATAGCACTTTTTAAAATTGATCAGTGATTATTTTTACATCCCATGTATGTCCCACTGCTGGGTACTTGGCAAATATTGATTGATGGTCTATCTACATTCGAAAAAAATACATGTAGACATATTTATATTCATCCCAATGCAGCAATTGAACCAGCGACCATAGACTCCAAAAGAGGTAACTTGGTCACTGGCGCCAGTAAACCAGTTACTTTTTGTCTCGTTTCTCATCAATCTCAATCATGAATTGGGTTAATGGTTTTAGAATAATTTTCTTTTAACAATTGTATCATCATCATTAGACCATTGGCATTCACTGCTGGACAACGGCCTCGCCCGAGGCACAACGTTTAGCACGATCTTTGTCATCACATCTAGGGGGGCGTCTCAAAAAACTACGTTTGCCGAGACGCGATCTTACTTCAGCATACATCTAATAGAATAAAAATAATTTAATGATTAATGGAGTCATGCGTTATTTTGCGGAATTCCATTACAATATGGACAGTTAGAACTTATACTTAGCTAAGATACAAGCAAATAAAAACAAAAAAATGTGTGTTTTCTAGTGAAAGAAGTGGATTTACGAGGAAATTAAACTAAATCTTACCGAAAAAACGGCCGTCAGCAACTCTCCACCTCCCAACAACTCAACAAATACACTTGCTCCAGTAGAAAACACACATTATTATTTTTCTGTTTTTGTTTGCTTGTCGCGGATCTTAGCTAAGTATAAGTTCTAATGTCCACATAATAATTCAATGGTACAATACCACGTAAAATATACTTACATAAAACCCCGTCAAAATCATAAGTTATCTGTTTCCATTTGAATATCTCTTGTAATTTTGTATTTTGAACAAAACAATGGCACATATATGCACTCAAAAAATAATAAAATAATTTAAGCACAGTATAGTGTCGCATTTTAAAAAGGTTATCGCCACTGCTCTCTGTAAAGATTATTTATGTACTAACCAGTTCTAGTTTCACGGTCATGGGCTCACGGATTTTTAAAACAACGCTCGACTCTAGCACTGAGGGTCGCTTGTGGATAAGAGTTCGACCTTTTTTGAAGATCGGCTTGTACGATATGAACGCTATGGCAATTACATTTGGCAAATGCAACTATTTTTAAACGGTTTTATTTAGCTTGTTTATCTATATGTAGTTTATAACGAAACTTGCAACGACTTTTTCAACTACTTCTAGCAAAACGATTCATATGAAACTTTGCACACATTTTGGGTTCATTCGGTTCTTCACCTCCTAGACTACCACTTAAGGAGTCAAAGATTTGATTCCTTCATTTAAAATTTGGGAGCACCGCCTATCCGCCATAAGCGTGGTGGGTTTATGTCCATTCCTTCGGATATGAGGAGGCCGGTTCTCAACAGTGAGACATAAAAAGGCTGCAAAAAACATATATATGTATTTTGAACTTGCATATTTTGATGTCTGAGTTTGTTATCTATGCATGATATAATTTATATAAAATTTCACCTTTTTTTTCATTGTCACTTCACTTTTTATAACTTTTGTGTCAGATATAAAGTGGCATGTGCAGTTGATTATTTATTTTAACACTTTTCATAGTTAACGATATAAATGAGAAATTGCAATACAATACCGATTAATGACAAACATGTCAACAGAAACACATTCATTTAAATTAAAAATACAGGTGTTTTTTTCTCGTATGAATAGTAGTATATAGATAAAAAAAACATTTGTTCTCTAACTTTTTATTAGAATACTTTTTTCAAAATATTTTGTTTAAATTATAAATTCACATATAGAGCACATAGATAGGATGAATAAAAGACGACTGGCAAAAGATGTTTACTGTGCGGATGTGGATAGAAGTGTCGGTAGGAGAAAATCAAGGAACCATACGTTGACCAAATTTCCGAATTTTTTAGAAAGGCCAGGTCAAAAGTACTCTTAACCGGCGGGCTTGCATGAAGAGAGTGATGAGTGTGGAGGAAGCAAGGACAGTATGCTGAGATCGTAGCAGATGAAGAAAACAAGCGTGATGATATGTATGTATGTAATTATAAATTTATCAATAAAAAAGGTGTGCCAACGTTGAACTCATCAGCTTGAACATATGACGTAAAGTAAAGTAAACCTTATTAAAACGGCATCATAGTGCTAGTTATTGTCACGTGTCACATGTTATCCATAAGCTTGTAATTGTATGACATAATATTTGTAATTGTGTAATTGTATATCAAATATATATATATATATATATATATATATATATATATATATATAAATATATATATATATATATATATATATATATATATGCTTGAATTTTATATACATATACAACTATCACTGTCTTTAGCCAGGCGACAATGTTGTAGTATTCCTTTAACATTAGAAGAAAGGTTGCTTATCTGGGGTATATTATAAGATATGAATTGAATAAATTCGCATTATATTATGTTATGTTTTACTTTTATCAATTACAATAGGTTCACCTTTTCAGTTAAGCACTAACGTTTCTGAATTTACATATTCTAAATAGATAAAATCTTGGTTTCACGAATTGGCCGGGGAACTAGCACACCACTCATATCGGACTCTAGTGGTAGTAATCAATCTCTCTTGCAAAAAAAAACGGGCACCTTACCTTCATTGTCTTTGCTATGGGTAATATTAATATTTTTAGTATGTTACATTTACATTAAGCTTAGATGACTAGAAATTTCTTTTATCTTTTATAGCATTAAGTTTTAACACTTAAATCTTATATTCGGTGTTTTAGTCACTATAAACAAAAATCCGTGTAAAACTGGACATTGTTATGGATATAGTGAAATTAAGGCTACGAGTATTTTTACGGTACTTTATTAAAAAAAGACATTAAAAACTAAAAATTAATAACCAGTATGACCTCCCTTTGCAGCGATTATGGTATGTAATCTCCTTGTCATGCGTTTTACCAGGCTTTTGATAATGTCCTGTGTAATGTGTTCACACTCAGCTGAGATCACATGTTTAAGCTACTTTGTGTTATCTTGCTTTCCGTCTCTTTCATAACACGTTCAATCATAACTTTTGCATACAATTTTCTGACAACACTGAGTAGGCTGATGCCTTTCTGACGACACTGAGTAGAATATTTATATTTGTAAGTCTATATATATTTATGTTTGTAAGTCGACCGATTGGCTCAGTGGCGCGGCCCTCCGCCCGCGGAGTCAATGGTCGCGGGTTCGATTCCCGCATCGGAATAAATATATATATGGATTTATAAATATTTATTCTGAGTCTGGTAACCCCCCCAATCCGCATTTCCTTTCTTCTCTATCCTTTCCATTCCTCTCCGCCAATCCACGGTCTGAAGTGCCAATGGATGCATGGCTAGGGGCGAGCCTAGTCGAAAGCGTGCCGACCGTCCCGGGATCGGGCTCCCCCGGGTACTATGGTGCCTTACCTCAGCATACAGGGCTCTGGGCTCAGGGGATAGGCGTGAATATATAATAATAATGTTTGTGTATGTATATATGTAGTAAAACATGTTATATATAATTTTCTCTGTTTTGCCCGCAAATTAAGTACCAACCTATTTATAAATAACATATTCTCTGTTCTATTAATATAAACTAATTACATTTAAAACAAATATGAATTCACACATAAATATATAATTACCAAAATTAAACGGTAAAAGATATGAAGTGTCACATATCTTTAATTGTATAACATAACGTAAGTATATTAAAATTCCATACTGCTTTTATTCACAAAGTTATCAAAAAAGATTGAACAGGTGTGATTCTATTGTTTTATAAATTTATGTACACATGTGATATTTAATTACATAGCGAAACTGTGACGTTAAAACATCTTTATGGTATAATTTGTCGTCGCGATAGAAATTGACGAGGGGATTATGATGAACCTAAATTATGTGTAAAATAGTAAAGTCGGGATTGTATTATTATGTTTATATTTAATGAATATTAATTTATTTTTATTATCATCATCATCATATGATCCCAAGGTGTATTACCTAGCCCGATCTTTGGCTACACGTTCCAGTTTATTTCAGTCGCCTCGTGTAGATAGATCGTCGCTCCGTCTAGCCGTGTGATGATCCACTACATTTGCCCAGACGCCGTCTCCATTCCAGCTCTCGTTTACTCAAATTTTTAGGTTCTTCGACAAACATAATCGGTCGATTGCCGCTTCATTTCATTAACTCTATGCTGCAATATAGCTTAGAGCTATATCGCAGCATAGAGTTACAGCATGCCTTCGGTTCGCCATGTTCGGGGATGGCTCTCAGTTTCCCGCCAGACTTAATATACGACCAAAGTAATACGCGTAGATATGTGGAAAAGAATGCTTATAAATATGCCAGCTGCTGTTTCAATTTTTTTTTCCACTTTGAAATGTGAAGTAATGCTTATGTTGTTTTTTCAGCAGCTCGTATATGTCCCACTGCCTCGCATAGGCCTTTTCATTTCTAGAGGAATGTACGTTAAAATCCGCCACGCTTATTTTTTGGTAATTGATAGGGTATCCAAATTTAGAATTAATACCTGTAGCCCATACATACATACATACATATATATATATATATATATATATATATATATATATATATATATATATATATATATATATATATATATATATATATATATATATATATATATATATATATATATATATATATATATATATATATATATATATATATATATATCGGAATCGAAGGCGTACCACTGAGCCAATCAAGTCATCGATCATAAAATAAAGCAAGATAATAGTGCCACACTAACGGATGTTACGCGGTACCCTTTATCAGGGCTTCCCTCACTTATAAAGGGTATTGTATTCACCACATTTGCCACAATGAGGATCCCAGATTGATCTTTATAACTAAATTTGATGCTGTTCCCCATCCACTAATATTATCTCCTTTAGTTGCCTCGTACTTTAGCCTCTGGATCTGGAGGCCTAACAACTTTCTCCTTCTTTTACTTCCTTCTTCCACGCCCATCAAATCTTTTCTCTGTCACTATACACATCCATACCATTATCTTTGAATTGATATTTAGCAGTGGTTGTGATTACTCACCATCAGGTGATATGCTTGCTCGTTTGCCGTTTCCCCCATAAAAAAGGCATACATTAGGTTAGGTATAATTAAACTAAGTTAAACCCCCACTTCGCACTGGCTCAGTGGTGGGTGCCCCCCGCCAACGGAATCAATGGTCGCGGGTTTGATCCCTGCATCTGAATAAATATATGTACGGCGTACAGATATTTATCTCGAGTTTGGGAACCCCGCCAATACGCATTGGACAAGCGTGGTGGGTTATTGTCCGTTTCTCCAGAAATGGAGAGCCCAGTAGTGGGACTTATATGGGCTGGAGAAAAAAAAAGCAACGCACACTGTTTGCATGTTATTTTATAAAAAAATATATAAAACAAATAAGTCATATTGATTCCACGTAGTGTGGCAATGTCTTCATTAATATAAAAGTAAACGAGCGGGTTTACTCCCATTGTCTGGCTACCAAGTTAGTTTCAGCTGTAAGTATGAATTAGTCATTGTGATATTTAACGTTCTACACGTATAATATACTGTGCCTGTGATATATTTATAATGATACGCACTCAAATTCTGAGACAGGTAATTTTATTCAATAGTGAGAAATTTAAAATCATACAAATACAAAAATTATTTTAAATTTGTCATTGAAATTTAAAATTATGAAAATATTAAAATTAAAAATTATTGTAAATTTCTCTTTAAAATTTAAAATCATAAAAACTTAAAATTATTTTAAATACACACTAAAATTCTAAGACAGGTAATTTTATTGAATAGTGAGAAATTTAAAATCATAGAAATACAAAAAGTATTTTAAATTTGTCATTACAATTGAAAGTTATGAAAATATTAAAACTGAAAATTATTGTAAATTTCTCTATAAAATTTAAAATAATAAAAACTTAAAATTATTTTAAATACGCACTCAAATTCTGAGACAGGTAATTATATTGAATAGTGAGAAATTTAAAATCATAGAAATACAAAAAGTATTTAAAATTATGAAAATATTAAAATTGAAAATTATTGTAATTTTGTCTATAAAATTTAAAACAATAAATACTTCGTGTAATTCAAAATCATTGAAACTGAAAATTATTTTAGATTTCTTGGTGGTGACAGGCATTAATGTTTCTTGTGTTGATTATTTCTATAATCCATATGGCACAATGGCAAAATGTTCGCATTCTGAACAATTTCTCAAACGCACCCATGTGTACCCATGTGTTTTTGTATTACACTCACCATTACTTTTTATGTTTCATTTTATAAAAGAAATTTATTTTATTATTTTTAATTGTAATATCTGCAAATATATGCATAAGCTTGTATTGTGACGGTTGAACTAGTAACTTTTTTTAATGCGTAGATATGTCATGCAACACTAAATTATACACCTAACTATTATTGTAAATAATAAGTAATTTATTCTTCTTCTAGAGCTTGGTGATGAGTGGTTTGCTGTTTTGCAGCATCTCCAATGGCTATATCTTCGGTCAGATGTCGGGCATGCTAGAGGAACTCCACGCCAACAAAAACACAACCAAAATAACTGACGATCAAATCTCTTGGATAGGTATTAGTTTTCTTTCTTTAGATAATATTATAAGTTGTTCATTGTTTCAACTAGTCATCATTGATCATCTTGCGTCTAGCTACAGGTGGCAAGTATGTTACATTGTTGCAGTATCATCAGTACATACATGCAGAACGTATTGCTCGACTTTCGTCTTTGCGTACCTATTGAAGTAATATTTGGGTAAAAATAAAATATATATATATATATATATATATATATATATATATATATATATATATATATATATATATATATATATATATATATTGCAAATCGTAAGCCATTTATTAAGGAAATAATATTATTTAGTGGATATTCTATAAATCTCTGGGTTTCTTTTTTAGATCTTTATATAAAATATCTAAAAAAGAAACCCAGAGTCGTTTCTAGCCCATATAAGGCCCAAAAGAACGAACGTGGGATATCTACACCCTGTTAGGGGTGTAGAAGCGAACCTCGGGGTTGAATCCCACTATTCGGATCAATGCTCGGGAGGCGAGCGCCTCCCGGTCTTTGCGCCGCTGTTACCAGCGGTTTTTAAGTCTTGTGTATTTGGCCAACCCCCTCATTACCGTACCAGTTGAGCAGGGTAGGACCAAATGCGATATACATCGTCGTGTCAAAGTCGACGCCGGACTCCATCACGACAACGAATGTAGCGCTCGTGTGCAATCATTACACAAGCGCGCTCTAGTAAGCGCGCGGTCAAAATGGAATAGGTACAAATGTTAACGTGCATATATAAATGTTATGTCAATGTTAAAAAATGGAAATTGTAAAACAAATAGATTATCATACTAACTTGATCAACTGATCACATATAAGAAGAGCTCCTGATAACATACAAAATGTATGTAAACCGGAGCTCTTTTTACGTGGGGTTGAGTTATAACTCCCGGCGCCATAACACGGGCGCAGTTTCATTGAAAGTGTCTCGGTAGATCATTATATTACGGTCATTGAAACTGCACCATAGGTACATTCATTTATTCATTTATATCGTCACGCCTGTCTCCCGTAGGAATCGGCAGAGACCACAGATCTCCATCCGCTACGATCCCGGCATACTAACCTTGCTTCTTCCACACTCATCCATCTTTCCTCTCACATTCATCGCAGCGAAACGGCTCTCCGTTAGTCGCTTCTTCGCCGTCGTGGAAATCGGGACATAATGGGTGGCGAATCACGTCGGCGACATTTTTTAACAAATTAGTTTTAATAAAATTCGTCATAGTGAATCTCACGAGCCGGAAGGGAGGGGTCAGCCCCAGCAGAGCCCCGTATGCTGAAGTAAGGCACTCTAGTAGCCGGGGCAGTCCGATCCCGGGACGGACGTCACGGCAGACCGTGGATTGACGGAGAAGAAGGGAAAAGGATGGAGAAGAAAGGAAAGGGCAGGGGAAAGGAAAGATGGATTTAAACAGGATGATAGGGATATGATACTACCGCAACGGAAGACAAGGAGTGATACAGTAGCAGCTCGGGAGGCCTACACGGGTACCAATACCTTAATAACTGAACTGGCGGCTAGGCAAAGATACTCCCTGATCAGTATGTAGGTAGATACGCCTCTAAAAAAACCGGAGAGAACTACATACAAGAATCTATTTTGGTAACATGGCTTGTGACAATAAAATCCTTATCAAATTACTCGTATTGCTTAGGACGCCTAATTTATTCTAATGAATAGTAATTTTGGTTTCATTTATCTTTTGAATAATAAACATGAGTTTACACGTTTATTGAAAAAATTTTACTAATCCAACTAATAATATAAAGGCGAAAGTTTGTGAGTATGTATGTTTGTTATTCTTTCACGAAAAAACTACTGGACGGATTTGGATGAAACTTAACAGTAATATAGGTTATACATCGGAATAACATATAGACTACAATTTTTAATGATTTTATGTAGTTTTTTTGGTCATAATATAACGATACGTGTCAATGAAGTCAGAAAAAAACCTAGCCTCTAAGAGCTATCTTGGTATAAACTGCCTAAACCATTGGAGTTGCACAAAGATGATGTACCGTAGCATTGTTTGTCTTGAATAGTTCTAAATAAAAGTCCGCGACAGCATATATCTACCTTTTATGTGGAAGCCACTATAACCAATATTGTGAACCATAAATTAAGTAAAAAAAGTATATTTATTTGAAATAATCTGTCACGATGTTTCCGATATATGTAGATAGGGCCATCTCATTTACTGTGGGGGGTCGTCGTTCTATCTAGCCGGGGTACTACGCTTACCGAGATGCTATCTTCACATCAAGACTCATCTATTACATAATACGTTTTTTTATTCACAGAAAAACATTTACAGCCCATTTTCACTTCTGTTTGTTAATAAGAAAAGCTTTGTTGATTGTGTGATTCTTTGGCGGGTTTCTTCATTCCGAATCATATCCACCAGAGACTAGAATAGCCTTTTCAATAGTCCTGTTCTCTACTACGAGCTTGTGAAGAAGTTAGATCGTCTATGTTCACGTTTCGACATCGTAAAAGAGTACAAATGTCTCTACCTAAGAATGAAAGCCAATCTGTTAATTGAGGTGTTTTGCTGGGGCTGACCTCCATTCCATTCCTCCCTTGCGGCTCGTGAGATTCACTATGACGAATTTTAATATACTTGATTTGTAAAAAAATGACGCCGACGTGGTTCGCCACCCGTCACGTCCTGATTCTTACGAGGGCGAGAAGCGACTTACGGAGAGCTGTTTCGCTACGATGAATGTGAAAAGACGGATGAAGGAGTGAGGAGAAAGCAAGGAGGAGATGCCAGGATCGTAGCGAATGGAGATCTGTTGTCTCTGCCAACCCCTGCGGAAGACAGGCGTGTATTTGAGCGAGTGTAATTGAGGTCTCACAAACCAGTGTTCTTGCTTGATTTGCATATTTTAAGTCAAAATTCTTATTTACTATTCGTCTGGAGATAGAATATTTTATAATTTTTGAAGGATTTGAAAATTAATTATATTTTTGTTTCAGCATCCTCCATAAATATCACCAGTGTCTTTGGATTCGCTTTGGCTGCTATTGTCACAGAGAAGATTGGCAGAAGAAGACCCTTCACTATTTTCTCCATTCCCATCGTGATTAATTGGATTTTGCTATACTATGCCGAAGAATTCTTTGTCTTCATGTTATCCCGTATTCTAATGGGAGTTTGTTTTGGTTCGGTGCTTCTCATGAATATCATATGCACTGGAGAATATACGTCACCGAATATAAGAGGGTTTTTCTTAAATATAATCACCTCAGTTGGGCCGGCGATAGGAACAGCTTTAGCTCATACATTTGGAATTTTATATCATTGGAGGACTGTGGCTTTAATTGGTGTAGTTCCAGCAACTTTAGGAGCTATATTGCCAATGTTTTGGTTAGAGAGTCCATCATGGCTTGCTTCCAAAGGGAAATTTAAAGAATGCGATACATCGTTTAGATGTCTCCATGGTCACAGAGCGACAGCTGAAACAGAGCTCCAGCTACTTACAGAAGTCGAAAAATGTAAAAAGAAGAAAATAAACGAGATGGACTCTTCTATGTTATTCAAGAAGCTTCGTTTAGCTTTTAAAAGGAAATATTTCTGGAATATTTTTTTATTAAGTTGTATAATTAATGTTTATATAGTTGCTGCTGGGAAATTGATCTTTAGTACTTTAGCAACAACTATGCTACATGAAATAACTGGAAGTGAGGATATAATGTTTTATACGTTATTAGTCGATGGCTTTTCAATTTTAGGATCGTGTTTGTCTTGCGTTTTAATAAAGAAGATGACGATGAGAAGTCTTCTGTTTTCAACGGGGATTCTGGCAAATATCTTACTCATTTTGCTTAGTGCCTGTTTATACTATAAACCGGAAAAGGATATCTACTTCTCTTGGCTAAATGCAACAATTTTTGCATTGTATTTTATTATTGTAAACGCTGGCCCATATCCAATATTAGAAGCGTTCCTAGGGGAAATATTCCCTCTGGAATTGAAAGCCTTTTGCTTCTTTCTGTCTGGAATCGTCTTAGGTTTTTTACTATTTCTCAGTATCAAGTTGGCGGACACGTTATTCGCTTTAATAGGATACCATGGGGTGTTTTTAATGAACGCTGTTATTATGTCTATATGTTTGGCGTATATATGGATAAGGTTGCCGGAAACAAAAGGCAGGACGATGCAAGAAATTGAATTATATTTTAAAAATGACAAATTCGACAAAGTTGAAGATTTACTTAATGGGGAACAAATTAAAGTTCTGATTTAACGTTTTTTATATTATACTGTTTGCTAATCGTAATTTTGAGGAACTAAATTAAGCAGATATAAGGTGATTTACTTTCCAACCAAAGATTCACAGATTCGACTCTCATATCTGATATATATGTATGTATGTATGTGGTCTTTAATATACCTAATTTGTTGAAAATGGACCGAACCACGTAGCCATGGCGGCGGCGGTTCGCCACCCGTCACGTCCTAATTCTCACGAAGGCGAGAAGCGACCAATAGAGAGCCATTTCGCTGCGATGAATGGTAGCGGATGGAGCTCTGTGGTCTCTGCCAACCCCTGCGGGGGATAGGCGTGAGTATATATATATATATATATATATATATATATATATATATATATATATATATATATATATATATATATATATATATATATATATATATATATATATATAACAGACATTAGGTTGTGAATCTGTAGCCTACAACCTATTTGTTTTTATGGCATAGGAAGATAAAAGAGCGAGCGTGTCCCCTGATGAAACGCAGCCAATAGACATCTAAAACACCGTAAGCACTGGAGATGCGTTGCCGGTCTATGTATTTCATGCGATGATGAAATTGGTGGTGAAAAACCTGTTTTGAAGTTAACGGTTGTGAATTGGATTCCCGAATCGAGATATACATACATATTAGATCTCATTTAATATTATTCTTTATTATTACTCATGTTATTCAATACCTGAGCATAAATAAAGTAATTTCTTAGATTTGTAATTATAGCTTAATACTTTATATTTAGTTTTTCCAATTATATTAATATTGTACTTTAGAAAAAGAAATAAAGTTTACTGTATTATCATTTCAATTGCCAAAGGGTGAAATTTTAATAAAAAAACCATTTTAAAATTATCTTTTCAGTTTAATACCAACGTATTCTTGATAGCTAAATTTTCGTTTCCTGTGTTAACTATTTCATTTATATGTTCCAATGTAAAGTAAAATATTATAATGATAGTATCTTGTAATGTACTAGTCAGCTTGTCACGTTACGTCTTGATAAAATGGTGAGCCATTCTACCAAAATCTATGGATTTATGTAGTTAAATTAAAAAGACAAGACACACGCGTTTATTTAATTTCACTCTATTTATACGATATGTAACCAGAATTAAACAATAGAGATAATAATAATAAATTAGTGAGAAAAGATACGCAAGTCGTTATGTTAATATTTCCATTGATAGTAAGTTTTGTTTTGTTTGATGGCAATTAGTTACAACTATTATATTATGCCAGGGTCAAGTAATATAAAATAATATCCAATCTCTTGAAATGTAACAAGTCAGTTCATCACGTTACGTCTTGATAAAATGGTGGCAATTTTACCAAAAACCTTCTATGGACTTTTTCAGTCAACTTAAAAAGTTACGATACACGAGTTTATTTCATATCACTTCACTTATACACCTTAATCGAACTATATTGCATAATACGCCACCATAATTAAACAATATAACTGATAATAATATAAGATTATGAAAATGAAATAAAAACACAACGTCACTGATGTAAGTTGGCGGGAAAAGTCCGATAGTAAGTTAAAAATTTAAAAATAACAAAAGTCACAGATAAAAAAGTCAATTGTTTAATTTGACATATAATATTACAGATACCATTGTCAACTTTACACGTTTAAACTTTCATATACATAAGTGAAATGGATAAACTAACTTAAGATATAGTTAATTTATTGAATAATGCATAAGCTTGTCTTGAATAAGTTAAATGACATTTATTTTTGTACTATGTGAAAAAAGCGAGCACAATCTTCAAGATCATTTTAGATATATAGAAAAGTACGCCAAATATGGACTACTATAAAGATTTTCTCAAATAAAACTTCAAAATCAAAATTTTAGTCTTATTTATTTTAAACGATTAGTTAATTATTTGGTATTAAAAAAACATCAAAATCTTAGTAATAATCAACATTTTTCAAAATATACAATTTTTTTGTATTTGCATAAAGTGAACAAAATATGGACCATATGGTTTCACATGTGGTCAGTTTAATTCAAAATAAAACAAAAAAAATTTCTGATTGATGTTTACATAAAAATCTTTTTCTTCTAAGAGTGTCTCTCCGACTAGCGAAGGTTGGCAGCCATGAATTAGCTTTTTCACACAACACAACATTCCTCCTCCTTTGCGAGATGCAGCAGTTTTGGAGCACTCGCTATCCCGGTCCACTCCCTGATATTACGTAGCCAAGACTTTCTTTCTCGACCAAATTGTTTTTTGCCCACGATTTTTCTCATCATGATCAGTTGCAGCAACTTGTATCTGTCATGTCTTACGATATGACACAGGTAAGCAACTTTTAATAATAATCTTTAAGGACCAGCTATTATGTCATGGTGGTAGTCGGCGCTTTGGTTCGTGGGTTCACCACCTTGTGGTGGATGACGTAAAGATAGGTTAGGATGGCGTTTGAGGAATAATCTCAACCATGTTCTGCCTGCAGATTCATTATCTTGTAAAAAGTCATTATCTGGTTCAGTGCTCTATGTTATATCTTTACGCTAGCTAGTAATCGAAAGGATGTTATGAATTACCCAACGTCGTAGAAGAAGGAAAACAAATGAAATACAAAACAGTTTATTAATATTATTAATGGAGTCAGGCGTTACTTTGCGGAAATCCATCACTATATGGACAGTCAATAGTTTTACTTAGCTATGATCCGTGACAAGCAAAATAATAACAGAAAATTAATAATGTGTGTTTTTCTGTTGGATTAAGTGGATTTATTTGGAACTTAAACCAAAAACTCTACGGAAGACAACCGAAAAGATCACTTTTATTAATATGTACTATAGTTTATTAATATGTATTTATATATTAAAATATGCCTATCTATAGATAATTTTGTTGAAATTATTCTCAAGTAATGTACAGTCTGTATACAATTTTTATAAGGTATCTATTATCGTCTGTGAGGCATACCTACATGCAAAAACTTAAAATTCATCATATTTACCGAGTAAATTAATAAAGGCAATTTAAAAAACAGGAATATGTTACGGTCGTCAGAATAAGTTGTTTTCTTTCTTATTAAGGACTTGTGACATATAAATATTTTATCTTTTTTTGTATTCTTTGATGGCATTGATAAAATAGTGGCTATTTTATCAAAATCTTTTATGAACTTTTGCAGTTCACTTGAAACGTCACGATACTGTGGCGTAGCGAGGGGGGGGGAGCAAGGGAGGAGGCCATCATGCCCCGGGCGCTACTTACAAAGGGCGCCAAATGGTCGGCAAAACAAAAAAATGTTGGATAATTTTTTTTATTATAATTGATTTCAGGAAAATATATGTTAGATTTAGTGCCAGTGTAATATAATACAGGTTAATTCATAAATAAAAAGGAACACTGATAGTCTAAATCAAACTGTAATAATATATTCATAATAGAAATGGCACGTCTTTTCTACTGGCAGGGCTGACTCGACCTGTGTCTGTCAGCACTTCCTTATGGCATCTACGCTGTGTGGCTACATAAATTATCTCCTTTCTTGATTTGTCTGATAAAATAATATGTTATAATAAGTATTTGCAATGTACAAAGTAAAAAATAATTTCTTTCAGAACACTATTTTTATATCTTTAATGCAATGCAGCTTACGCTTGTTATTTTAAAACGATTTATTCTTTTGCGATATTTATTTATTAATTTGCGAGTATATTTTACATATAATATTATATGGTTTTCGAATGGGGGGGGGGGGCGCTAGTAAGGTATTGTGCCCCGGGCGCGAGTTACTCCACTTATACGTCATAATCGAACTATATTGTATAATACACTATCAATTGTAAATCAGTAAATAAATATTGTGTATCAATTTTAAATTTATAATTGAACAATATAACGGATGGATAAAAACACAACATCACTGATGTAAGTGGCGGGTAAAGTACATCCTATATATTTTCGTCGAGTGTCAAGATTTGCTGTATACAATTTTTATTACATTTTCAATATAATAGTACGGTATAATGTTAATTCGTCTTGCTTAATCTTTTATTTCGTTGAAGTTCAAAGCGTCTTCCTTATCCTCTTCATCTAGAGAGAATCTTAGTTTCTGTGAAAATCAAAATAAAAAATACCAATACAACAAAATGTTATGGTGTCGAAAGTGCCATTAATATTTTTTTTATCTGTGGTAATCATGGTATTTAATTTTGCAATCTGTGACACGAGCTGTTACTCTTACGGTCTTATATACAGGTCTTATAACGAAGTCCAATTTTAGTGCTATCAATGTATGCACGCCGGTTTTGTTTATGGGATAGGAAGGCAAACGAGCAGGAGTGTCACACGATGGAAAGCAATCAACGCCGCCCATAGATTTCCGCAGCGCCATAGGCAGTGCGGAAACGTTGCTGACCTTTAAGGAAAGTGTCATTATGTGAGTGGGAGTAGGGAGGGGGAGGGGAGGATGTTGGGCACCCGGAACTCACCGCTCACCGTACGAAGCGCGATGGCTAAGCTATACCACTCAGACGCCGGTTTTCTGCGGGAGTGTGGTACTTTCCCGGGCGAGCTGGCCCATTCATGCTACAGACAAATATTTTGCCATTCTTGACAAAGTATTCGTCTGCAGCGTGGCTCTACCAATATCTATATATGAGTAACAAACGACTGTAAGCGGCTTGTTCGATTGGTTTATCGCTCTATTCGTTTCATTATAACAAGTTATAAATTAAAAGGGACAAAAGAGACAGAATGCAATTCTGTTTTCGTTGCACAGCATACCAATCTTACATTATGCCTCTGGCGGCCGTAAATGCAATCAATGATTGCAGGTTTGATCCCAATATCTATTCCAAAAATGGTAACCCCGCCAATCCGCGTTGGAAAAGCGTGGTGGGTTAATGTTCGTTCCTCTAGAAATGAGGAGGTCAGTACCCAGCAGTGGGACGTATATTTATATCGCTCAAGAGTGATTCGGATTGCATACAAGGAAGGGGTTTTATACTTTTATTTGGATTTAATATAAAAATAAGATTTTGGTGTGAACAATAAGAAAATATATGTTATAACTTTTACTATCAGTTGTTATAATATAGTATAAAATCGTGCTTACCGTCAATAAGTCTGGCTCCCATTTTCCAAAGGATTTTTTGAAAGATTCGGGTTCGAGGCCTTGTTTGGTCATAATCACAAGCCACTTTTTGGGGTAGTCCCTTTTCAAGTCTATTAAGTATTTCTGTAAAGAAATTACATCCTATACATAATATTTAATTGAGTTATGAATGTTTAGCATGTTTTAACAATGCACGATTATACTGTCGTAATACGAAGAAAACCAAGGCATACGGTAAAACTCTGCATTATATTTTTTTTTTTGGAGAAATAATCTCTTGAGCAAGATTTTGATGGTTAGTACTGTAGTGATACATTAATAAATGTATCACTAATGCATTAAAACCTTTTATATTATATTACATTTTTTACGTTCGTAATATTCAAATTTTAAATGAAAAAGAAGTAAATTGTTGTAAAACAAAATGCATTAGTTCGACTGACTTCTTTTGTATAGACATGTCACCCGTCCGGCACAAAACATTAAAATTATAATATTTATATTGAGATATAAAATGTAAAGTGTTAACAAAGTATGAATAAAGTATGATATTGTATAAATGTACAATGAAACGCAAGAATAAACTAATATTATTTTGAAGATATTTATTTGAAAAAGCTCCCTAAAGATCTCGGATGTCGCCGGGTGTAAGCAAGAATGGCAGGCACGCTACAGTACCCATTACCACCTATGCATACTTATAATACTGCGAGCTGAGGATAAATAAGTGAATAATATGAGAGGAAGAACAAAATAAAAAAGGAGTTAGGTTTTCTCGGTGACTGTTTCTCTATTCAGTTTTTTAAAACAGCGGCTCCTCATTGAAAAAATAGATGCTGACGAAGGATATATGTAGACATGTATGTATAAACAATGTTACTTACGTGTATATTAAATGCTGCTTTTCGTTCTTCATCCATAACATCTTCTCCAATCCATACGTATACATCTTCACCCATGTCCAGCACAAATATCGAATCTTGTCTTAAATCCTGAAAAAAGTTAAGTATTTTTAGTTTGCTATTATGAAAATCGTAATAAGCTTTGTGGTTATTCTAACAATACAAGGAAATAATAAGATTCGAGATTGAAAATCATTTATATTATTGATGAAACATGACTACAGCAAAATAAATATTAGAACTTTTATAATAAAAGTGTCAGTTTTTCCCGCCAACTTACATCAGTTAAGTTGTGTTTTTATTTCATTTTCATTAACTTACGTTAAATGTCAAATATATTGTTTAATTGTTCAGGCAATAAAATTATACAATATAGTATAAGGTGTATAAGTGAAGTGATATGAAATAAATCCGTGTATCATGACTTTTTGACTGCAAAAATCCATAGAGAGTTTTTGTAGAAAAGCCAGCAATTTATCAAGACGTAACGTGACAAGCTGAATAGAATATTTCAAGATACTTAATATTATTGTATTTTACTACACAATTGGCATAACAGTTACAACTAATTACCATCAAAGAACTTAAGTGTTAGTCATAGAGTCCATTGTTGCAGGTAATCAATATTGAAAAATATATATAAATTGTCACTTACGGCCTGTTTGAATTCTGGTATTCCTTCAAATGTCAATGCAGAACCATATGTAAGTTCTCCTCTGTAGAGTTTGGGGAACTCAGACACACCTTCAGCTGCAAACGTAAAGAGAATACCGATATAAACTTAATGTATAGTAAATTGAGCGTATTTATATCGTTGGCCTAATTATCAGAATTCATAACGAAGAAAATATTTTTCACTCTCATTTTTGATGCCATAATGGATAATTTTAAAACGTATCCGATGGAATAATGGATAGAATTAGGTTTTCAACCTTAACTACTACTTTCAAACAAGAAATATTCGACCATATTTATATAAGTCGTAAGTCGAATATTCCTTGTTTGAAAGTAGTATTAAAGGTTGAAAACCTAATTCTATCCATTATTCCATCGGATCAAACACCTATTATATCGACGCAAAAAAAGTGAAAACTTAGTAAACCGCAAAATGAAAACTAACCACCAGAGCCTATGTGATCAATCAAAAACAGTCAGTTTCAACGCTGTACAAAATTTTCTGTTGGTCATAAAGATGTGAGACTCAGACCATTCGACGCAGTATTTTCTTTTGATCCGAAAATACAAATTTTGATATCTGTGTCGTTTACAGCGTTTTCACGTTTTTATATCGATATTTACCTTAAGAAAATTCTGAAACTATAATAAGATTATCAGTTTTTTGTTGTCGTCCCTATGTTTACTCGAATGGATTTATGACACTTCATAATTAGGCCAACGATAAGTATGTACCTAGCACAAATATTAAAAGTCATAGCTATAAGAAATGATGGCGAAAGATGGAAAAAGTTAATAAGTTTATTTTTATTTTATTTATTTAGGTTAAATATTTCTAATAATATATATTGCGTTACAGCCAGGCCAATGAAGGTTGCTACGAGTTAAAGTATTATAGTTAAGAAAGCTAGCTACATATACATTTTTGTGTGCATGTGTGTGTATTTGAGCATGTGTATGCGTTCTTTAGAACCATTTAATTATAGCCAAACAATGAAACCTGTTATTTTGTGTAAGATTAAAAAGTAGTATTTTATTGTTTTTTTTTTAAATAAAACTAGCAATGGATTAATTATTACTGGATTTTTTGTAAATTATCCTAATGAAGCTAATACTGCTTGAACTAGGAAATAGTTCACATCAATAGTCCAATAGAAGATACGATCTCGCGACTTAAGATTGTAAATTCGACCTTAGTGTTTGTGCAAATATATAAAATTATAAAAATATAATAGGAATATTAATTATAATTTAATCAACTCCCATTTATCCGAAACGCGTTAATCTGAAATTCGCTTTATCCCAACAAATTTTTGTTGTCGATTGTTTTTCTTTGTAAAAAACTTTAAAAATATTTACGTAAAAAAAAACCAATACGTCTAATAAGTATTAAACAGTCTAACATATGCACCTACCCCACCCCCATATTCACTAGTATAATATAATATTAATAGTATTTTACGTACGATTGTTTAACGATCATAATATTTCGCGGTATTGACGCAATTCGGGTTGTCTCACGCGGGCAAGCAGGGATTTCGGTTTATCCGGACCGGCCGCCGTGCCGATCATTTCGGATAAACGGAAGTTTACTGTATAATATTAATAGTTTACTGTACTGGATTTCGAATATTTTTTTACAGCCTGTTTATATCCTACTGTTGAGGATAGGGCCTTCCTATTTCTGGACGACTGAACACTGATCCACCGCGCTTATGATGGGCGGATTAAAGAACATCCAAACTCGAGAAACACCTGTAGGCCCCACAATATATTTATCTCGATCATTATTAGATCGTCTCAATTCACAGACTTTTTATTACGTTGTTTTATTTATATATATATATATATATATATATATATATATATATATATATATATATATATATATATATATATATATATATATATATATATATATATATATATAGTGTGTGTGTGTGTGTATATATATTGCATTTACGTACATAGGTTATGTATCAGTCAATTGAAGCTGTAAAAGCCAAGAGGCTTCTACCACAGACATCATCGAATTAAGAAGGCAAAAATTTTATAAAAGCACTGGGCAAAACAGCTGAAAAACCAGAAAGTTTAAATGTAAGCGTAAGTTATAGGAAAATTATTGGTTAGAATGGAGTTTAGTTAAGTTAGAAACACAAAGAACAAAAACATAGTCTAATCTTACCACCCTCTACCAATTATGACAAAGTTCGCGAAAGCTTACAGTTTTCACATACCTTCAAAAATATTATAGATACTCGTACTCTCGGTATACGCAATAATTCCATTTTTTATTGCCAAACATTTTTTCTTGTATTTAAAACTGTTAAATAGGATATACAAACATATTTGTTTATATAGATAATCATATAGGATTTGTTGAATTATACTTCGTAAGAGTTTGGTTCTAATTGCCTTAACTGACCCGAATTCAAAAATCAAACAAACTTATTCTCTTAACTAAGATTTAAATTGATAAGGTAATTACAAAATAAAACTAAAGCAATTTTTGTTAATATTTTATTTCGATACATTATAAAAGTCATATTACGTAAGTAAGTAACGCTATTATAAAAAATAAACAAACACAAGGAAAACAAAGTATATATTAGGCAATTATGGAGTATTTTTTTCTATTTTAAAAATATCAACAGGGATAACTTGAAAGTATCTTTATAAAAGAAATAATTACATAATATTTTATTGTATAATGTATAATTAATGTGTGAATTAATAATAAATATAAAATATTAATTTCAGAGCAGCATTACGTAACTCTCTTCTTCTTTATATTCTTCTAGAATTTTCTGTAAAAGATATTTCTGAAATGTGTAATCTGTCACTCTTTCTTTGTATCATTATGATCAAGTTCTTTGTATCATTATGATATCTTCATTATCGGTCATCAGTCTAAAACAATTTACTGCCAGATGTAGCCGCTCTCCCCAATGATCTTCCACTACATGCATTCAATTTCTGTCAGCCCATAGACAACGCTGGAGGCATCTCAGTTCAAGGCGGATTGGTTGACACAAAATTTGGCGGCGATAGGTATTTTTTTAACGCAAAAATTACACATATCGTCTGTCTAATTATCAGAATTTGTACGTCTAGAACAACAGATAACTAATTTCTTTGTTTATGGGTAAAGGGGGCAAACGAGCAACCTTATGGAAAGCAATAAACGCCACCCATAGACATCCGCAACACTGGAGGCATCACAGTTGCGTTGCAGGCCTTTAAGATATGAGTAGGCTTGTGTTTTGAAGGTTTCATTGCCGTATCGTTTCAGAAATACCGCCGAAGGCAGCTGGTTCCATAAAGTGATGGTGCATGGAACAAAGTTTTGGGAAAAACGCAACGTACTGAATCGCCACTCATCCAGATGATGGGGATGAAACTTTCCCTCTCAGCGAGTTGTACCGCAGTAGAATTATTATTTTATTTATTTATTATACATTACATTATTATATATTTTTTACATTATTATACGGCATATAAAAACTTTGATTAAGTTTTTCCGTATACCGTCTTGATGAGGTGTGGGTGTATGTTTAATGAGTGCGTGTGCTTAAAATGTGTATTTTCAGTGGTTGGAAAGTCCCTTTCATAGTTTGAGAATTTTTTATAAAACCATTTTCACTTTAGGTACAAAAAGAGATATATTTTAAGGTAAATACGAAGTATTCCATCGGATATGTTTTAAGATTATCCCTTAGATACCATGAAAATTGAGAAGTGAAAAAAATGTTTCTTTTTTGCAATTACAAATTCTGATAATAAGGCCGACGTAATAATTTTCTGAAATAATTATTGTAAACGTCTGCAAGTTATTGGAAAATCGAAATTCGGTAACTATTTCTTATCAAAATGAAGTATTTAGTTACAAAATTTACAAAATGCGTGATTGCATGACTTCTTAAAACAGAGTTATATACCTTACCCCTTTTTTCTACAGTCCATATATGTCCCAGGGCTGAGCACGGGCCACCCCATTTCTGGAGGAACGGACCACGCTTATCCAATAAGGATTGGCGAGGTTACCAGACTTATTACCAACAACCAGACTTATATATATATATATATATATATATATATATATATATATATATATATATATATATATATATATATATATATATATATATATATATATATATATATATCCTTTTATATGTACTAAACATAAAATATATATAATTTTAACACGAAACAAGACAGACAGACTTACATATGACATAACCAGTATTGATACGATTGTAAACTCATGTTACTTACTGCTGACAGATCTAACAAGTCTGGTGTGCGACATTCCAACGTCGCGCCAGGTTGCGAAGTATTGCTTGAACGCGGCCGACTCGGTTCCTTGTGGAATCCTGGTGACTCGGACCTGAGGAGGACATTTTCATTACAATATAATTGATAATAAAAAACATGAGTGATTGTCTATCTGTAGAAAATAGAAATGAGCATTTTTATACGTTGGAAAGCAGGTTAAGGTTTAGTTCTGATTAATATTGCTATTTGGCAGCTTAAAAACTCAGATAACACGGGTAATGTATTTCACTACTATCTTAGTAATATCTACATGCATTTACCCACTAACATTATTAAGAATAACATAATTCTTTCTTAAATTTTTATTGCTTTTTTTACATATCTCATATAAATACCACTGCTGGGCGTAAGTCGTCCCGATTTCTGCTTATCAAGGCTGTTTAGCAGGACTCCTAGACTCGGAATAATTATTTGTAGGTCATACATATATTTATGCCGATACGGGAATCGAACTCACAACCATTGACACCGTCACTAAACTCATTAGGTCGTCGTCACTAAGCCATTCGCTTATTACAAATAGTAAAATACCATAAATATTTAATAAATCCCTCTTGTCCATGTTATCTTCATAATGAAATAAACATATCACAGTTATGGCACATTTTAAATAATAGAGCACTGTATAAGTCTCTATAAATATAAAAAAGCATGGCCTGTACTGTGTTTACTGTTATAAATGAATAATATTAATACATGGATTGTAATTACTTAACAAAATAAATTCACAATAGCGGCACAAGCACAAAACACGGGACCGTTTGTTTGGTTTCACCGAAAAACTAACCAGTATTTAATCTGTGATAGTTTGATACTATACTAACCAATTGTAAGAAATCAAAATTGAACACAAATGGATGGAATCGCCTACAAGTTGAGAGAAAATTCCGGCATTGGTTAAAATTCCCTCATATACGCTTTGTGATTGGCTATTAATACTTTATAATGCGTGCACCTTATCATGAAACTTGTGTGGAATGCGGACCCCGCCTCTGCCGCTCTTTGCAGACCCCGCGTTCATATGCTATTTTACACGTCATAAGTAAGGTGACCATACGTCCAGTTTTGAATGTTACTGTCCCGTTGGTTGCAAACAAAAATTCGGGAAGCCAAATAGTCCCGATTTCCGAAACCGCGCGAAAATTTTAAATTAGCTCGTCAGACACGAGCGATATAACTAAAAAATATGTTGCATATAATTTAATAACAATTACAGTCACAACACTTTAATAAAGCTGGTGATTTGTTTTTCATAATTTGTTATAGTAAAAATAATTATAATTAGTCTGATTGTATTGTTGCAATTTTTCAAAAACGAACATTAAAAAGTTGTGTTTATTTTGTTAACTTGCTAACTGGCACATATAGGACCCGGCAATAAACTGAATTCCATGCAGCTTGCATGGAATTCAGTTTATTGTCCGAAAACTATAGTGCATCCTATAAGTGCTATTGTTTCGGGATAAAAAGCACCCTATGTTTGACCTCGGATCTTCAACTATCTCCACGCCAAATTTCATCAAAATTGGTTTAGCAGTGAAAGCGTAACAGACAGACTTCCGCCATTATAATAATATTAATATGGAAATATGGATGTGCCGTTTAGAGTTAAAAAAAAATGGTTAGTTTAGTCATGACTAATGTAATTCAGCAATTATTCTCATGTCATTTTATCATATTCACCTATGGGTTTATGATAAAGACGATATTATTATCAAATTTGCTATCGCTAATTTTTAATTTTATTTAATGAAATAAGTAGGTAAACGAAGAAGCATGTTGCCTAATGGTAAGTGTTCACCGCTACTTAGGACATATGCAATCATTAACTCTCATACCCCAAATTTTCTATGACGCACTAGAGTAATCGAAAGGAATACTTCCTTTTAGTCGAGTCGAGATTAGATTATGTGTTTTTCCCGGAGCAACCTCACTGGTATTAGAAAAAAAATAGAAGTTTCTCATGCATCAGGAATATAAAAATAATTAAAAACAAAGTACGTACCCAAGAAGGATAATTCTTGGAGTTCAATAATTGTTGTGCTTTGGACATCGCCTCCGTCTTTTCCTGTAAGTTAATTATACTTTATAAAATTATATCTATTTATAAAATTGAAATTAAATATATACACTCAGGCACACGCACACACAGAAAAAAATCACCACACACTAGCACACAAAAGCGCCGTACCAATTGTGATTTATAATGTAATTTTTTTTGTTTGTATAATAGATATAGTTTATATTTTATAATTCTTTGTTTCATTCTTTTGTAAAATTATATTAAGTATGGCAATTAAAATAATGTATTTAATACAGAAATGTGTCATAGAAGGGAACTGTCTGTCGTAGTACAGGGTTCGCCCTAGTTCGGCAGGCAGTGAAACAATTGAACTGTAAACTTGTTAATGATCAATAAATATATTATTATTAAATTCTTATTTTCCTAATATTCTCTGCTGCCTTATATTTATTATATTACTCCAAATATTCTTAAAAATTACGATCTGAAAAAATTCAACGCCGTACCCAAGGCACCGGTATCGTTTCTGATCAATTTCACCAGTATCAACGATTTAGATTCGATATTGTATCTTCAGTTTATAATCTCAGTGTGCTGTTGGTCTGCTTGATGGTTACCAGCATAGATTATACCCGTATATTTTTTTCCATGGATGGCATACGAGACGATTGTAGCGGATCATAGCAAATATCAGTAGATGGGCGGTGTTGATTGTTTTCCATCAGGCGACACGCTTGGTTATTTGCCTTTCAATCTCACAATAAAGATGAAGCACGGCGTCTATCTGAGTGTTAAAACTAATCTGCGATTAAAGCAACTGCCCTAAATTGCGTGGGAGGCCAAGAAGGCCAATGTATATATGTAGACACACATTATCCAGCAGTTAACTGTAGCAGTTTTGATGATGAATAGTATCGCGATAAGATGTAAAATAATTGTAATTTGAGTAAAATTAATTATTTAGAGTTATCTAAAATTCATAAAATTGTATATTTTGAATATTGAACTGTGTTTTAAGAATTATATTACAATAATTGTATTTGCATTTTAAAAAAAGATTTATTCAAAAAATGTCAAAGATATTCTTGTTTGCAACTATTGTTGCTATGTTGAAGCTCGTCTATTATTCATTGGTCATTCTTTATTGTCATTGTTCCCAATTTTATGCATAAAAGTCGAAATTCAACCGGATGGGATGCATTGTATAATAATTCGAACCACAGTCGACGCGAAATGTACTATGTATATAATAACTAGTGGAATCCGACAGATATCTTCTTGCCACAGATCTAAAATATTAAAAAAATTAATTGAAAAATATAAATAAAGAACAGCGCCATCTATCGGCTCTGAAAGTACTTTATCTTTCAAACTGGAACCAACCATATACACATTTAATTGAAATCGGTTGGATTGTTTCCAAGATTGGCATGTACGAACACGGTATAACGTAATTTTTACATATTAAGATACAAAGATATGTCAACAAACTAAACTAACTTAGCCGATTGTGATATCGAAAGAATACTTACTTTTTGGGTAGCTTGCTTTCCGACCCATACATAGATACTGCCGCTGATCGTGTCCAGAATGTATGCGTCCTGAGATAAAAAATATATTGATTTCTAAGTATTTAACTAGCTGCTCGCCCCGGCTTCGCACGGGTGGTGTACCTAATGATAAAAATTAGACAATTTTCCGTTTTCTTATTACGATAAACCTCGTCGACGAAAACGAAAACACGCGAAACCTAAGAGGAAACTACAGCACGAAGCACAAAAACAAAGTTTTGTTTTTGTAATACAAAAGAAACGGTAATTGGATATGAATGAAAGTCAATCTATCAATACTGACATTTGTTTATCATAGCATCTGTTGTTAATCATAATAATGGCTTAAACTATTAGTTATATTACGATTTAAAATGACGGAAAAAAGAAACTGTTTTTTTTACGTCCTTCCGTACAATTTCTTGAAAATTGTCTTTTACAAACCAAACGTGTCCGAATAACAACAAACACGACAAAAAAAGAATTATCTAATTTGGTGCAGGCGTTCCGAAGTTATACGCGTACATACATTTCAGTGATTCATTTTGATTTATATAGATTATGAGCATTACTTTCGACTTTGGATGTCTATGTGCCATCCAATGATAGCTCATTCAGTAATCTGAGAAAAAGATTTACAGGAGATTAATCCTAAGTACTGTAGCGTGCCAGCCGTACTACGGCGACACACGGGATCTTTAGGGGGCTTCTTCAAATAAAATTCTTCCAAATGATATTAACTTATACTATATCATATTATATCATATTATTTACTTGTGCAATGAAAGGCGATATGTTACATCCGAGACGTCAGTCGATCGATTGCTTTTGTCATAAATTGAATTTGAATAAAACAATTTATTTCTTTAAAATTTAAAAATTACGGATTTAAAAAGTTATAATATAGTGTGAAAGGTTTAATAAAACTTTTTATCTGTATATATAAAACCTTTATTAAATATAATTTAATAAATGTTTTATATATACAAATAAAACGTTTTATTAAATTAGTGATACATTTATCAATGTATCACTACAGTACCCTAACTGATGGAACTGCTAGCTCTACTAACTAGATAGCTCATTTAATACATTTACCATTTTTATCTAATAAAAAACTTGATGTGAAAAGGTTACAAGGTCTGGTTTATAAAAAAAAATGTATCCTTTCTAATATTTTTCAAAACACACATATAATATTTACCTGTGGCTTCAGCTGCTCCTGTCTGAAAGGTTTCTTGAGCGGAGTCACCTGTAAGGAGCCGGTGCTATCAGATACCTCCAACAAGGTAATGGAGTCTTCTTCGCTTTTCTCGAAAGCCTAAAAGAAAAAATCTTTTTAAAAAAGCATACAATTTTTATTTAAAAAAAAAGCACATGGAAGAAATTAAAACTATTTAAGACACACAAATAAGCTGTAAAGTAGATAAAAGAAGAAATGACAACTTAATTGGCTCAGTTATGGAGCGATCAATTTTGTAGTCAGTGGTCGCGGGTTTGATTTCTGCATCGGAACAAATACATATGTACGAGTTTATGTGTATATCAATTTAATAATAAGAAAGATAATATAATTCAATCTTCTGCACTATACATTTTAATTAATTACATATCATATATAAATTCACATTACAAACAGATGGAAATGGGCTATGGCTAAATTAAAACCTCCACCGAGCATAGAAACTGAATTTCTGAAACCGCCCGACCCTCACGGAAATGCAGTATCGACCCACACGTAAACTTATAATCTATATATACATATAATTTATATATAAATTACTTGGCTCCGCGTCACGCATCGCTCGAATTGCTTCTTGAGTGGACATCTGTACGACGTTCTCTGTTAGTTTGTCCGCACAGGTCTTTGTCCGCGAGGTCTTGTGTCATTTACCTTTTCCAGTATAATATTGTGTTCCAAGTTTTCGAACTCTTTCTTTATCATTTGGCCAAAATATCTCAGTGCGAGACAAAAGATCAAGTGGTCTTTCACAGATTTTCACATATTTGAGGATATGCCCATATACTCTTTTTAATATAATAGTTGATGATATTGGATTTAACTGAGAATCAACGCCTTTATTTACCTGGTCATCACCACCGGCACTTTCCTCGGGAACGATGTCTCTACTACCGGATCCGAGGGCTGTGAAGAATCTTTGTACATCAGTCTCGCTGGAGTATTGGTCTGGAAAAACAGGTCAAATTACTGCTGCATAAACCATAATTTATTTTTTAATTGTCAGAAAAGAAACACACTTTAGAGTCTTTTAATATGAATTCACTAATAGAATCGAACCCATGATTTCATAATTGTAAATACAACCCATACTAAGTTCTTAATAATATTAATTATTAAGAATTAATATAACTGAGACGTAAGAATTTAAGTTTTTGATGTAAATATTGATAATTTATTATATCAGGCGTTTTTTATTCGAATACGTATCTAAGTTGAATATGGTAACACGCTTTTGAAAAGAAAAAAAATTTAAAATGAAAGTTTGTGATTATGATAAATCATAAATGTTTATTTTTTATAGAAGAAGGAAGCAATCGATGAAACGGGCGAAAAAGTCACATTTTTTATAAGATAGGAAGGCAAACGAGCATGTCATCTGATAACGTGTTACTTGATGGAAAGCAATCAATCAAAAATCAGCATATGCAGTGCCAAAGGCATTGCAGAAGCGTTGTCGACCTTTATGAAATCTAAGACTTGTATTTTGAAGGTTCCAATGTTCCAAAACACCCCTGGAGGTAGCTGGTTCTACAGGGTAGTGGTGCATGGAAAGAAATGTCGGGTAAAATGCAAAGTGAGCTAAAAGTGTTTAAAGTGCTTAAGTGTACTCTGTGTTATTTCTTATGTTAATTAGTGATACCGCGAAAGAATTAGAGATAAAACCGTTTTTTTTTAATTTTGTTTTTTTTCTTAAATATGGTCCAAAACTTGTAATCGTATAGTTTTTATTAAATAAAAATTTAGCAATTTAGACATAATATCAAAACTCTCCTGAAATTTCCACATCGGAATCGATCTGGCTGAATTAAGATATATTACGTACCGACAATGTCAACTCGTCCTCTTCCGTTGTGATCTTGGTCCCTGATCTGGTTGGCAACGGAGATGGCCTTTAGTCTCTCCTTGTTGTTGGCCCGCTCGCCTACATAAACGTAAATGTCACGATCGATATCGAGGATGAAACAGTCGCCTTTGTTCATAGAAGAGATCAGGGGATCGACCTGAAATTAAAAAAGACAGTTAATCACTATATCCATATATGGATGGCGGATGTTCCCGAAGTGTTCCGCTCGCTAAAGATGGAGACAGTTGTGCTGAATTTGTTACCAACTTTCTTTAGTTAGAGACACACGATACAAGAAGAAAATTCACGTTGGTGTGGAATGGTGTTGTTGATGGCCGAGATATAGTTGCCAACCATACTTTGACATAACGTATCTTACGGTGATCCAAGACAACTTTAGGGTAGGTCGGAATATTGGACTTCGAAAGTTGAAACAACGAAATCTTGCACCGATATTGGAGCGGTAATGAATCGTTGTACATTAGATATATCCTCACTCCGTGAGAAAACCAAAACCACGGACATAGATGTTCGATTTACTAAACTGAAGTTACGTTTATTACAGATCCGACCCGGCGAGCCTTTAAAGTGGGCAAGTGTTTGAATAGAGACGCCTTGGCAAACGTAGAACCTTCTTAAATAATTTTAATGAATATTTCTCTGTTCTGTCACTATTTCAAATAACTTAATATTATACTTTTTGTGCCGTCTGTAAGCTTACCTGTCTAGTACGAATGTTTTTCTTGCCCTTGATTTGGAAGAGGCGCTTCTCAGCACCTGGGTTGGTTACCACATGGTTGAATCCTGAGGCTGCACCTCCTTCTACGTATGATATGCCTGTATATCAATCAAAACAATTAAATAAAAACACATAGTGTTTCTTAGATCAATGATACTTCAATATCTTTCCATAAACATTCACTCTATCCGCCATTGACTAATGTTATGTCTTCGTTCCATTTAGAACTCGAAGACTTCTTCGATCAGTGGCTAAAGTAATACTAATATGTATGAACAAAAAGAGATGTTATGAAGTATTATAGAGTGATAAAGAATATTAATGTAAATAGAAATAATAGCCTTAAATGTTGCTTCTCGTTAGAGATAAAAATATTTAATTTTGATTTTAAAGTTATATAAACTATTTTATAAGTTACATTTGATGAAATAAAATAGATACAATATACAACAAGGAAATTAATAACGTTATACATATGTATATGGGTATATATATATATATATATATATATATATATATATATATATATATATATATATATATATATATAGTATATATAGTATCTTGCTGTAATTAAGTTATAGGATATAATTGAATCGAGTGTCAATAATATGTTATATAATTACTTGACATATGTATAATATATATAAATTATAGAGTTTTATCTTTGCACTACCAGCTTGGAAACAATTAGGCTACATTGAAAATCAGCGCTATGGCTTGCCGCGGTTTTTTTGCTGTGTGTGGACCTTTCTAATAAATAACTGAGATATAGAGCGTATTTTAAACTTACCAGGTAAAATAAAAAAACACCTTACCAGATGGAAACAAGTTCTTGAACTGCTGACTTTCGTGACCTAATGTTTCCCGGTGTTGGACTGCAGCGCCACCGAACTTGTCATCCAGACCGACTGTGAGTATGGCAGCAGAACCTGCTTCATCTTGCGTGGATTCACTGCCTATCCAATAGTAAATGTCCCAGGAAAGGTTGTTGCGTTTGTCCGCAGTTGTCTATTTAAAAAATAATAAGTATAGAAAAATTATTAAAATAACCAGTCTTAACCAGTGCTTTTGCAATTTCCGTCCTCTTAAAAATTGAAATTTATTTTTTTAATCAAGTCTATTGCTAGACTTTATTTAAAATAATAAGTTTGGAACGGAGATGCCTGCCTGTGCCCAGCAGTGGATGAAATTTGGGCCGTAAAAAAACTAGACTAGCGTTGTCTGTATAGGACATTTGTTGAATGGATCCTAAAATAGAATATGGCTATATTCTATTTATGATGATGACTGACGCCAAAAAATCTTGTTTACTTACTAGGTATATTTTTTTTAAAGTAAACTAGCTATATATATTTTTTTTTTCATATTACTAGAATTCTAGTTAACGATAGTAATAATGATTCTAGTTAATAATACTTCTTCTAAGACATCGTTCGCATCTATAGTCTAGTGGAAGAAACGAACTCACGACGTTCAGATTGTAAGGCCAATACCTACTCACTGAGCTATTACTGTTTACTTATTGTATTGATGGCCCTTTCCATCTGGTAAAGTCATTATATTTTCTAACGCTAAGATTTTTAAACGTATCTAATAACCTAATTTAGATTTTTATTAATTTAGATAACAATATTTGAGACTGAGATTAGACCAGGTAAATAAATATATATAGACAGACAAATATTTTTTAGTGAAGATTTTTAGTCATACTTTCATACGAATAAACTATTGAGGGTAACTGTATCTTCCTACTGAGGGTAACTGTATCTAGAATAGAGAATACATACAATACATATAATGAAACAATGGATGTACAAAAATAACAAATACCTTTAAAATTATATAGGAATCTCCCTTGTTGAATTTTCCGACGTCTTTTTGTGCGACTGCAACTGGATTGAAACTCTAGAAAATAAAGAAAGAGGATTACATTTGCTGCCATACAACTTAATATCATCTGTCAATTAATACAATGTAAAACATAGTCCACCAATTGGCTCAGTGGCGCGGTGCCCCGCCCATGGAGTCAGTGGTCGCGGATTCGATCCACTATATCTGATGATCCCTTGTGTTGAAGCAAAGCACGTTTCGTGTACACTGTGGAAAGAGTGGTGGTGTGTGTTAGGTGTTGGTGTTGTTAGTAATGGTGGAAGTGGAGAGTTGCTGACGGCTGTTTTTTCGGTAAGATTTACTTAAAATACCCCGTAAATCCACTTATTCCAGTTAAACACACATTACTATTTTTCTATTTTTGTTTGCTTGTCGTGGATCTGTTTCTGGCAGCCGGCCTTCGCAGATTGGCGCTCCGCCTGGGTACTGCCGTCCAATATGGCCAGTGAGTTTCTTTTTCATTTGGTTCCGAAATTTCTGAACAAATGGCTACTATTTTATGCGAATCTAAGGGGAAAATGATAATTCGCAACAACCCCGGTACGGAAAAATTATAAAACAAGGAACTTTATAACATAGGTACAATCTAGAAATATATCTAGTTTATAGCAAATCTTTAGCAATGTGTGAGTACATTATTATTGCGGCTTCTGACCTTGGATGAGGTCAGGGCGACCAAACATGCCGAGATAACAGAAACGCAGTTTTAACAAAATACACGCGTTGGGATGCATATTATGATTTTTGTATCGGAACTTAAATCATCATGTGATTTGAACGTAAAATTGTCTATAGGTCCTACGACGTAGCCTGTTTTCGAGGCACGAACCACATGCTTAGTTCCTGCGTCAGTTTCGACCTGGATATATTTATCGTATAAATATTTATATACTTTTTAAGCAACCCATATATGTTCCACTGCTGAGTAGGGGCCTCTTCATTTCTGGAGGAACGGACATTAACCCACCACGCTTGTCCAATGTGGATTGGTGGGGTTACCTGACTCGGAATAAATATTTGTAAGCCATACATATATTTATTCCGATGCGGGGATCGAACCCGCGACCATTGATTCTGCGGGCGGAGGGCCCCGCAACTGAGCCAATGGGTCGTCAAATGTTTATACAACTTACCACGATTCTCCAAACTTCCACACCTGCTTGTCTGCCTGCGTTTGCGAAAGCTGGATGCACGCTAGCCTTATATCTTGCATCCTGAAACAGAAACCTTATGTGTAAATGAAATATTTAATATGAAATAATAGTTGTAAGAATAGAATTTATTTTAGAATACTCTAGTTATTATTAACGGAGTTAGTATGGATATAGTGTTATGGACTTTTGTACAGTTACATAAAATATATGAAAACTATTATGATCTATCCCTTTGCTCAATGAGTTGTCTTCCTAGTTATAAAATCTCTCGATATAGTTTAATAAATTGTCCCCTAAGCTATATGAACATATAAAAGCTATTATAGTTCATATTAGTATTTATAAGATGGAGTGGTAAAGACACGCTGCAGACAAATACTTTGACGAGAATGGCATATTATTTGTCTGTAGCATGAATGGCCCGGTTCACCCGGGGAAGTACCACACTCCCGCAGAAAACCGGCGTCTGAGTGGAAGCTTAGCTACCGCGCTTTGTCCGATGAGCGGTTAAGTTCTGAAGCCTATCCCCCCTCCCCCTCCCATAATGACACTTTCCTTAAAGACCGGTAACGCTTCTGCACTCTCTATGGCACTGCGGATGTTTATGGGCGGCGTTGACTGCTTTCCATCAGGTGACACTTGTTTTCCAATCCCATAAAAAAATATTTTTCTTTTCCTATACGAGTTAGCTTAAATGATCTTTTCTCCCAGGTGCATGAGTTAAATATAAACTTTATATCCCTAAGCTATAAATTCTGCTTCTCTTACTCGTTTATCAATAAGAGTTTTTGCAATTGCTACTTCCCATTTTTCTGTATAATTATTTTTTAAATAAATTTACAGTCGCTAAATAACTTTACGATCTATAAAATATCTGGATAGTATTAAATAATCTTTATGTGTATGTTTTCGTAATAGCATGGGGAGGTGTCCTCCCTAATGTCCTTGACATATGAATAGGACGCATATCCACCTAATTATCGATCAAGGGACGTCAGCGGCTCACAACCTTTGGTATACTAATGTATGTGTTTAAAGGTATGTGTTTGTTACATTCCATTGTGTTATTATTATATTTCTATTGATAATTTTGTGTACTTTGCTATTTTTTCGCATTATGTATTGATTTAATTGTGTGTACACACACACACAGCATTGCCACGTTGGATAACGATGGAAATCCATTGGACGGAAGGAAATTATCACACTGAGACCAAATATATTAGATTATTTAATTAAATATAACTTCATTAGTGCATATTAAAGTGTGCTCAAATCAGAATCTATTTACTTTTAGCGATTTTCTGTGAAAGCCATATCAATAATTAAATTAATCAGTATAGTGAGTAAAATACGGAAAATCTATTTACTCAAGACGAACTAATTGGCTTAGTAGCTTAGTAGACTAACCGTCTACCGATTTTGGTCAAAAGTCAAAGGTTCAATTTCCGAATCGGGATAAATATATGTACCCTACACGTATTTATTCTGAGTCTGAATGTGTCGCCATTCCACCTTGGAAAAGTGTGTGTGTGTGTATATATATATATATATATATATATATATATATATATATATATATATATATATATATATATATATATATATATATATATATAAAAGCACAAATTTCCTCATATGTGTATGATAACAAGGAGGTTAACTTCATGTTTATAAAGAATTGTCTGTTCTTATGTTCTTCGGGTTATAAGTGTTGTAATTCCCTGTGAAATCACCAATGAATAGAATCATTGTTAAAACATTTTCTCATACATTTGCCAAAAGTTTACAACTCATGCTATGATGTCATCGGCCATAGAATGAAGAACGCTCATACTAAACTTGATATAATGAATACAAAGTTTATATATTTCCTCCCTAGTTATTGAGTACAACGTAGATTTATAAACTGATATTCTTCCATTTCACATCTAGGGTTTTGCAGATTGCATTGTTCACCTCAGTTGTTTTATGTGTGAATTGGCGTTTTTGACTTTAGGCAGGCAACTGAACTAGTTATTTAGCCGCTCCGAGCGAATACAATCTTTGCCGCTCTGTCCAACGATGTATACAATGTAATAAGTTTTGTTTTAAACAATATAATCATATTTTTATAGGAAATAGGAATTGTTATATTGTTGCCTTATAAAACTGACTATATTCGACTTTATCAGTTGGTTTATTTACAGTGCTGAAAATTGTAATTTATATAATATATTTTTCTTCGTGCAACTGGTTATTTGTATGACTTGGGGCCCCTTAGGTCGAGCCCTGGCTTTATGGTCCTTACAACTGAGTCGGAAGGATTAGCGAACCTTAATCTAAAAGGTGATAAGTTGTAAATAATATGAAGGGAAAGAAGAAAGTAAAGAGATTAAAGAGAGGAAAAGCAGTTTCATCCCCGTATCCACGTGTTAACTATTTAAAATTGTTTCTAAATAATTTTACTTTGTTTTTCTTTCTATTTTTTATGTTAATTTACTTTTTATTTAGTTTTTTTTATAGAATTTAATTATTGTAAAAAAGGTGTATCGCAAATAAACGTTATTCACTTCTATTCCTGTTTCAATGTGATTATTGTCATGTGGCAGATAAAACAGTCCTAAGTGGAGCGATTTGCTGACCCTACACGTAAGATACAGTGGAAGCAAATTGTAGATAACTATGCGGAACTGTACAACCGCACCACACGAGAATTGTTTTTAATTACCATAGTTAACATCAATTAATGATATAGAGTAAGAAAAATTATTTTAGTGTAACAGTTTTAAAATGATATCGGACTCGAAGAGATTCAATAAAAGTTGTATTGAATGTACACTATATGAATATAGGTGCATAACATAGGTGTGTAACACACGCACACTCACACACATACACGAAGACACATACATATATTTTACGCTATTTATTCTTATAAATGTACATCTATATACACATCTTAAACTATAAGGTTACATGTAGAGGCGTCAAGTGATAGGACGTCCACTTCCTTCTAGAATATCATAGTTAAGGAGGAATATATGTGGAGAACGATATTCTCGTGTATTTTATACCTTCCAAACATCATAGATATTTTATTTTTCTTAAATGAGCATTTTCTTCGGCTGTCTGTCAGACTTAGCTATATCAATGGCAATAATACTTGCCTTAATTTTGTCTAAGAATATTTTTAACCCTCAGCTCCCATTTGTCCACTTTTCATCTTTGTTCTATTTTCTCATTGCACTATTAGACAGATTCGACAGTAAAGTGATAAAGTTTCTGTTAACGGATTAGAATTACGGAGGACTTTTCCCGCCAACTGACATCAGTGAAGTTGTTTTTATTTCATTTTCATAATCTTATCTTATTATGAGTTATATTTTTAAACGTGGTGGCACATTGCATTATATAATATATTGTTATGTATTGACGATCAGTTGGCGCAGTAGCGGGAGTCAATGGTCGCGGGTTCGATTCCCGCATCGGAATAAATATATGTATGGCCTATAGATATTTATTCCGAGTATAGTAACCCTGCCAGTCTGCATTGGGCCCGTGCTCCGCAGTGTATCATGTGGGCTGTATTTTTTGTTTTTTCATTGTACAATATAGTACGATTAAAGCGTATAAACGAAGTGATTGGAAATAAATGCGTATATCGTAACTTTTTAAGTTGAACGCAATAGTCCATAGAAGGTTTTGGTAGAATGGCCACCATTTTATGAAAACGTAACGTGTCAAGCTGAATAATACATTTCCTTTTTATTTTACTTGACCCTGGCATAATAGTTATAGCTAATTGCTATCAAAGAAAAATATAGTACTAGGGGATCATACACAACTTTACACTTGCCTTGTCAGTGAGTGACGTAATCTGTGTGTTGATTGTAGGCTGTTTGTTGGTGACACGCGCGTCCACGCACGCCAGGGCCAGGATGGCCCAAAGGATAATCGATCGCATTCTGTGGAAAATAAAATACATTTTAAAACATTTAATTACTGACCTACACTTAACCGAATGCATACAAGACCAAGCGAGAGAAAGTCCTGTCTACATCCTCTCTCTAGACTTGTTTCTGGGCATCTCGGCGACGTGTATGGCTGCGAGTGGTATATTATGGTTTCAGAAGAAGCTAAATCCTGATAATGAGCGTAGTAATACGTGATCTTGACTAATTCGCTTAATATTTTCCTGCAGTACATACTATTCGTGGTTTGTGTAAACATTGTGTGACTAAGTCAACCTTATTAAGTTCTTTTCATTATTCGTTTCCTTTTGAAGTACTTCCTTTCAATGTATAGTCAAAGAGTAAGTAATGGTCAGATACAATCCTATCCTACTAATATTATAAATGCGAAAGTTTGTGAGTATGGATGTATGTTTGTTACTCTTTCCCGAAAAAACTACTGGACGGATTTGAATAAAACTTTATAGTAATATAGGTTATACATTGGAATAATATATAGGCTACAATTTGTAATGAGTTTATGTAATTTTGGTCGTAATATAACGATACATGTCAATTAAGTAGGAAAACAACTGGCCTCTGAGAGCTATCTTGGCGTACGCTGCCTAAACCATTGGAGTTACACAAAGATGATGTACCGTAGGATTGTTTGTCTTGAATAGTTCTAAACCAAAGTCCGCGACAGCATATATCTACCCCTTATGTGGAAGCCACTATGACCAAAATTGTGAACCATAAATTAAGCAAAAATAATATATTTATTTAAAATGATCTGTCACGAATCTTGATGTGGCCGACCAAATTCCACGCGAGCGAAGCCGCGGGCAAAAGTTAGTGTTCACATATATGAATTAAATTTTTCTACAATACATACCATAAATAAGTTTTTATATGACGTATTTGTTGTAAAAACGAAACATTCAAATTTTATAAGCAATTAAGGTTTTTTTTTGTGTGAGGATTATTTACATTATAGATTTATATTAAAAAAATTAAAAAAACATAATATTTAAAAAATACAAAATAATTAATTGTATATATTTTTAATTTAAAGACAGATTTTTTCTGTTTTGAAATTATCTTGTGCTTTTCCCGCCAATTAACATCGTGAAATATATAATTTTTTTTTGTCATAATCTAATGTCAGTAAGTATCGTATTGTTCAACTCTGAGGACGTATTTTCCTATACACCAGAAGTTTTCTTTTTTATTTCTTTACCAGATAATTTAAAAAAAGCAGACATAGATGTATTTCTAAAACTCTCAGCTAAAATCAGAAGCCAATAAGAAAAAACAATAAAGGTCACAAGCTTCTTGCTTATAATGCGTATCAAAGAATGAGTAATTCCACCGCCATTTTACAACAATGGGTCATGAATGAGAATTTTTATAATGGTAGTTGTTTTTATGTCTTAGCTTCCTAGGTTATATTGTCTTTGTTGTTCTGTATATACTCGTACAGAGAATGGTTGGTAGACTCATTGGTTGAGTGCCAACTTTGAAAATAAAATTTGTTTCGTAACTTTTTTTTAAATTCGGAATGTCTTTGTTGACCTTAAGGACTTTTAAATTTCATCCCAAGCAAAAGGTGAGTTGTTAAACACCGTCTGTAAGTTTTGCACACACACAGTCTTGTAACTTATTCACTGTTAATGCTTTTGATCTATGATCAGAAAATAATTAGTATTGATCTAATAGAAAACCGTATTACCGATTAGTATTTTATTTTATAGAGGAATAGGTTTAGTACAAGACTAAACAAAATATTTATTTTATATTAAATAATTTAGTTCATTGGTATTCTTTTTTGAAAAATAAGAAGACTAGCAATTTTTTTGATATAACTAGCATTCTCTTTAACTATTATAACTAAACTTGTAATGTTTGCGCCAGGAAGTGGTTCACATCAATAGTCCAATGAAAAATACGAACTCACGACGTTATATCATAATGTCCCCGATTCTTCATAACTAAGCTATTGCTGCTTTGAAAACATATATTTCACAGCTTCAGTACTAACTAATCTAAAGCATTTTAAAAACTTATTCATTACAAAAATTTAATTTAGTCCATCACGGAATTTTATTCGGGATTGGCAGACAAGGAAATATTTATTTCAACCATGCACAACAGTTTTAAGTATCTTAAGGGGAAATATGTAAAATTCAGAATCCCTTTCGTGAATTTTTCTTAAACTAATGAATAAATTTTTCACATCAATAGTCCAATGAAAAATACGAACTCACGACGTTATATCGGATTCTTACTTACTAAGCTATTGCTGCTTTGGGAACATATATTTCACAGTTCAGTACCTACTAAACTAATAAATAAATAAATTTCGATACGTTTACAGAGAAATTAAATTCCAAGTCAAAAAACTATTATTATTTGTTCGATGAATATTATTATAGTTTCGTACAGACAGAATGTAAATTAGGTAAGCCTCTTATTGTGCGGTTCATTAAAAAAAACATGATTAAAAAAATATTGAACTTATTGGTGACATAACAATACTTATCAAATTCCGATAAAATACGAATTGTAATATAGTTATCGGTTAGGATGACATGGATAATAAATTAGGAAAGTTATGCAGATTTTTTGCACATAGAGATTCTTAGTACTCAACTTGAGTTAAACAATTAATAAATTATTTAATTTATGGCATGGGTTTAGCTTATCCTGGAAATTTGTATTGCATTGAATTTATACCTGATGCCACTGGCATTATCGCGAAGAGTAAAACTTAAAGAAAAAAAATTGTACCGTGGAAAAACAACCTGTCAAAATGAATGAAAAAAAGAAACATATTTGGTTAATGGACATTTGTGATTTTTTATACGGCCCATATATATTGCACTGTTCGCAGGAGCCACTCAATTTTCTGTAACAATGGATTCATCACTTTTATCCAAGGCGGATTTGCGGGGTACTCAGATTCGTTATAAATATGTACTTGTAGGCCATACCATCCATATATTTATCCCGATGCGGAAATCGTATTTACGACATTGAACCAATTAGGTCGCGTTTGGATTAGTTTTAATATATAAAACAAATATTTCTCTACATTTATTATAATTTTCTTTAATTCTTTTTGCTTTTATTGTTATGATTTGATACGGTAGATCGTATCATGACGGTTATAACGTATTACATAAAATGTGCGATGATAAATTAAGATATTTTCTTCAGAACACATACAAAATGTTTTATATGATTTAAAGAGATACCTTACTTGTTTTTATTTAGAATTGCTTTTGAAATATAAATAAATACAAGGTAAACTTACGTTTATTGAACTAGGTGTATATATATATAAAGTCACTGTGTCTAAGACAAGCGTTTTGTTACGCTTCGCGGTTACTACTAAATATAAACTCAAGAATAAATGGTCTATGGCCAATCCGAACGGTCAAATGTCAAGTGAGACAACAAACAGTGTTGATACGAAACTAGTTAAACTTGTTTTGGGACTTTCCTTGCGGATTTTTAAAAATCTGATGGTATTGCTCTATTTCTTTATTTATTGTTTTGTTGTGGAATATCTAAGAAATAAACAAACTAGATCACGACCAATCGGTTCAATGACGGAGCTGTTACCTACGAAGGTATGCTCGCGGGTTGAATCCCCGCATCGGGATAAATATGTGTATGGCCACAGATATTTATTCCGAGTCTGGTTACTCCGCAAACCGTATTGGACTAAGTGGTAAATTAATATGCATTCGTTCAGAAATGGAGAGGCCTATGCCCAACAGCCCCACCACTGGGCACAGGACACATATTTGGGCTATGAAGGAAAAACTAAAGTAGCGGTGTCTATAAAGGACATTTTTTGTGTGGCTCCTAAAATAGAATGTAGCCACTTTTTACCTTCAACTTATCCGCTATGCAGCAACAACCTTCAATCTTTAAGGGGCAATGCCCAGCAGTGAGAGCTGCAACAGTCCAATGCTGGCATACTGATGATGATTGACGCCAAAAAAATCTTGTTTACTTACTATATTTTTTTGTAAAGAAGAGTAGCTATATTTTTAAATAATACTAGAATTCTTGTTCACCATTCCAACTAAGCTAATAATGCTCGTGCAAGGAAATGGTCTACATCAATAGTCCTATCAAGGATAAGAACACACGACGTACAGATCGTAAGCCTGAGGCAGTTTCCTCAGGCTATTGCTGCTTTTTAGATTGATTTATTCCTCGTATATTTTAGTTGATACAATTGTCTGTAAGTAAATTTTTTATGTAGTTGTTTAGAAATCATATATAGAAATATTACAAAATAAGGTTATCGTATTGTCTATTTACTTCATTCGAGACTTATTCTGCAATGTATAAAATAATTAATGTTATTCAAGGATTTATTATACAGACTATATCACTCCGTCCCAATGTTGGGTACGGAGTGTCCCTATTTTTGGATGCAAACCTACCACGTTTATCCGAGACGGATTGGTGGGATTGTCATACTCGGAAGAAATACCTATAGGGAATATATTTTACTCCGATGCAGAAGTTGAACCCGCGGTGATTTACTCCGAAAGTGATAACTTTGCCATTAAGCCAATAAAATGTATACAATACAGTATAACATTATAATTTTTATAAGACTATTAGATTATTAATGAAGTCAGGCGTTACTTTGCGGAAATCCATCACTATATGGACAGTCAAAAGTTTTACTTAGCTAAGATCCGCGACAAGCAAAACAATAACAGAAAATTAATAATGTGTGTTTTTCTGTGTTCCAAATAAATATACTTAATCCAACAGAAAAACACACATTATTAATTTTCTGTTATTGTTTTGCTTGTCGCGGATCTTAGCTAAGTAAAACTTTTGACTGTCCATATAAGACTATTAGAAATTTTGTTCAAATAGTTAACTTACTATAAAACGTAAAAAGTAATCTAAAAGAATATTACTTCCGTTTGTCTATTTAAATTAAGAACAAAATTTTATTTTGTGTTTATTATTACTATTATAATCATCATTAAAATCGTAAGAGTATTGTATCTTCTACCATTGTTCCATACATTCTACTTTGGTTTGTTTCAAAATTAACAGGGGGTTTTTACCATCCCCTGGATTTCATTTTGAGGCAAACACAGCCATCCATCTTGTAGTACTTCCTCTCATAGACACCTCTTACTACAATCACGGGAATAATTTGTTGGATTGAGTTTGATAAAAGTTTCAGCATCGACCTCTTAATAGTCTTCGATAGAACTTCATTGTAATTTGTATGAAATCTAAGAAACGTGCAAGAAAATAAATACTTCTAGGAATAAATGATATCGTGTATTCTATATAATTTATAATATTATTTTTCTTCAATATAAATATGCATTTATGTTATGTTAACATGAGCTTTGAACTATCAGTAGTTTTTTAAGATTATCTGTATATTATAATATAAATTATTTTTAAATTGTGGTAGATTTTTGAAAATACCAATTGTGGCAGATTTATATTGAAACACCTTAGAGGGCGAAAACACAAGACAAGACTAATCTTGCGTTCAAATTATCCTTTATTCCGACTAAGGGAAACTTATCATTGTGTGTTCATCATCATTTAAAAATGGATGAACACACAATCGTCTTAAACAGTAAACACAACAAGATTAAAGCTATTAATATAAAACTATATGTTAGCTAGATAAGCTATTAATATAAGCTTAAATGTGGTTATAACAACACAAGGCCTCTAGCATTTCGATATAAAAGAATTCTAGTAATGTTAACAAATTCTATATTAATTTTTAAGTTAGCAAACTGAATTAGTAATGAGCCAAGCACGTGTGTCGGGAAACCGAAAATCGTCTGTGTAAACGAGTGCTGGGGTGAAGATCGCGTTTCGGAAAATGTTACTTGGAATACATCTCTGCTAGATGGAGCGTAGCAGAAATCGGATGAGTGTAGCAGAAGACAGTGCCTATGTGCAGCAAAGGACAGCTGCAAGTTGATGATGAAAAGGTCACTGAACTTCGTGTATAACATACTATCGCAAAATTACTCTAGACTTATATATTTTGACGTTTAATTAATTTATAGTATTATTTATTTTATGTAATAGACAAACTAATTTTATATATTTTAGCGCCATCCTTTGGCAGATTATGTAAGAATAATGTTGATTTGTATAAAATAATTGTAATTTATATAAAATAAATTATTTAGAATTATCTAAAAATTATAAATATAAATAATTTGAATATTGAGCTGTATTTTAACTATGTTTTGCAATAATTTCATTGTTTGTTAAAAATATATTGTTGCTATGACATGCAAACAATTAAATTTTTAGATAAAGAAATTAGATTTTTTGTTTATTATTTATTGGCTCTGTTTGCTTTTTCTGGTTTGTGTATAACCAAATTCTGTCGGAGCGAGACTTATTCTAATTACCACTGTCGTTGCCGAAATGTATCTATAATATCACATTTCCGGCATAGACTAGAGTCCATTCCACAGTAGGTTAAGACACGATTATCTATCTAATTAATTAAAACCACTTGCACTTAGATCGATTTGCCCATAGTCCTAATCAAGGATAAAACCCAATACAACTTGTTACTGTAAAATGCTGTTGATTGGTGGAATGACTTATACGAGATAAAATAGGTATTGCGTAATAAATAAAAAATACACATGTTTTTAAAACCTTATTTATTTGTGAATATCACAACCGTCGGATAATAATAAAAATAATGCTACAAGCACAAGAAATAATTGCAAAAAATGAAATTATATATAAATACATACGGTGGGTGTAATATTTAAAAATAAATGAGTCGCAAAACAATTATAATTTAATTTTAATCTTATAAAAATGTTAAAGACAATGAATACTGTTTTGTGCGAACATTACAAAGAGAGAGATTCGTTAATTTTCTTAATTAGGTGACGAATAAAAACATTCACCGTCATTATATAATTTATAGGTTATGTTAAAATAATATTTATTACAGAATAAGACAATAATTCAATATCATGAGTAGAATTTAAAACTTCTCACAAGTATTAAGCTAATATTAGAAATCCTAAAATAATAAAAGGCTAGCTCAAACAAAAAGTTCCTGCTAAACAGTCTGTTAAATAGCTTAATTTTACTTGGCAAATAAATTTTAAAAGCTAAATTATATTATTCCTTAATATTAAGGATTAAACGTTAGTCATATAAACAAAAAACATATTTAATTCCAATCTTCAAAGTATTGTTTAAAAGCTGCTGGCTCTGCGCTTTCCACTACCTTCGATATGTGCACCTTGAAAGAAACAAGTAATATAAATAAATAAATTAAATGGACTTTTCCCGCCAACTTACATCAGTGACGTCGTGTTTTTATTTCATTTTCATAATCTTATGTTTTTGTCAGTTAAATTGTTTAATTATGGTGGCGTATTACACAATATAGTTCGATTAAGACGTATAAGTGAAGTGATATGAAATAAATGCGTGTGTCGTGACTGTTTAAGTTGACTGAAAAAGTCCATAGAAGTTTTGATAGAAGAGCCACCATTTTAACAAGACGTCCCGTGACAAGCTGACTAGTTACATTTCAAGAGATTTGATATATTTGTATTTTACTTGACACTGGCATAATAGTTATAACTAATTGCCATAAAAGAAAAGAAAATAAATTAAGACGGTTTTCTGCGGGAATGTGGTACTTCCCCAGGCGAGCCGTCCCACTCATGCTACAGACAAATATTATGCCATTCTTGACAAGGTATTCGTCTGCAGCGTGGCTCTATGTGTAATTTACAACGTTTTTGCTTTTTTGCGTCGATATGCCGAAGACATATTCGAGGAAAGTCGTGGCTGCTACCTTCCCATCCATTAAAATTCCCTCCCTTTTTTTCTAGTAAAATGCGAAAGGAATGTGTATTTTTATTTTCATTTTGGTGATTTAAGGTAAAAAGACTTCATTTTTGATTTTTAGAAGTTATCTGTCCACTTGCTTTTGCCGCTTCTAAATGTTGTGAATGGTTACATACATATATATTGTCACGCCTGTTTCCCGTAGGGGTAAGCAGAGACCACAGATCTCCATCCGATAAGATCCCGGCACTCCCTCCTTGCCTCTCTCACACTCATTCATCTTTTCATCCATCCTTCCTCTCACATTCATCGTATCGAAACGGCTCTCCGTTAGTCGCTTCTCGCCCTCGTGGTAATCAGGAGGTGACGGGTGGCGAACCACGTCGCCATCATTTTTGACGTGAATGGTTACAACTACTTAATACGACGGGAGACCATAGGCGACAAAGTCAAAATACACGATATATTATTAAGTGTTTCAACTTAGGCTAACTCTAGCACAAAACCATTTCAGGCGTGGTAATCTCAGTATAACTTACCCAAGAGGGATAATTGTTGACTTTTAGGTATTGCTCTGCTTTAGACACTGCGGCCGATTTTTCCTGAAACCGAAGTAATTTTAAACTTAAATAGAGAGTTTATTAGAATTTATTATTTAGTATGGCCCTCATATTTGAACTTGAATCTTTGACAATTTTCTTTTACTTTTAATTTTTTCAGTATACAAAAACTTAAACAATGTTAAGGTCTCACCATGAAAAACTCGTTATTATCTGGACCTCACGGATATAACGGTAGGTACTGTATCACTACATTTATAAATGTATCACTAATGAATAATTTTTTATTTGAATGTATTAAAACTTATTAACTTATTTTTAAATTCGTAATTTTAAAATTTAAAATAAAAAAGAAATAGATTGTTTTATTTAAAAACAAATAGATTAGTTCGACTGACGTCTTTCGATAGACGTGTCACTTTTCTGGCATAAGAAATTGAGATTATAAAATGTAAATTGATAAAGTGTGAATAAAGTATGAATTAAATATAAATGTACAGTGAATAGAAAAAATAAATTAACTTCATTTGGAAGAATTTCATTTTTATCGAAAATAAAACCCCTTAAAGATCCCGTGTGTCGCCGTAAGCAGTACGGCTGGGACGCCATAGTACCTAAGGCAAATGAAATCCTAGTAATTTGTAAAACATACGATGCATACAAAATTAAAGTAGTTCGTATTATAGATGCAAGATATTTTTTTATTTAAAAACGAGTGCGAGTGCTGATCTTATAGTTTTAAGGCCTAAGGTGAAGCAAGCTATAAGAAATGCTAATGCGAAAAGTGGTTCTCGTTAATACTTCATTGATAAATAGGATCGAATCCACGACATAAGATCGTAATCCCACCTCTCATAAATTAGGCTAGAGCCGCTTGTACATTAGGAATACATCCTACCACAGTTTACAAAAATTATTTTAATTAGGAATTTTTAACAAATATTTACACTTTATACGAGTACATGGGCATCAAATTATAATACCTGCAAGAAGAAAATATTTTTACCTTTCCATTGGACTTCCTTCCCACCCACACGTAAATGCTGCTTCCGGTATCCAAAATGTAACATTCCTGTGAATTATAGAACAAAAGATAAAGAAGAAGAAGATAAGATAAAGTTTTGTAAAAAGCAAAATTGTTGCCATTTTTTTATGGGAAAATGAGGCAAACGAACAAGCATGTCGCCTGATGGAGAGCAATCAACGCCGCCCAACACATATGCAACACCATAGGCATTGCAAAATGCGTTGCTGGGCTTGGCGATAAGATTAGGCTTGTTTTTTGAAGTTTTCAATGTCGTATCGGTTCGGAAATACCATTGATGGGATAGCTGGTTCCAAAGAGCAGTGGTGCGTGGAATGAAGTTTCGGGGAAAACGCACCGTACTGGATTGTGATCTTCCATAACCACGCAAAAAAGCGAAAACATTGAAATGATACATGTCAATTTTTTTTATTGTATATTCGTAGCAGAAAACAATATTTCGGCGAATCTCACTCAGACTGAGTCTCACAGCACTACGAATTAATAAAAAAAATTGTACAACTTTAGAACTGGCTATTTTTGAGTGATCATATACAATTTTACAGAAATCTTAAATTTTTTTGGCTCTAGTGGTAAATTTTCAATATGCGGTGTATTACTACGTTTTCGTTTTTTCGCGTTATTAAATAGTATATTGCAGTCTACTGCTGATGTACCTGTGAATCGAGTAGCTCCCGTTTCAGTGGACCAGGCAGCTTCTTAATCTCCATTTGTCCAGTCTTGTCTGAAATCTCGCTCAGTGTGACCTTCCTGGTTGAACCACGCTCGAATTCCTAAAACAAAAATCTTAGAAACCATCTGCCTATTTCAAAATACACTCCTTTGCAAAAAAAAAAACGGGCGGTTTTGATTTTTCTACATTATTGGTAATAATTTAGTTCTAAAGAGGTTTTAATAGCCAAACTATGTTACTGGCACTTAATAAATAGTCTGGGTATGAAAAAAAGTCAATTTCAATTACCGGAGCTTTTGTTTTCAAAAAATATAATGCCTAGTGAGACCTACTATGCTCCATCTAACTTCCGTTATTCAACATTACATGCCTTAATTGCTGCACGGGGAGGTCATAATCGTTATTAATATTCGTAACCTTAACCCATAAATTGTCCATTTTCACACGGATTTCTGTTTACATTGTCATCGATTCAAGGATTTAAGTGTTAAAAAAAATATAAAACAATAATTTTTAGTTATCTAAGCTAATATACTAAAATATTGATATTATAGAAAAGCCAGTGACTGTAAGTTGCCCTTTTTTTGCAAAGGAGTTTATAAATCGATTTTACTAACGGAATCATCATCATCGCGAGAATTGTTCGAGATCGAGATAGGGAAATTCGATTCGACAAGTAATATAAAAATATATTTTATAATCAATTCCTACTCTTAATTTAATATAATTAATGAATTAATAGTTAAAAAAACTGTATTAACATTAAGTGTCATCCACTAAAAAGTTGAAAAATGTGTTGAAACTTAAGTGGAAAAAAAGTATTTTACGATTGAAAAATTGAGAAAGATATATAAATATATATAGGGAGAGTGTGAACTAGCAGAAGGAATTGAAAAATATATATTTCTTATTTAAATACTATATACTTTCATTATTTCAATAAAATATGTATTTTTCTAAACACAAAACTTTACTAAAAAAATCAGTAAATGACATTGTTTTAACGGTTAAAAAACTCACCTCATCGTCTCCACCCTCTGTTGCTTCTGGAACTGAATCCTGATTGCCAGATCCGAGTGCCGCGAAGAACTTGTCCAAGTCTCCCTCATGAGAGTACGGATCTGTGATCGAATACTAAAATAGCTTAGCCATTATATAGTAACCAGACAGAAAGAACTCATGTCAATTATTACAAATCACGGCAAATTCTTCGAAGTTCTATCATGGTAAATACTTCAAGAGAGAGGATTATTTATTATTTAGAAGCGAATAGATGATATGGAAAATAAGTTTCTTAAGTCACTACTTCCATTGAAACTGTTCATTGACTTACCAATGATTTCAATGTTCCCTCTGCCAGCGTGATCCTGGTCTCTGATCTGGTTGGCCACTGTGGTCGCCTTCAGCCGCTCCACACTCTTGGAGCCGTCGCCGACGTAAACGAAGATGTCATGGTTGACATCCAAGATGAAGCAATCGCCTTTGTTCATAGAGGATACTGTCGCTTCGACCTGTGAAATTAACATCATTGCGCATTCCAATAAAGTCTTCACTTCTAGACTTTTAAATTTACATGTGACTGATATGTTCCGCTTGATTCTTATAGATGTAAGTGGTTCACGCACATCATTTTAACATCAGAAATGCTTGAACTAAAGACGAAACATACACAAAGTTTATATGTTACATACATGTATATAATTAGAACGAGCTGTCGTGACTTGCGGTGTTCTGGTGTGATTATACGAATTCGACATTGGGATATTCAAGAGAAACAGTACGTTTTTGAAAGGTCGGCAATGCTTCTGACGTTCTATGGTTCTGATGATGTGTATCGGTAGTTGTGATCACTGACCATCAGGTGAACAGCATGCGCATCTACTAGCATAGCTATAATATGTAATATAAAAAAATAAAGTCAATTTTTTTTTATTTAATTGATAGAAAGTATAATGTTATATTATAACACATATGAGCCCAATAAACCTTATTGGTTTTTCCTGGGCCCAGACCCCTCTCAATTTAATTAAATAATTTAATAATCTTATAATCTATAAAAAAACCTTATAATCATAATATCACAAACTTATCTATATAGTAAATGTTTTAAATCTTATGAAATAAATGGCGATCTACATATGTTTTGAACATTTGCCATAACTACTTGATCCATAGGATATTATCGATTGTACCATTACTTTATACATATATACTAAAATTCGATACTTTACAGTAAATAGAATTTGCTCAATATAGGTCGCAAATCGTTATATATTTTATTAATATAGGTTTTTTTTACTATCACACTCTTATATATGAGTTACATTTTTGTATTATTTTTTCTATTTCTTTGATTTATTTAATTCCTACTATTAATTAAATTTAATTAATAAATAAGTATTTGAAAAAACTATGTTAAAATCAAGTGTCATCCACTACAATTTTAAAAAAAATGTATTTCAACTTGGGTGGATGAATAAAAAGTATTTTATTAACGATTGAAAATTTGAACAAGATATATAAACATTTTGTTTGTCGGAGAACCGACAATCGTTGGAGTAGACGAGTGCTGGAGTGGAGACCTCGACTCGGCAAACGTAGTGTGGGACGCCCTTCTGCTAGATGGAGCGACGATCTGCGCAAGGCGGCTGGCAGAGACTGGATGCGTGTAGCCGAAGATCGGGCTAGGTGGCGCGCCTTGGGTGAGGTCTATGTCCAGCAGTGGACTGCCGCGGCCTGATATTGATATTGATTGATATAAACATACATATGTATATTGGGAGAGTGAGTGAGTGAGGTGGTGGAACTAATAGTTGGAATTAAAAAAAAACAAACAAATAGTCAAAATCACCATTATCAATACCACCGTAATAGACCCGTAATAGTAGTGTGGTCGGAATCACTACGATCTCAGTTTCATTTATATTCTAAGGTAGATGTTAGTATCTATTTACTTGTATGTGTTTCCATAGTCGCCCTGTATAGAATCCACGGGAAGAAATGGGTCCACTTTTCAATGCAAAAGCACACAACAAACTAAGACAAAGATAATCGCGTAAGAATATAGTGTCAAGTATCTGAGAATTGTTAAAAAACGGTATTCCACTCAGCATAAGCAAGTTAAATTGGCCAAGTTTTATATTTTTGAAAAAAATTCACTACGAAGTTTAGGGAAATGGGCCATATCAAGAATTATCCCATAAGAGTTTCCATTTATTGAAAAATGCAAGCGGTAGCAGAATAATTTAACAGCTGAAATGTACATAAACATAGTAAGTAAGAAGAGAACCTGCTTCACTCGGACATTCCTCTTGCCCTTGATCTGGAAGAGACGTTTTTCTGTACCAGCGTTGATGGTGACATGACTGAATCCGGACGCGTGTCCACCTTCCATATACCTGATCGCTGTACGACAATCATATAATATATGTCATAATGCATTAAACATACCAAGCAAGCAGTCGAAAATTACCAATAAAAATTTTTTGACATTCAAAACCCTATCAATTCCACAACCATTGCATGCAAAATGCTTTCGTACTAGACTTCATTTATGAGTCTTAAATTTGAACATCTCTTAAAACTAGGCGCAGGCTACTTTCATATAATATCGGAATGTATACGAGAAGTATATTTTTTTGTATTCTTTGATGAAAATTAGTTATAACTATTATGCCAGTGTCAAGCAAAATATAATAATATCAAATATCTTGGAATATACTAGTTTGCTTGTCATGCTGAGACTTGATAAAGTGGTGGCCATTTTACCAAAACCATCTATGGACTTTTTTAGTCAACTTAAAAAGTCACGATACGCGCATTTATTTCATATCACTTCACTTACACGCCTTAATTGAACTATATTGCATAATACGCCTGATATAAATAATAATTATATAAGATTATAGAAATGAAATAAAAACACAACGACACTCATTTAAGTTGGCGGAAAAAGTCCAAAGTGTATTTTTTTATTTAAACTTTATAGAGCTTTATAGCCATTAAGGCGAAGGACTTAGAGATAAAGCCAGTATGGTGTGAAGGAGTAACATGTTTTAGATTATACGTGGAACAGAGATAGAAAAACCCCTAGGTATTGTCATTTTGATTTACGTTTATATAAGTATTAGAATTAATATAATTAGTTATTTTTTGATACAATAGACAAAACTTATTGTTGTTGCTATGCCCAAGCATATCTATTTCAATATTTATTGCTAGATTATTTGTTCTTTGTTTACTGTCTTTTTTTCGCCTTCTCGATTTTGTGTATAAAAACCGAAATTCAGTCGGCACGAGATTCATTGTGATTCCAACCGTCGTCGTCGAAATATACCTTCGGACGCAGTTTTTCAGCGTCCAATAGAAAAAGACTTAAGTACAGTAAGACTTATAAATTATAAATAAACTATTCCCGCATGCAGAATCCTATTCTCTGTATGTAATATATAAATTTGAACGCGTGCAACTAAATATATATATATATATACATAGATAAAATTTTGACATATTTAAAACCTCTACGAAATGTATTATAATCATAAAATATTATGATATTAATTAAATCCCAAATATCTTTAATATATTATAACCCAGACGTCTGTGATATGTTTTTATCCCAAATAATAAATTTCATTCCGTTAAAAGTTACTTGCGTTTTTGAGAAGATTCCGTATAGAATTTCTTAACTCCACCTGTAAAATCATTATCATTGAACTAAAAAACCATAGTCAGACGTTTCATTAAAAAAACTCATGACTAAAATAAATATTAGTCATTACATTTTTTTTAAAGCTGAAACTTCCTAGTCAATAGCTCAGCAATTACACTTTCATATTGGATTAGAAAATTATTATTATTAGTGTAAAGATAATAGTAATACCTGCCTAATAATAATAACACTGGGTTGTTGTTGGACTGGATTTAATTATTTTGTATTTGTTACAAGTTAATTTTATCACAATATCCCTGAAAAGGATTAATGTGGCGAGTTTATTTCCCAACGCCTTACATTAAATATTAGTAACCATTATTATTCTAAATAGTATTATTACTATATGGACAGTCAAAAGTTTTACTTAGCTAAGATCCGCGACAAGCAAAACAATAACAGAAAATTAATAATGTGTGTTTTTCTGTTGGGTTAAGTGGATTTATTTGGAACTTAAACCACCGAAAATCGGCCATCAATTCTCCACCCACCAACCACTATACACAACACCAAACACACATTATCACTTTTCCATCTTGTAAACGACACGTGGTTCGCCCCAACACTAGGCATCTTCAGGTATAGTAGACTCTACGGAATGACCCGCCATTACAACGGGCGCCTTATATAAACAACCCCCACCCACAATGTAAGAAAACAACAGGTGGGCGATACAGGTGTGTTAAAACTTACGTGACCACTTATTATTTGGTAAATATGACAATTTATTTTATTGTATTAAACGAATTTAAAACTTTTTTAAGAGAATATATTCAAAAGAGGGGAATTTACAATATTTATTTGATCATTTAGTATCTGGGACGAACTTTTCTTGTTCTTTAAGATCTCTAGTTGCTCCAATACACCTAGTCTCAAACCCTTTTTACACATGTGTAAAATATTTGGCGAATGATTGTCGGACAGAGAGTGCCCACAGGTTAGCAGTGGTTGGCAAAATGGGACTTATCGGGATGTTTGTTTCTAAATGCGGCTATATGTTCACTATAGCGAGTCTTAAAGCTACGGCCAGTTTGACCAATATAAACTGCGTTACATTCACTACAGATAAGTTTCTAGACACCTGATCTAAGTTGTCGGTCCTGTTATTGTTTTGCTTGTCGCGGATCTTAGCTAAGTAAAACTTTTGACTGTCCATATAGTGATGGATTTCCGCAAAGTAACGCCTGACTCCATTAATAAGTATTATTACTTTCCACAAAACCAAAGAATCATGATTACAGAGACTAGTGGATAACATTCGAAATTAAGAAGTCCAAGGATTTCAAGGTACTGACATAGCTCGGCTGCGCATTTTTAAAACCTAGTACAATACATGAGACATTTTTGTGAAGTGAAGAAAATGAGTTGTTTTTTTTACTTACGACTGTGTACCTACTAGGTTTTACAATATTCAAAATCCCATTTATAAGTACTTTCAAGATATTTTTGGCGATGCGAGTCGATGCTTTATGGCACAGAAAGCTGCATAATACAAAACCCGTTTTTTCTTGGTGGTGTACCTTATTAGGTTTTAAATTTTTTCAGCCGAGGTACCTACTTGAGTTGGCAAACTGAATTGGTCGGAGATCTACCGTTTGATTGTTTGTCCAAAGTTGAATCTCTTGTAGTTGAAGTTGAATCTCTCAGATATTGATAAGAAAATCGTTCCGTGGCTATCGTAACGGATGCTAGATAGAGTGACGTAGAGGTATACGTATGGCGGCTGGCAGAAACTAAATGCATGTAGGTAAAGAAGCATGCTAAGTAGTTTTTTTATGGGATAGGAAGACAAACGAGCAGGCGTGTCACCTGATGGAAAGTAATCAACACCGCCCATAGACTTATTTACTTATTTACTTACCAATCAAGGGTAATTACCACCTGGGAGTAGTCTAAATCCAGAAGCGGACATGATTTACCTTTGAAATTATCACAGGGTTTTAAGGGTACGACATATTTAATTATAGAGATGTCATTAGCTTTTATTCTAATATATAAGGATATTAATCTAATGTATAAAAATCTCGTGTCACAGTGTTTGTTATTGAACTCGGCTCGGCTTGACCGATTATTACGAAACTTTTATGGATATTATGTAGGTCTGAGAATAGGTCGTAAACTATTTTTTATAGCTATACCTATACTTAGAAATAATTTATATGGCAAAACAACGTTTCATAAAATAAATTCGTTTCACATATTTTCGCTTATCAAATACGGATTTTGGGTACGGTTCAACATATTTCGGATGTGTGTGTTGGTTTAGATTGTTGGTTAAGAGAAAAAAATACATACATTTAAAAAACTTTTTTTGTAAGAGATAGGCAAAGGCGCAAGCGGGTCACTTGATGGAAAGCAATCAACGCCGCCCATAGACTTCCGCAGCGCCATAGACAGTGCGGAAGCGTTGCCGACCTTTTAGGAAAGTGTCATTATGCGAGTGGAAATGGGAGGAGAAGGGGTAGAAGTAGGGGGAGGATGTTGGGCCTCCGGATCTCGCGGTACAATTAACCATTGCAGTTTTTTTATGAGAAGGGGAACGCTAACAAGGATGTGTGACCCTTGAAAAAATACAGATGACAATCGCATACGCAAGACTGAACGACGGGTAGACTGAAAACTAAAATGTAACCGAATAAGTTTTGCATCAAGCAAAAACATAAACTAAAATACTGCATATTACGTGTGCACATAAATCTAGTATTACTAACCAGGCTCGAAATAGCTCAAGAATTGCTTGGACTCGTATCCCTGGGTCTCTCTATGTTGAACGGCATCACCATTAAATTGCTCGTCATCCAGATTAATGGACAAGATGGCTGCTGATCCGGCTTCATCTTGACTTGTCTTGGAACCTAGCCAGAAGTGGATATCCCACGATAGATTGGTCGTGCCTGTAGTCTGTAGAAAGAATGAAAATATAACTTTTGAAATAATGGAATCTTGCATCATTTAGGGCCTAATTATATGGGTCCGCGCGGCCAAGCGGCGCGGTCACTTTTTATTGAGATTATACGAGATCATATGCGTCCAATTATACGAACAGCGACTCGGCCGCCGGCCGCGCGGTTAGTCCGCGCGCAGCAGCGGATCGGCCGAGCGGCTGGGCCCGCCTACGAGTTTGTGCTTGTTTAGTTTGGCCGCTTCATACAATGCGCAAAGCCGCGGAGTTGTGGCCGCTGTTTTTCGCGGCCGGGTCGCTTTACCTGTTTAGTCCCTTAGAGATTTATTCGAGGGTATCGTGAAAGTTAAGTAATAAATACGAAGGAAAGATAACAGATCATTATTAGCATTTATTATGCGTCTATTAACCGAAAAGGAATTCGTGCAGTGGCCACAGTTGTTGCCGTATTGTTATCTATATATACCACTCGCAGAATGAGATAACTCATAGTCAAGGACTGCTGCTGAATTCTAGAAAATCGCTTAACAAACGAAGATAAAATTAAAAAACAAATCAATAAAAGAGCAGATTTTATGGAAGAGTAAGCAACTACCACCGCGTATAAACATCTGCTGTACTAAGGGAATATCAGAATGGGAAGAGCACCATAGTAATGAAGACTAAGTACATATACAGTACCAAACGCAGTACCATAAAAAAGCACTACAACTTAACACTTTTTGAGATGGTACTTGACGTAATAGAACGTCAAGTGTTTCTTCAGAAAAAGAAAATACAAGTAATATATTTTTCTGATGGCTCTCCAATACACATTCTTCTTTCTTCTTGATCGTCATACACTTGACAGAGTAGTCGTGGTCATTATATTAGCCATGTCTTGTTCAACTAGATGCCGCCATTCATCCGTCATGTCTGCCTTCTTCATGTATTCATGAATGCAGAAGGTTATTGAGGGCAGTCTAGTATAAATTATGTACTATAAATATTTTAGGAATTCTCGTATATGGAAACTTTTAAAAATTATTTTATTTTTTATTTTTTATGGGATAGAAAGGCAAACGAGCAGGTGTGTCACCTGATGGAGAGCAATCAACGCTGCCCATAAACTTCCGCAGCGCTATAGGCAGTGCGGAAGCGTTGCCGACCTTTAAGAAGTGTCTTTGGGAGGAGGAGGGGTAGAAGGAGGTGGGAGGGTGTTGGGCCTCCAAAACTCGGCCGCTCACCGTGCGAAGCGCGGTAGGTAAGCTACCACTCAGACGCCGGTTTTCTGCGGGAGTGTGGTTCTTCCCCAGGCGAGCCGGCCCATTCATGCTACAGACAAATATTATGCCATTCTTGGCAAAGTATTCGTCTGCAGTGTAGTACTACCACTATTAAAAATGATTTTTTAAGGTTAAGAAGCAGCTACGTTAAAAAAATTATTACACACAATTGACTTACCTTGAGAACGATGTAAGAGTCACCAGTATAGAAGTTGCCGTACTGGTTTAACGGAACCGGTACGGGTGTGAAGTCCTGCGGGAAATTTATCAGCATTACATTCATAATTCATAAGGTGTACCATTTTAATTGCATCAAACTGGAGTGATCGAGCTGAGACCTTATTCAACGTCGAGATAAGAAAGTTACACGGGAAACTGGTTTAGATTTCATTCAAAGCTAAGAATTTTTTTTGTGGCATAGGAACGCAAACGAGCAGGCGCGTCACCTGGAAAGCAACCAACACCGCTCATAGACATCCGCAATGCCATAGGCCGTGCGGAAGCGTTGCCGACCTTAAAGGAAAGTGAAATTATGGGAGTGGGAGTGGGAATCGGAGGGGGAGTGGGATTCGGAGTGGGAGTGGGAAGGGGAGGGTATTGGGCCTCCGGAACACAGACCGCTCACCGTACGAAGCGCGGTAGAAAGTTAGTAATAGTTTCCTATATAATCGGCGGCTTGTTTCAGTCGTTGCAATAAAAGCTTTCCGAGTTCAAAGTCGGATCAAAAGCTTTCTATACTAGTGATGAGACACGATTTTTAATCAAGCAACCCGAGCTTTTTGTAAAATCTGTGGGATATTACGATTGAGATTTGAGTCCATATGCACTAAAATTGCACTCACGATGAACTTAGATTATCGAGACAACATACTGCAATTCGTGCAGGTTCAAGTAGCCGGACCAAGTCTAAACTGTAAGGAAACAAATAATTGGTTTATAAATTATTTTCATAAACCATTCAGACAAACATATCGTCAACCCTGTTTCACATAGGGGTAGGCAGAGACCACAGATCTCCATCTGCTACGATCTCGGTATACTTTTCTTGCTTCTTCCACATTCATCACTCTCCTTATATACTTGGCCTTTCCTAAAACTTTCGGCAATTTGGCCAAGGTATGTTTTTATAAACCGATTTTATTTATTTGGTTCAAATAATATTGTGATTATATAGTGATTCTCGCTAGGTTGTAGCTACAGATAGATGGTTTTCATTGACTTTATTCATTTTTGGGCTCAATATATTAAAAAATAATTGGAAAAGGCAGTGGTATATAACTGGAAATGTTAATTGCTCTGTTACAGATATTTAACTACTAAGGCAATAGTGTCTGCATTTCACACAGCGAGTTTCAACATGTCTCGTCTTGTCACCTGCCACGTGACTTACGACCGCAGCGATAAAGTACTGTTGTCACGCGAGAGGTGACCTCCGACTGATAAGTTGTTAAATTCTCTATGGCATCATACTACATAAATAAATAAATATTATTTTCATTATGTTTGTGTTTTACTTATTATTTTAGTTTTGATTTTCGAACTCAATCGCAATCGAACCACCAAGCACTCCAAAAGCAGTAGGTTCACCACTAAATTAATTACGTCATTGAATGCATTTGATAGGCGTCGATTGATTTTTATAAATCCCACGCGCCATCATTGTAGCTAACGTCAGCAACATCATTGCGCTCACTACAGAGATATGAGCTGAAAATGTGTCTAATAATAAAAATACATTAACCGCATCCACAACAGGGTTGTCAATTTTAAATAATTTGTCAATTCGCTATCGTGGTATGGATACTTTAAATTTACTCTGTTAGATTTTAACAAGGAATGTTATAGTATAGATTTCAAAATCTTAATAATTCTGTTGATTTTAGGTTGGAGGGCAAATGAGCAAGCGTGTCGCCTGATGGTAAGCATTCAAAGACGTTGTGGCGTCTGTACACACCACATTGTTTTTAGTGTGGCAACATTATACACCCAGTGCCTCGTCCACTTCTCCGTCCGCTCGAATAGCGACGACACGCATCATATTTGTTCCGCGCAATTTCAATATAACTATTGTTTACAACTTACATAACCACTTTATACAGTAATGTGTCCGTGTTAGTAATTCTATGTACAAGTAATAAATAGAAAGTTTGCAAGTGAATCTGGATTTATTTTAACTTCAACTCGAAGCCTCAACACGTCTTCAACGTCTATAGACATCTGCAACATCATAGGGATTGCAGAGGCGTTGCTGACCTTTGAGTAATATGTAGGCTTCTTTTTTGAAGCCGATACGATATAGTTTACATAGGAATCTATATCGTATCAGTTAGCATAAACCGAATTACAAATATACATACATTTCGTCTAGCCTGTTTCCCGTAGGGGTAGGCAGGGACCACAGATCTCCATCTGCTACGATCTCGGTATACTTTTCATCCGCACTCATTACTCTCCTAATGCAAGCCCGCCGGTTAAGGGTACTTTTGACCTGGCTTTTTTTAAAAACTTCAGCAATTTGGTCAAGGTATGTTTTCAGTGGTCTTCCCCTACCGACCCTTCCATCCACATTCGCAACGTATATTTTTTTGCCAGCCGTCTTTCATCCATCCTAGAGAGGATAGATGAAGGACGACTGGCACAGCAGTATATAATAAAAGTAATCTTCCACTCTAATCCTAGAAGGATTCAAGGCTTGAGAATAGAACAACACTTTTTATTTGTGAGATAGATTATTAATGGAGTCAGGCGTTACTTTACGGAAATCCTTCACTCTATGGACAGACAAAAGTTTTACTTAGTTAGGATCCGCGACAAGCAAAACAATAACAGAAAACTAATAATGTGTGTTTTACTGTTGGATTAAGTGGATTTATTTCGAACTTAAACCAAAACCTTACCGAAAATCGGCCATCAATTCTCCACCCACCAACCACTATACACAACACCAAACACACACTACCACTTTTCCATCTCGTAAACGACACGTGTTTCGCCCCAACACGAGGCATCTTCAGGTATAGTAGACTCTACGGAAGACAACCGAAAAGTGAGATAGGCCAAAGTATGCCAGTTGACTATCATGGCTCTATTGTTTCAATATACTCCATAAATATTAATTGCGGAGGATCAAGGGGTATTAATACATTAAAAGATGAAATCGTCCTGTCTCCCGTAGAGTCTACTATAAAGGTACCTCACGTTGACACGAAACACATGTTGTATACACTGTGGAGAAATAGTGTGTCTTTGATGTATTTGGAGGTGGAGAATTTTACAGACGCACTGTTTTTTCGGTAGGAATTTATACCAGTAATTTTACAACATCCACTTCATTTGTAAACACACTATATTATTATTTCTGATTAGTTTTTCGGGGAAATTTGATTTTGAAAATCGCAATGGCCGCGATGGGCAAGACATGTCGAGAGAATGGGCTGATTTTGGAGCATCTGAAGTCATTACTAGCAGAAAAGACCACGCGGTAGAACCAGGAAGTGTTGGAAGGACTGCATCAAGGAAGACCTGACTATTCTAAGGAAGAAAATATAATTCGAAGCGCATCGCTCTGAATAAAGATGGCTGGAGAGGAATTGTGGAAGAGGCCAAGACCCACGCCGAGTTGTAGCGCCATTGGAATATATTTTAATGTAAATTTTGAAAGTCCATTTAAAAAAATGAATTTCATGCCCAGACATCTAGTTTCTTAATTATAGACTCAAAATTAGTATACTTTGAGATCAACCCTAATCCTGTGTCATCGACGGTCGGGCAGTCAGCGTACCAAAGCCAGATATAAATAGATGTGATGAACAGATAAACGAATTTGTTGTTACAGAGTTTTTCGAGATTCACAAACGCATAGCAATGGTTTATTATGTAGTTTGTGTATCCACTTTAAGACACATACTCTTCAACTGTTTTGTTTTCCCAATATACATTATTTATAAGAATAATTACTATCCTATATCATATACAAGCGATACTATCCTAATATGTTTAATGGCCACAAACTGTTGATAAAGTAAATATCAAATTAAACAGAGCTATTAGTGTAATTAGTTTTATCGCACAACGGAAAAGTTCCTACCTACTGTTTGTTATAATCGTTGCTATGTTTAATTAATTTTGTGTTTAACACATTCTTTTTTTTTGTGATGGCAATGAGTTATTACTATTATGCCAGTGTCAAGTAAAATACAATAATATCAAATCTTCGGAAATGTTAGCTTGTCACGTTACGTCTTGATAAAATGGTGGCCTATCAAAACCTATGGACTTTTTCAGTCAATTTCAAAAGTCACGATACACGTATTTATTTCATAACACTTCATTTATACGCCTGAATCGAACTATATTGTATAATATGCCACCACAATTAAACAATATAACTGATAATAACATAAGATTATAAAAATAAAATAAAAAAACAACGTCACTAATGTAAGTTGGCGGAAAAAGTCAAAGAGAGTGTTTAACACTTAATCTAACATTTAATTTTGTTTGTAATACTGGTGTATCAACAGATGTCGCTGCGGTATGTAGTTGCGATTGTTTGTATCGCGATATGGCTTAATTGTTTAAACACGCAAGATAGGATAATGTATGTTTGAATAAATTAATGTTTGAAAAGCAAGAGTAGATATAATTATGAATCCTTTAGCCCGGTACATCTACTCTATCGTTTGGAGGGTTTGTTTAAGTTCTAAATTGAGACAATGTTGATGATAAGAAACCAATACCCTAATGCCTCAATGTGATTAGTGATTATCAATTTTGGTTTAGTATTTTAAACAGAATTGCTTACATACTTCACAATTTATTTGTATTATATTAATTACAAGGTGCTTTCGACTTTGTGAAATGTAAAAATATAGAGGCTGTAATAAGTAGAATATTTCTCTTATCCAGATAAGATTTTGTTTACTATAGTGTGAATATATCAGAAAGAGACAGAGAGATACAGATGAGGTTGCCTGCAAACGTTTCTAGATCAAAAGGTAGCAACTTGTACGTACGTACACTCATAACCACAGTGAACATAAAAATGAAAAGGTAAACATCGTTACGGCGCAATACATTTTATTTAAAATGGTGAAGGTTTTATAAAAAAATTAACTCATTTTTGAAGAAAAAACTGAAAAATTGTTTAAGCACAACAAGTATTGCAGTATATTATTATACTTGTCCTGGGAAAGAGGAAGGGGTATAAAATGATATATTTAATATATCTGAAGACCTAAATTTGAATAAATAGATATAACTCTATTCAAGGAAAAATGTTATATTTAAAAATGTTTTATCCTCACAGACTTAATCCTAATGAGTGTTGTATCCTAGGTACTTATAAACATACAAAATGACGGAGAGTCACAGACACACTCAGAATAATCACTTTTAGGCCATTAAAATATGAATCCTGATGAGGGAATTAAGGTCACGGTCCTTGTTTTTAAAAGCAGTCTTCAAACTGCATTTACATCGTCATTTGGCGCTATATTTTAAGATAATATTTCATAAAAAATTGAGTTCAGACGTTTTTTCAATGAAAGAATTATTACACATTTCGTGTGTACAACATAGGTAACCACATTCTATCACCGTTTCACCGAATGAACAAGCAAGGGCGATTTATTCGAAAATGTATCTGATCGTAACATCCAATTACGTGTTCGAGTCGCAAAGAGGACGTTAAAATCTAGAAATAAATGTATAAAATCTAATTTCGTCGTTTGTAAGTGCTCTGTCTATCTGGAACTCCTTAGTCATTTGTCGTAAATTACATTTTTATCTGTTGTCTAATTTTTTAATCTGACAGGAACACACTGGCAAGAAGTAAAAAAAAAAAATTATACTTGCATTTGAAACTATTCGATTTTCAAAAATACTGCACAATTGTTGCTTACTTAGAAGTAACGAGACATGGAAGAAAAGGATGAGAGTGGATCAATCTCGTAAAGATTTTTACATCATTTCAATGTATTTGTAGGATTGGATCGCTGAGTTATCGTTGTGCTCGTTGTTTTCAGTTCATAAGTTCCCTCAACCTTTCACAAGATCTTGGCTCGTTCTTCCACAAATAAAACTATACTTACTTCTACCCTCCATATCTCCAATCCCTGCTTCTTCCCCGCGTTCTCGAATGCTGGGTGGACGGGCATTTTCTGAAATGAAATACATCTTTCAATTTAGAATCAAAGAAAATGTTGGTGTCACTTCAGAAGTAACCTTTTAGCAATGCGTTTCTTTGGATTTACGATTATGAGAGGCGAGCGAAACAAAAATAAGACCCTTGGCCCATAAATATGAAACTGGAGGAAAAAATTGAACGAAAAACCATAATTATGTATATGTGAATATGATAGAATAATAGGAATCAGAGAGGGAGCAAAGAAAAGTAGAATTTGAGCTTCCATCATTTACCGCACGATGTGTAATGGCATGGCTACTACTCAAAAATTAGTGTTCTACGTTTCTTTTCCAGACGAGTTCTTGGCGAACATCAGACAACATAATATCGTCCTGTTTATAATATACTGAACAACAAAAAGACATAACGTTATCATTTAGGCTTGAAGTGTTTTATGTAGACTTATCAATACTCTTCACTATTTTATCTATCGGTAGAATATGTGCAAATTCCTAGCAAAGGTTGAAATTTACGATTTAAACGCAAAAAATAATTTTTGGAAATCTAGATGTAATTTGTGTATGTTTATTTTGTCCTGGAGATTTTCATGTCATCTGATTAATTGTTTTAATAGATAATGGAGAATTCAGATGTATGATGGCTTTTTATATATAATATATTATTGGATAATGAATATATCTCAAAATAGATCGCCGTAGCTAAACCAGCTAGACAAACTTTAGATTTTATAATATTATTTATTGCATGTTATCAATTTGACAGATCCCTATACAGTTACGCACGAATTACCAATTACTTGAATAGAGCTTCGGTGATAGATGTGAAAACCATATTACTAATTGACTGCAAAACCGCAATGCTAAATATAATTGTGACCGATTCTACTTTGGATTTTTTCGTTCTGAATCATATTAATGGTATTAGTGCATTAAATTTTTTTAACCTAAGTATTTTTATATTCATCCCCGTCCTCCGGATTATGAATGCTTTTTTTCTGAAACTACTTTCCATGCACCACGAATATCCCATATATTATACATTCCAGCTTCCTTCCAAACTGATTCGACATTGTAACCCTTAAAGAAACAAAAATCTACGATTTTCTCAAAGGTTGGCAACGCTTCTGGTATAACTATATTGTTTATTGCTTTCCATTAGACGATAGATACTCGCTCGTTGCCCTTCTTATCCGACAAAAAAAGTTTTGTATCTAAACATCAGAAATAAAATACCATAAAAAAATATGTCATAGCTCAAGTATATTTTTTTTTGTAATGAAAATTAAGAGTAAGTCATATGGACACAATTATTTTCGAGTTTCTCATTAGATATCGGGATTGTTGGTAGATGAAGTGACGATTATCATGTCACTACTTACGTTGTTTTTATCGTCTTATTACAAGTACATACAATAAAATTGCGTTGTTTTATTTTCGGAAGAACCTTATGAAAGTTGATATTGTGGAGAAATTAATGAATTATTCGTACTTAATGTTATTAATAGATTATGTATTCAAAACTTTTATTGTTTAAAAATATGTATAGTTATATTATAAATAATAATATAACAAAATTAGTTGGGTTGGGTTCATATCAAAAGAGACACACTTCAAGTTACTTCTTAAAAAGTCCTTTCCTAAATCAGCGTTACGTTTAGCTTGTCTACTAAGTAAAGTTTTTTAAATAAATAAGAGTACAGTTCCTAAAATAAATCCACATGTGTTTCATAGCGGAAACTAGACATACATAAAACTGTGCTACAGTAAATTGGTGGAGATATGTATATAAAAATAAATCGAGAGAATGTTTGTTAAGGTGCGGAGGAAATAAATTTTGTGCCAAACATGTCGACTACAAAACTTTTTCTGGAAATAAAAAATATTTACTCATATTTTCTACTTCTACTTGAGACTTCTTAAACGAGAAAACTAGGCTATTTTCTTTCATTATTAATACGGCTGAAACAGTTCGTTGTTCATATTGCATTTGGTCTTCCACAATATTGAGGGGTGTTACTGTAATTCCTACGTCCCTCTCCCACGCCTAGCAGGCGGATTGGGGATCAGAATCGTTTTTGTGATTCAGATACCACATTCTGCGCTCCTAGAGCATCTAGATAGATGCTCTACTATTTTTTTTCCCTAAAAGTAGTCAAATAGGCATCCAAGGAAGCAATAGTCGGCCCGTTTTTTATGCCTGATACTTGACATTAAAATGTTACATTATTTAAAATAAATAAGACTTAATCAAAAAAATCTGAAAATCCGACAATCTCGTCATCTAGTATCTACCGTATTTCTTCACACCTACATATTTTTTGACTTTACTGTGATATATCAATAGTTCCCTAGCTCAGCGCCATCTTGTTAATTGTACAATTTATTTTCATATTATTATATTTTATAATCCATTACATACTTTGTTGTAATACTGTGATAATTTCGTTATAATGAGTACTTGCATACACCTTTTTAATATCCTTATTTACTTTACATCCTAGATATTACTTTTTTAAAAATACGTAATATTGACATTAAAAAAGCCTCAAACAAATTCGTTTTTCAACTCATAAATATATATATATATATATATATATATATATATATATATATATATATATATATATATATATATATATATATATATATATATATATATATATATATATATATATATATATATATATATATATATATATGTCTGTATGTATATTTCGGCGTCGATGTCGAGGATTGGAATTAGAAGGAATCCCCTCTCGACTGAATTGCGGCTTTTATGCACAAATTCGAGATGGAGACAGAGACAATATATAGAGAACAAAGAATATCTAAAAATAGATTTGCTTCAGCATAACAACAATATATTTTTTGACAAATAAATGAAATTACTCCAAAATAATTCTTAAAATACAGCTCAATATACAAATTACACATTAAATTTTATATATATATATATATATATATAATATAAGTTTTTTTGAGCAAAAAAAGATACAATAAGAAGTTAAGATATTATTATATCCACCAAGGACATATTGAAGTTAAGATATTAGATTTCAGATAAAAAAGGTTTTTTTTTATCAAATTTTTGTATATATTTTATATTAAAATAAATAGGTGAGAAAATTTGTGTTAGATAGTATCGAAACAATATGTTGATCAACTGGTTTTGTAAAAGAGTCATTATTAGATAATCTAAAAGAGATCTAGATTAATTTTAGTTCTACGTTTCATCTGACATCTACTGTAGTCTGCGCGACGGTGACCAACCATGGTCAAGGCTCTTGAGCAAGGTCAATCGACCGACAAACGAAACAGGCTAATACAAAATTTGTGTGTGAGGGAAAGAAAGGGAGGCATATCATTATATTCCCCTCCGGTTTCCTTATACCTTTTATTCATCTATGTTGTTTGAAAACAATGTTATCGTTTCCTTACTCTTAATTCAGGTTACGAATATATCACTAGCAGTTTTGAACTGTCCACTGCTGGACAATGACAGTCCCGATAAGGAAGGAGTTTCATCAAATCTCTTATTTTTTTTATAAGATAGGATGGAAACGAGCAGGCATGCCGCCAAAACGAAAATAATACGACACTCATAAACCTTTAAAACGCCATAGGTATTGCAGAAACATTGGCCGCCTTCAAGAAATGTCTACGCTTTTTTGAAATTTTCAATGCTATCATCTTCATCCACAGCTCGTCCTCGCTCGCAGTCTACTACTGGATATGATTTTTTCCAAGCGGCAACTATCCCAATCTTCACCTTCACGTATTCATTTTCTTCCAGCCACCCTGCGCTGATCGTCGCACCAAATTGGTTCTACAGAGTTGTGGTGTGTAATAAGAAGTTTCGAGAGAAATGAAAGAGCTGTACTGGAATGCCACTCATCTAGTTGGTAAGGATGGAACTTTATTCGAGGTGGGTTATAGAGCAGTGGAATTTGGTAAAACTTATTCTGAACCATTCCTTGGAGGATTCCACATGGTAAGAGCGAAAAAAATACTTAATGATGCGATATAGTTATATTGGAGGCAAAACTTCGACAAAAAGAATCGAATCAAACAGCTTAAAAATGATATAAAAGCTTTTGTCTGTGGATTTGAATGTGCGAACAGCTCCTCACCTTCGCTACGCTAATAGACCAAATTCCGCCGGTTTTAATTCGTAGTATAAAACCTATTATTGAATTAGTTCGTATCTATGTCAGCAGAATGATGGATTAGTCTTAATAATCCCTTTTAACGCTAACAAAACTTATTCAATTCGACAAAAACTTACTCTAACAATTAAATAATTACGAGTCTATCTGGAAATATTAATTGTAAAAAAAACGTTATAATTTACACGTTATTGACATTAAAGCATGACAAAAACTTACATCTAAAGTATTTCTAATACTAGCTAGAGATATGATAAAAAAAATCCTGGACAAGTTAACGAAGAAAAACTGTTCATGTGATGTTGGTTTCGTACAATATTGCACAAAAGCTGCTGGAAAGCACAAAAAAAAGGAAATTTATTTTCTAAAAAGTAACTTTTAATCACTGTGACATACAAATCTTAGAAAGTAATTTATTAAAACCCGAGGAATTCATATATAATTAAGTAAATGAAATTTATAAAAGTTGTAGTAGGAATAAACTTGTAAATTGGTCAATTTTAAATTTACAATATATTTCAATTTTACACTAGCATATCGAATACTACAATATTCAAGCCCAAATAAGGAAAACCTTACCGAAGTTTCACCAAAACAAATAAGTAATAATAGTAATACAGGTATATAAAATAATAGCAATTATAATGATTATTTATAAAATATAAATATCGTGTCAACTTACGAAATGAAATTATAATTGTCCTTTTAACAGATTTTAATTCAAAACACACCCGCAGAGCGCCAACCGCTGACTAAACGATTGGCAACAGCGACGCAAAACAAGCAATAAACTTGACATACAGTAGTGATGTCCAAAAAATAGCATATAGGTATCAACGCGTTATAATAATTTATTAAGTTTAGTCGTTTTGAAGCGACAGTTGTCTTTTTTCCAACCCTGTTTTATCTACGCAATAATATTGAATATTGTTTGATATATAATTTAGTGTTTACTAAACTTCCATGAATAGAATTACGCTTATAATCAAATGAATTCAATGTTCAACTGTAAGTAAAAATAATTTTATATAACTTATATATAATGTTATTATAATTGCTACATTTGTAAGCGTTCTTTTTAATCTTCTTTTTAAAAAGTATTTATAAAATAACATATACAAAATTAGAGAACTAGAATTATTTTATTGCATATATATTGCGGAAACCGTTTAACGCTAATATTTTTAAGTCTGCTATTTACTTAATTATAAGCTAAACTAGTTCTTATGAAATAATTATACAGCTGTTAGAATAATAACCTTAAAAAAGCATTAAAATAATAAATATATAAAAAGTATCGATTTAAAAATTATATAAGAACAACGCTAAAGTCGTCTACAATGAATCTGTGGCATTGTCCTTCGTAACGAGATCTTGATAGTTATTAGCATCACAAGATAACATATATTCTTATTATCCGTCTTCAAAAAATTGTGATTCACTAGATATTTATTTTCTTGAATGTTTATGAGGTTTATAATTTGTAATGAATCGTTTCCAATAAAGTGTTTTGTATGTTTTAGGTTCCTGTACATTGTTTTGTTTAATTACAGATTCTAGGCTGAAACTGCTTTGAACGATAATTAATACAAGTTTTCGAGTCTGCTATAATTTTTTTCTCGAATTGTAGGAAAACTTTTATTTAATAATGATACTGTAATCTTCCTCATCAAATCATCATCAATCCGCAAAATTTTTTTCAAATTTTTAAAAACGGTGTAGTCACTAAGAGTAAGTTTGGTCTGTATGTCTGTAAGTTTTGGCAGTAGCTGAACAGCTATGGACAAAAACTTTCATTCCAGTTTGAAATATCAATCTTTTCACATATTAATCTATTATTATCAAAATTCCGAAGAAGTTTTAATTTTATTTAAGGTAAGTAATTTTTTAGAAAAGTTTAAAAGTGTATACGAACTGTATACGAACGAATAATACAATAGGTTTTCGTTTAAGCAATCATTTACATTAGTTAATTCATTGGATAATTTACACCATTAAATTCCTTGTATAGCTGAACGTATTTAGTACATAGATACATATCGTCACCCGTCCGTAGGGGTAGGCAGAGACAACAGATCTCCATCCGTTATGATCCTGGCACACCTTCCTTGCTTCCTCCACACTCATCCTTCTTTCCTCTCACATTCATCGTAGCAAAACGTCTCTCCGTTAGTTGCTTCTCGCTCTCGTCCTGATTTCCGTGACGTGACGAGTGGCGAACCACGTCGCCGTCATTTTTTAACATATTAGGTTTATTAAAATTCGTCATAGTGAATCCCACAAGCCGCAAGGGAGGATGGGGTAAGTCACTATAGTACCCGGGAGCCCGATCCCGGGACAATCGGCACGATTGCGACTAAGCTCGCCCCTAGCCACGCATCCATTGCACCGCAGACCGTGGATTGGCAGGGAGGAAGGAGAAAGGATGGAAAAGGAAGGAAATGGCAGGGGAAAGGAAAGATGGATTTAGATAGGATGATAGGAATATGATACTACCGCAACGGAAGACATGGAGTGATACGGTAGTAGCTCAGGAGGCCGGGGTCGCGTACCCGTGTACCAATACCACAACTTCCGGACATGCGGCTAGGACAAAGATATTCCCTGTATTTTGACGTGTGTATTCTGACGTGTTTAGTAACCAGACTGATGTGTTGTAATGTAGAAATGCATATACCTACACAGTTATTACGGGACTTTACGGGGGGGGGGGGGGGTGGTACTATTCTATGCCGGAAACGCTACAGCAATAAACATGTAGGTTGACTTAATTTATTCAATACATAAGCAATAGTAATTTCTAAATAAATCAATGCACTAAGATTTCTATGTATTGTTGTTATTTTATGGTTTTCCTATAAACGTTTCAAAACGTCACATATACCTTTTTGGATTTTAAGCTTCCATGTTTACAAAAGAGCAGTAAATCAACAGTGATTCCTATTTGCTGTAAGCTATGCATTTCAGTCTGGATGATTTCAGAGTAGGCATTATGCCAATATTAGATCTAGCGTTTCGAGAATTTGATGCGTCTTGTTGGCCAGTCGATGAGAATTCTTTTCCTCGTCTTTCTGAACAATTCTTAAATTTAGATTTCTGAAAAATCTGTACTGACAGTAATAAGTGACTTTTTGATGGTGATATGCGTATGGCCCACATGTCTTCCGCTGTAATTATCGGTATTCGTAACTCGGAATAAACACTGTTTAAACAATCCTTATGTTTACTTTAATTTTATAATAATAATATTAATTCTTTATTTGCATAATTTGAGGTGTAACAAAATGAAAAAAGACGATTAAAAGCTCCATCACATTGGCACTTATGGCGTACAAATTTCATTAATTATTTATTTATTTGTTTATAATGTCAACTCAACATAAACTTTATACACGTATAGATACATAGAGATCAAAACACATAAGTCCCTTATGGTTACCAAGCATTAATTATTAATAAACTGTTACATTGTCATTAAAATTATACTTGATTCATCTATTACATACATCGATCCAACTTTTAAAGCAAAAAAATCCTTAGTATTATAAATATTAGCCATTTATAGTCTTTTTTTAAATAACCTTTTTTTAAATAACCTTTTATTAAATAAAGTTTTAATTCATGAGGTATATTGTCAGGTAAAAAATTTTATCTGATCACTCAAAAACAGTCAGTTTCAACGCTATACAAAATTTTCTATTGGATGTAGAGCTGTGAAACTCAGACCATTCGACACAGTATTTTGGTTTGATTCGAATATGCATTAAAAAATTTTAACATCTATGTCATTTAAAGCTTTTTCGCTTTTTTGCGACGACATCTATTAAAATAAGACGCCATTGCTCTCACGCCTGTATAATTTCATGTAAATTATTGCCATTAAATTATAGTAGACTTCATTTCATTTGTAAAAACTGCTTGTAAAAATGCGAGTTGCGCCTGTAGTAATAAAATAGCATTTCAATTATTAAATAACTTTGTGCTACTTAAGAAGTTTAAGGAGTATAAAATAGGAAATTGTATTGAAAATATTAGTTATATTTATACAATCCTTAAGCCAGGAACAAAATTAATAAAAATCTATATGTAATACAATTATAAGTTGTTATTTTATTTGCATAAAAGTTTTATTTCTATTATGGCATTTTAACGTACAAATCTAAAGCTTTTTTCAGGGTCGTTCATATAAAACCCCGATAAATAGTAGCTCTTTAGTATATTTGATTTCAATTCAGTACACTGACAATTTAAATGTGATAATTTGTTTTTTTTCAACTAATTTATTACTAATACATTTAAATGCTCTATATTTTTACATGTAAATTATTATATTGACATAAAATTACTGTAATTAATTGTAGTCTGCTTTCCATCGACGACACGCTTGCTCGTTTGTTTCTGTATTCCATAAAAATGTACCACTTAATTTATAGTACGAGATTCAATTTGACTGAACCCAAGATCTATTGTTTACTAACTGGACTCTAAAACATAATTTAAAGGCTTTAGGCCTTATTTTGTGTTGGACTAACAAATTAAAAAATATATACAGATCTTTAAGAATGGCCTTTTCTATATCTGGGATGACCATCCTTCATTAAAAAGGCTTTACCTTTCCTTTGTGTTTGCCTAACAAATTAAAAAAATATATATCTATAAAAATGGTTTTTACCATATTTGGTTCAAAAATAATCGCTAAACAATAAAAAAATGTCCTTTTCTATATAGCAAAAAAATTATTAAAAGAGCATGAAGTTTCTATTTACTGAATATTTTAGCAGTATGTTCCGAACATTAGTGTAAAATTTTCGTTAGCTGAACAAATACGCGTGCGATAGTTGAATGGGTGACATGGGTCACTGAAGGGATAATGTGAAAAGATAAAAACATATTTTTGAGTCCCAATTATCAAATATCATCGGCGAAATACTCTCTGAATGAAAAGAGAAGTACTATATCTCTTCATGCTTTATGGTTTTCTTCATGGAGAATATTCCGAGGCATTCGGAGTCATTTCTATAGCAGAATCAGGGCCGTCTTTACCCGGGGGTTCAAGGGGTACAGCCGCACCCGGGCGCGGTGTCCTAGGGGGCGCCGAATGCTAGAAATTGGAAATTTTATTGAAATATATTATATTAATACAAGTATATATTAAAATGTTGATTTTTGTTTGTGCATTTTTTTGTGAATTACTGAGATTTAAGAAATGAATAAATAAAAGATTAAAAGTATATTGCGTTTTTTTACAACCGCAGGGGCGCGGGCTGATTACCCGCACCCCGGCGCGGAATACGCTTAAGATGGCCCTGAGCAGAATACCACAATCGCATTACATACCTTAAACATCATCATCTCATACACGAGTTCACTACTGAACAGGGGCTTTTTTCCAAATTAAGAGAAGTTGCCGTAATCCCTAATAAGGTTATCGGGCAGAGTGCACCTTGCAAATTGGTTTCTAATCTAATTTATTTCAATGTCGAATCGAATGTTCTGAGGAATTGTTAACCTCCTACTAGTCGAAGAGTTCCATTATCAGTCTTTTTATTCACAGCCCATATATGTCCCACTGCTGAGCACGGACCTCCCCATTTCTGGAGGAACGAACGATTGGCTGGGTTACAAGGGTAACTCCTAATACTGAAGTAATCTGTTCTTGCGTTTGGCGCGGATAATCATCGAGCAATTTCTCCAATTCAGCGTCTTCGAGTGTTTTTGGCCTTCCTTCTCGCGGACAGTCGTCAACATCGAAATCACCGTCTTTAAAGCGACGGAATCAATCGCGCCACGTTGTTTCACTTAGATCAGCATTTCTGTAACCTTTTTTTAAACTCGCGATGCGCTTCAGCCGCCTTTTTCTTCGAATGAAATAAGAAAAGTAACACTTCCCAGAAAAATCACACATTTTCACACAAGTTAAAGAATATGACGCCATAATAAAATCACCAACGTGTCAGAGTGGTTTGTTTACCATATGTCTAAGCTTGGTTCATGATGCTTTGGATATGTCAAAATCTTACTGCTAGAGCCATCTAATGACAAACAGCGAGTACTTAATTGCGCACCTAATAAAAAAAAATTATGATTTAAGAAAACATAAAATGTACCTAGTTAATAAAATGAAACTATTAATTGTAATCAAATTATGATAACTTTATTAATAAACCCGACAAAAACTGTAACAAAACAAAACAATTATAAGATGGTTTAAGTTTTTTTTTATGGGATAGGAAACCAAACGGGCAGGCGTGTGATCTGATGGAAAGCAATCAACGCCGCCCATTGACATTTTACGGCCTTTAAGGAAAGTGTCATTATGGGAGGGGGGAGGGGGTAAGGACTCCGAAACAACCACTTATCGGACGAAGCGCGATAGCTGAGCTACCACTCAAACGCCGGTTTCCTACGGGAGTGTGGTACTTCCCCGGGCGAGCCGGCTCATTCGTGCTACAGACAAATAATATGCCATTCTAAACAAAGTATTTTTCTGCAGCGTGGTTCTAACACTTTTAAAGTATATCAAACTTTTAGCATTAGACATTCCTAGCGATCATCCCATGGTCAGTATGTACAGTAATAAAAATAATAATAAATGTGATAATACATGTGATGTGTAAGTACATATATTCCACATTTTTCTGCGGACCAGCGAAGTTTTCCCTCAGACTACAACTTTGATGACCGCTGTTCATATACACACATACGTATGTCCATACATATATAGAGATAACAGTAACAATAAAATAAAAACAATTAAGTTTTGCTAGGTAGGACACAACCACACATTGTTTGACAACGGAACTTGGTCAACAATCTATTATAGTTCTGATGATGGTGTCGACTATTTCCATTACACAGCTTTACTTTTATGATAAAAGATGTTTAATCTTCCATACAACTTTCATCTATCTTCTTCTATATTTTAATACGTTATTAAAAACCTTTTTAAGCACATTCCACGCACGGAGATGTGATATTTGGAATAGTTAAGTTAAATTAAGTTGAATTTATGGGGAAGGTGTGCATGAAGATAAAATTTATGTATGTATATTCAAATTCTAATGAATTTCGGTCGAATTTCGACCATTGGACACTATTAAAATATGAAATATGAATAATTTAAAAAAAATTCTATATTTACAACAAAATTACATTCATTATAAGCCTGAACAATATTACGTATGAATTCGTGGCCTCTGAAAAAATTCAATGCTCATACTTTATGTCGTTGGAAGTTTTGCTAAAAATGCTATTTACCTACTGTATGCATAGATTGTGTAACATTTAAAGTATGCGGACCGCCTTACTCTATCCTTGCATCTAGCAATACATTTAGTGTCCTAAGTATAGAGTCCAGACGTCATGAATTATGCACTCCCGGACCTACCTCAATGTCATTTTAAAAAACGGGAGGCCAGAGCATTATCTCCACTCACGTCACTATGATCGTTAAACCTTGGTGCACACTTTTGTTACTTTATGTAATAAAACCTTGCACGTTCGGATTCATGTATCTTTAATTTCGTGGTTCTATAAGAGTTATTTTCCTCTCATTTTCAAATATTTAATACATACAATACTTTTCCCCTAGTAAATCATTTTGGTAATTTTATTTTTATATAAGAATATATAAAAAATGACAACTATAATCATGAATTAATTTCGTCCAGTTTCTCCCAGTCGCCTAACACAGGTCGTCGCTCCATCAAGCCGGCATAGTCTCGTTCGGCATTCGCCAAGACGTGATCTCCATTCCAGTACTCGTTTATTTCAATGGTAGTCAGGTTTTTTATATGGGATAGGAAGGCAAACGAGCAAGCATGTTACCTGATGGAAAGCAATCTACGCCGCCCATAGACTTTCGCTATAGGCAGTGCGGAAGCGTAGCTGACCCTTAAGGAAAGCGTCATTATGGGAGTGGAACTGGGAGGGGGAGGGGTAGAGAAACGGGGAACGATGTTGGGTCTCCGGAACTCGGCCGTTCACCATACGAAGCGCGGTAGGTAAGCTACCACTCGGACGCCGGTTTTCTCCGGGAGTGTGGTACTTTCCCGGGCGAGCCGACCCATTTATGCTACAGACAAATATTACGCCATTTTTGACAAAGTATTCGTCTGAAGCGTGGCTCTACCACTATTAAGTCTCTAATAAACAACCATGAGCCATATTGACCAGAGAAACCGAGTGCAAAGCCTGCTCTATTATGTTCGCGAACTCAGAAAGCACTCATCTACAGTCTCAAGGTTTTTCAAAGAGTGAGTTCATTAAATCTCCTTCCCCCACGTCAGCGATCAGCATCCGAGTCTAGTACGAAGATCTGACTGAACTAATATAGAACGATGCAACCATCTATCACAAAATAATCGTTCCGTTTTACACTAGTGTAACATCTGCTTTATTTTGCTTTCGCTTTCGTCAAGGACGTGCGTCTTACCCTTGAATTGGAGGACGCCATACGTCCATACTCTACAGAGACGTTATGATAAATTCAACAAAAACTTATTAATCTACACTCTTGATTTATATGTTTAAATAATCTTCCACTGGGTACGAGCGACCTTTTTATGAGACGGTTAACAGCATACAGCTACCCCGTATCAAAATTCAGAAAGGGCTTTAAACTAAATTTCATATGAGAATACAAAAAATATCGATTGAAACATTGGTTTTCTATGTAAATACAATTGGGCCACCACATATCTCCACGTGACAAGCAGCTTGTACCTGATTTTGATCCCCAAAATCTTGCACCAAGCGTGGGGATTACGGCAACGCCTCTTAACTCGGACGGGTTTTGAGGTAATTAGATATCTAGTTATTTGTAAGATTTGCATGCTGGGTTTTTTTTCGATGAGAATCTTATTATTGTATAACTAACTATAGTATATATTATATTATAATTAAATAATGATGCTCATATTTATTGTATATTGTAATTATATTTATTATATTTATTATATGTTGTTGATTTACTAAATAGGATTATACTTAAAACTATTATTGAAAAAAGAAAAATATTCCTTACTGGGTTTTGTTATCAGGTAGCCGAGGAGCCCTTTACCGACAATATTGTGTAAGTAGGTAGCAGGAGTAAAAAAACGAAGATGCGGAAAGAATTATTGATTAAAGTCGTCACTAATTATCTAACGAAAAAAATGAAATGAAGAAACAAAAGTTAGTTCGCTAAGATCCGCAAATATATCTTAACAGGTTTTGAATTTCCATCTTCACGATGAATTTCCCCAAAGAAACGCCTTATTCCATTAAATTATTTTAAACAGCATACCTGAACGGGTAAGAACCTAGTTCAATTGAACTATTTGCCTCCATTTTGTGATGATATGTTTTGATGTCGCTATTAAAAACATTGGACTATTGACTGATCCATTTTACCGATCCTCAATTGCCGTATCTGTATCATCGTACAAAGACGATGCGAATGACTTGTGTTTAAAAATAGAACACTAAATTGGAACCTTCAAAAAACAAACCTACTCACACCTCAAAGGCTGGGAACCCATTTTTTATGGTGTTGCAGATGTGTGTGTGTGTGTGATGATCACGTGACACGCTTGTTCGTTTGCCTTCTTATCCTATAAAACTTTTCCCGATATCAGTGATGTTGTTTTTATTTAATTTTCATATTCTTATATTAGTGTCAGTTATATTGCTTATTTCTGTGTTGCATGTTGTACAATATAGTTAGATTTTTTTTTATTAAGGCGTAGATAGTATAAGTAGAATGATATGTAATAAATTCGTGTATCGTGTGTGAAAAGTCCCTATCAAGTTTTGATAGAACCGCCACTATTTAATTAACACAATATGATAAGCTGATTAGTACATACATAATATGTATGCACGTTCACGCCTGTTTTCCGTAGGGTAGGCAGACATCTCTTTTATTAATTATTACCTCATTACTCCTTGTCTTTCTCTGCGGTAGTATCGTATCCCTATCCTATCTAAATCGATCTTTCCTTTCCCCTGCCCTTTGCTCTCTTCTCTATGCTTTTTCCTTCCTCTCCGCCAATCTACGGTCTACCGTGGACCATACCGGGATCGGGCTCCCCCGGGTACTATATTGCATTATCTCAGCATGCAGGGCTCTACTGGGGCGGACCTCCGTCCTCCCATGCGGCTTGTGGGATTCACTATGACGAATTTTATTAAAACTAATTTGTTAAAAAATTACGGCGGCGTGGTTCGCCACCCGTCACGTCCTGAGTTCGTGACGAGGGTGAGAAGCGACGAATGGAGAGCTATTTCGCTACGATGAATGTGAGAGGAAGGATGGATTGAAAGATGGATGAGTGTGGAGGAAGCAAGGAAGGATAGTAGCGGATGGAGATCTGTGGTCTCTGCCTACCCCTACGGGAGACAGGCGTAACAATGTGTATGTATGTATATTAATTATTTGTATCTATTTTGTGATGTAGCATACCTACGTAGCTCATGGTCGGAAATTGAATACATAATTTTTTTAACGAAGAGCATGCATTACAAGATAATATTCACTGCAATACTGAGGGCGTTGCAGAGGGCGTTGCCTACCTTAGGGTAAGGATGTGAATAATGGTATGGTAAGAATGATTTATTCGTGTAAAAAGGATTCAATTATAAGATATAGGGTAAATAAATAAATATGAAATTTATTCATCGGAACATATGTTTTGTTATGTAAAGTGGTTGACAACCCGTCATACATCTGTGACGCTTGAGGAATCCTACTTGAATTATTGAATCATTCAGTCTTAAGCGGTAATACTTGGTCAATGTTTGTCAAAAGTTTTCGAACCACTGCTTTAAAGGTTGTCATGTATTATTCACCGTTTTGAAAAATTGTAATTTTAGTTCAGCAACAACGGTTTAATTGGTAAGAACTGAGTTTGCGGGATGCTAACGACTAAGATACGACATTGAAACCTCCATAAACAAGCCTACTCTAATTTTAAAAGTCGACAGCACATATGTGATGTATCTGGTGTCTATGGACGGCGTTAATTGCTTTCCATCAGGTGATCAGCTTACGCTAGACTTCAAATAGAATGTTCTCAAAGAAACTCAAGTTCCTTCCTTCCAATATTATCTTAAAAAAAAAGGAAAATTAATTGATATTGTGAATTATTTTTAACATTGTTTATGTAGGTCACTATCGTAACATGAACACTTTCTTCTGTTTAACAGGCCCCAAGTCGCTCAAAAGGCTATTCTTGAAGTCTGGTGGATATGATTTGACATTCATCAATACACTTTTAAAATTAGCAATCTGAAGTGGTAAATAATTGGCAAGTACCGGTAAACGAAGCGATTTCCCTTCTTCACTGACTTTCTTTTCTTAATAATGTGACTTGCAGAAACTGGTAAAGCTGAAAGTTTGTCTAAGTGACGCGTTTTCTTGGAAGTTTAGGTTTAAATGTTATTCCTACATATTATTCTATATACCTCCCTACTGTAGTAATTTAATTAAATTAAATAAAACATTTTTATCGAGATTCATTTATATATATATATATATATATATATATATATATATATATATATATATATATATATATATATATATATATATATATATATATATATATATATATATATATATATATAAAACAAGATTCGATCGACTGACGTCTTTCGAGGGACATGTCACCTTTTCTCGATATAGAGTTTTCTTTTGCACGAGAGATTTCTTTTATACGATACAGTCGGCTATAACAAAAGGCGTTTATGCTTCTTCAGTACCTAAGGAGTTGAAAATGTCTATGGGCAACGTTAATTGTTTTCTATAAAGCAAATCACTTTACTGTTTGCTTATAAAAAACTTAGCTTATATAAACCCAGTGTTGGGTTAACAAGAGTGCTAAAAAAACCTTTGCATATTTTTTAGGAACAAAAACGTTCCCACTTAATATACATTTCCTGTATAAAAACCACAGAGGACATCTGGAAGGCGACATATTGTTTTATTCATATGTTTCATAACTGATTTGGTGTTTCCGTTTGCGAATTTAATGTCGATGTTATGTATTTTGTTTTGTTTGCTCGCGAAGGTTGTCTCACGTATTAACATATAAGTTGCCGGGAGACGAGACACCTGGGGGACGTGTATCGGTGTAAATTAGATTAAGATAATTTTCAGCGGCTTAAAACTAAATCGTAGGGCTTTAGCTTGCATTTGTTTTCCCGTGATGACTCCTAAATAACAAGGTTGTGACGAAAGAATTTTGTAAAGTAGACACGTAATATAATAATCATTAAAGCTTATATAATTTAAAGTTTACTACCTAATACCTTTAAAGCTTATTTTTTATATTATTCTCCTAAATAACAAGATTGTGACGAAAGAATTTTGTAAAGTAGACACGTAATATAATAATCGTTAAAGCTTATATAATTTAAAGTTTACTACCTAATACCTTTAAAGCTTATTTTTATATTATTTTTTATTATAATATTTATATTATTTTTATAATAATTTTAAGTTTTACCTGATTATCTATGATATTTTAATGAATAGAATACATTATACTTGATTCCGTATCAAAATATAAAATATAAAAAAAATACAAAGCTATGGAACACACGGACACACGTACAAAGAACGGCCTCATCGCTGAAAGTGAAACTTTCGGATGGATAAATGAACACATAAGTAATAATAACATTAATTAGAAGAAAAATTCATAGAAATAGAAATAGAAAAATCTTTATTCATAACACCTTTTTTTACAATAGCTAAAATTAAAACCTTAATAATATTATAATATACAAACAAAAAAAAGGAAATAATTTTAATATAACAAGTGTCATAAAATGGTTCTTGCTCAGCATATACCAGGCTTTCTATTGAAGCACCTGGTGCTGGTGTTCAGCAAGAACCAACTTGGTCAGATCACGGACCACAGTGACGACATTGATACGGACATAGACACACATACATACACATACATTCATATATATACTACTACTTATATTCATATACACATACACGTAAATACACATACAATACAATAAAATTAAAAACAACTTATTCATGTAATAAATTCACCGCAAACAAAATAACAAGTTCCTACTTAAAATTATTGTATATTTTTGGTTTTTTTTTTACACATAATAATAGGTCGGGGCAAAAGCATTTTCGTATTTTGAATGTATTATTAGTAATCAAACCTCTTTGGCTGTACTGAATGTAATTGGCTGGTTTTAATACCATATTAAATGTGACATTTTGAAGATGCAATAAATGAAAAAAAAAAAACTAGTTCCCGCCATTTTTCAATTGTTTTTCAAGCAAGCAAAATGAACGTATGTGACCAAGAAATTCGGTACATTTTAAAGTTTTATTATAAAAAAGGTAAAAATGCGACGAACGCCGCGAATAAAATGTGTGACCGGACCTAATGCGGTATCAATAAGAGTAGCACAAATGTGGTTCAAGCGTTTCAAGTCTGGAAATTATAGTGTTAAAGATGAGGTTCGCTCTGGACAAAAAATATTATATGTCACAGATAAAATCAGTGCCATCTTTGAGAAAGTGGAGCAAGATCGACATATTAGTAGCTACGACATTGCTAAAGAACTGGATGTTGATCATAAAACAGTTTTACGTCATTTACGAAAGTCTGGGTACAAGAAAAATCTTGACATTTGGGTACCACATGATTTCACTGAGAGACACCATGACAACGCCAGACCGCACTCATCTATAGCCACGCAGCAAAAATTGAGAGAGCTTGGCTGGGATGTGTTGATGCATCCTCCGTATAGCCCTGACCTTGCTCCATCAGATTTCCACCTGTTTCAGTCATTGCAGAACTCTTTAGGAAGCATAAAGCTAACCTCAAAAGAACACTGTGAACACTACCTGTCAGATTTTTTTAATCAAAAATCTCAAAATTTCTAGAGGAATGGGATCATGTCACTACCCACAAGATGGCAACAAGCCATCGATCAAAGCGGCACATACATATTATAAATAAATAAAAAATTATACCTAAAAATATATTTTCCTTTGTATGAATAATACGAAAATACTTTTGCCCCGACCTAATATTTATAGTATGTATGTAAGTCACGAGGAGGTGGTGGTAAGTTGTTACAACACTTAGTTGCGGTGTATTTAAAGCTATCACAAAACGCAGCTGAGCAGTGGCGAGGAACAACCAGTAATGACCTAGACGCCCTGGTATCGCTATTTTGTTTACGGGACCATGTTAATTTATTATATAAATAAGATTATATCTAATAAAGTTATTTAATATTAGTATTTTAATGCTAGTTTTATAATAAATAAATACATACTTATAGGTACATATATAAATATGTATATGCGTACCTATCTATAAGTTTTAATACATATTTTATGCGAAATTCTACATATATAAAATGGTTTAAAAACGTTTAAATTGTAATAATGTATTTACGTTGTGCTTTAAATCATCAAAAATAATTTCTTATTAATATAATATTTCTTATTAATATTTTTTCTTATTCTTTGATGGCAATTAGTTTTAACTATTATTCCAGTGTAAAGTAATATAAAAACATCATGTATCTTGAACTGTATTAGTCAGCTTATCACGTTACGTCTTAAAAAATGGTGGCTGTTCGATCAATTCAATTCTATTGACTTGATAGAAAGCCACCATTTAATTAAGACAAGAGAGATTCTATCAATACAAATTCTATTCACTTTTGCAGTTAATTTAAAAGTCACAGTGTCAAGTAAAGTAGTAACAAGTATCTTGAAATATAAATTCAGCTTGTCACCATAAGGCATAATAAAATAGTGGCTGTTCTACCAAAACTTGCATGGACTTTTGCAGTCAAGTTAAAAGACACGATACTCGCATTTATTTCATTTCTATGTCTTAAACAAACTATATTGAAGAATATGTCACCAAAACTAAACAATATAACTGATAATACCATGAGGTTATAAAAAAGAAATAAAAACTCAACGTCACTGACGTAACATGGTGGGAAAAGTACAACTGAAACTGATAGGTTTTTTGGATTTTTCTTTGCCATTGTTTTTAAAAAATAATGATGTGCCAGTACTAAAAAATAAAAATAAATTGATAGATAAATTTAATGATCATTTCTCTAGATTTTTTTTATGGGATAGGAAGGCAAACGAGCAGGCGTGTCACCTGATGGAAAGCATGTGATGGCCCGTGCTTACAGTGGGATGTACATATTTGGGCTGTAAGAAAAGTTCTGTTCTCCACTCCTTGATACATAAATTATTAAATAATTAAATCGTATGTACGTAAAATATGAATAGTCTTTACATAATATTTAGTGGCTTTTATTATGAGATTCTGTTCGCTTTTTTTATGGGATAGGAGAGCAAACAAGCAAGGTACCGCCTGATGGAAAGCAATCAACGCCACCCATGGACAGCCGCGACACCGCAGGAGTCACGGAAGTCTTTTCGCTTCTTTGATTCCCAAGGAAACTCAATTTTTTCCAATTTATCTTCCACCATCTCGTACTGAAATCAGTGACTCATCTGAGGCTTGTGTGTAAATGTGTGGAAACGGAAGACGTCATTCTTCAAACTTTTAAAAGTTATATAAAGTCTATGTACTATATATACTCCTTCCTTCTTCCTCTTTTCGTTTCAGTGGTTGCTATATTTTTCCGGCCCAGTAATTCGCCACTGCAATGGCAGCAGCATTCGCCTCCATAAGATCTTGGGACGTGGTATTGGAGCACAGTGAGCAGTCCAGCAGATGCTACATGGACTGACCTGCAACCCCACAATCACACCCCTCACTCTGCGGTGCGGTATAGCCAGCCCCATTTGCATATGTCATGTCTGCAACGGTCGACCTGTGTACGGAGTCTGTTAAGATATCTATATAATCTATGCTCGCAGCTTAGTTATGTCCATTCTACTAGAAATGAGGCGGCTAGTAACTAACACAGGGACATAAATATGTGCATATATGGAGTGTAAAAATATCATTAATTGTCGTAATTGATGAAGGATGTTTATTAGGTCATTTAAAAAATTTGTTTGCCTTTGGTATTTTATCTAAGAAGTCCAAAGAAGTCTAAATAAGAGCCCGTTTCAAATCATATTAGGGTGAGACAAGGAACAAAAACACATATAGATTGCAAGAACTATAATTTCAACTTCTAATACAGTCTACAGATCACAATAATTTCCTAGTTTTCTAACTACTTAATTTATTATAAACAAATTCCGTAATAGTCGCAGGTCGTCATAAAGTATATTTGCTCACAGCAAACTCACACAAAATCAACAATGATATTTCCGTCTTAGAACTATTCTAATGTCAAAACGTTTTTGCCGTCAGTAATAAAAAAATACAGACTATTACTTTTTCTAAAAACAAGGAAGAGTTAGCATATTAACTGGCTGTAGCAATGAATCAGTGAAATATAGCTTAACTGCCATGCTAATATAAAATAGCCTAATGTTTTAAATTTTAACTGTGAAAGGAGATCGTATACATAAAGTCATTTGGGTCATTTGATACAGTTTGCTACAATCACTAGCTTTATGCTATCGCTATTTAGAAAGGCTTAAAAACAGACATTTCAATATGACAATTATAACAATAACTTCACAGATAAAATAAGATCATTGCATCTTAAATGAATAGGAACTATTTATAAATGCTTCCATTTGTTAATCATATCTTTTTTCGATTTTAATACAATGCAAAATTATATTAAATAAAAAGTTGGTTGTGCCATGTGAAATGTAAATATACGCTAAAACTTTTAAAATTTAAATGAATTTTTATTAATTATTCCAAGAGGATAAATCTCAACTACTAAAATACTACTTTGGCTTTTGAAGTGAAAAGTCATGTAATAACTAGATTATTCTATATCATGTTTGTTTTCTTTTAATTTATGGATTTAAAAAGCCCGTGCCAGCATGGTGGGTTTAACAAGATTAAATCATAAAACATAAAATACAACATTATCCACTAAACAAATGCAGTCGTTTAAATTTATAAATTATTACAATAAAAACTCTTTTTCCATACCGGTTTTTGGATAAATGTCAGTATATAACCTAAAAAGTCCATTATTCCGATAATAAATAAAGTTTTGAGCGTTTCCCTTTGGCCATATGGTGTTTTGTGATAATTTAACGCTACAATGAAATATAATATCTACATCTAACACTAAATCAGAATTTAACTAGCATCTACAAAACAAAATTTTTATTTATTTACATATTTGATACTAAATAAAAATATAGTAATTCAAAGCAACATAAAATAACAAAAGAAAAAAAAAGACTAGTGAACTACTTGAAACGGCAAACGAAATAATTTTGTCGCGCCTAACTAATGATAAGACTGAAGTTTAAACTAAAGCTGAATCCTTGAGAAGCGTATGCTGTTTTAGACTTAAAACGAGACAATAGAAACCACTTGCTGTCACCTTTGCCTACCTTCGAACCCCAACGATACAAAGGGATCCCATTGTTACCGTTACCTCGCTCCCACCATTCAGAAACTTCGACCTAAAATTTAAACACATTCCCATATGGCCAGGAGAGATTACCTATTAAGTAATAAATATATTGAGTTCAACGTTTTCGCGGTAAGAGGTAAAGGTTAAATGTGTCTTTAGGGAGTGCAGCACACGCTGGCTTTTGTATTAAATCGTCCAAGTTAACGGCTGCGATATCAAACTCTTGGATAATATTCGCGAACATCACAAAGCTCGTAGTTGTCACTAATGTCTGACCAATGCATGTCCTTTTTCCAATGCTAAACGGCAGGAAATGGGGAATATTTTTTTTCAACGTAAAGACCTCCTTCTCCGTTTCCCGAGCTTTGTTGAATGGAAGCGATCGTTCACTATCGGACTCCATTCCCGAATCGCATTGTGAGTTTCGTCTGACGCGGATTTTGCTTTTTTCAAGGAATCTTGAAGGATCGAATTTTTCTGGTTGATCCCAATATTTCTCTGATTTGTTCAGTTCGTAATTATTAATGAATACAACTGTTCCCTTTTCAACGCCGTATCCTGCAACTGCAGCATTTTCCGTGGCGACGTGAGGAACGATAGGCGAAGATGCGTATCTGAGGCATTCCAGAATTGTCGCTTCTGTGTACGGGAGGTTAGGTCTATCTGCCAAAGTTATTGCTCGTTTACCTTTTGTGACGCTATCGATTTCCGCTTTAATGTATTTACCAACATTTGCGTCTCTAGCTACCGCTGCTAAACAGAGCATAACCAAATTGCCAACGGAGGAATGACCACCCAAGAAATCCTCCAACATGAATATTATTGTGTTCCTGTCAATAGTTGGATCATCGTGAAGTACCCTAAGAAGACCGTCCAAAAAATCTTTTTCAGGACCTTCCATATCCAAATTCACCTCCCTTTGTTCTACAATTCGTGAAAGAATGAACGAGCGAATCTCCTGCGACCAGTTTGACAATTTCTCCATATGATTTTTGTAGAATGGTGCCAACCATGGCAGAAAATCTACAGCGTATCCCTGGTTGATTTCCCAGAAGATTTCGTCGAAATGGTCAACGATTTTTCTGAATTCCAAATCGTTTTCCGTGTCAAAACGCACATTACACATGTAGTTAGAAAACATATTCATTGCCGTCTTCATCAAGAGGGGTTTTATGTTGATGCTGGCATCAGAGTTTTTGGTGATGGTTTTCAAGGTCTGCAGCAATTCTACTGATTCGAAAGTGGCTACAGATCCAATGCGTGCGAAGTTATCGGTGTGTTGCTTGGGGCCACAATGACGACGGGCGAGGTTACGACGGCGAAGTTGCAGATTCGACCAGTCACAAAGGGCCAATGCTGTGGACAAAAAGAAAAAATATATGAACATAATGACTTCACTAAAAAAAAACTCATAGCTTCAGAGATAATATATGTACCATAGTATTTAATTCACAATATGCTTATTAAACATTGTTGTTAACTATATTAAAACATGTTTAACATGATCGTTTAATGTGATAGTAAAAAAGTATTTAATTAATACATATATTTTAAATATAGCTAACATTGAACCCGGAACATCGTATAATTTGAAGCCAAATAGATTTACATTATGGTAATAATAATCAGATAAAAACTTTTCATGGTCCACCAACATCATGCAATATTAGCTAATTACTTAACGAACGTTCATAATTAAGATAAACTTTTAACAATGAGGACATATTTTACTTTTTTTAATGTAAACTTAACTCCATTTTCTAAAAGCTTATTGCGCTCAAGCATAATATCCAGCCCTGAACTATGATCAAGCTGTTATAATTATTATTATAATATATTATTAATATTTTTATTTATAGATTTTTATATTTAGATTTTTTATTTATATATTTTATATAGAACAATAACTGATCGAATAAAATTTTTGAAAATAAGTTATAGAAGTCTACGATATTTAGTATTTTATATTTACAAATGTTTCCGAAAAGCAACAAGATTTTGAGTACATATTGAGTGATTGCATATATAAATATTAATAAAAATACAATATTATAATATAATCATATGTTTTATTCAAAGTTAAACGCTATTGCAATTCCATATACTTGAAATTTGAACATCCTTTATGATTTACAGTTTAAACTGCCAAGGTCCTGGACTTGATTTTAGGTCGAATAATTTTGTTTGAATCGACAAATATTAATACTCGGAATAAATATTTGTAGGCCATACACATATTTATTCCGATGCGGGGATCGAACCCGCGACAATCGACTCCCTGGGCGATTGTCGCGGGAACCGCTCCGCCACTGAACCAATCGGTCGTCATTGTGTTTGTCCCTTATAAGTTACATTGGTGTTTGTCCCTTATAAGTTACATTGGTGTTTTGTCCCTTATAACTTACATTGGTGTTTGTCCCTTATAATTTAAATTGGTGTTTTTCCCTTATAACTTACATTGGTTTTTGTCCCTTATAACTTACATTGGTGTTTGTCCCTTATAACTTAAATTGGTGTTTGTCCCTTATAAGTTACATTGGTGTTTGTCCTTTATAAGTTACATTAGTGTTTGTCCCTTATAAGTTACATTGGTGTTTGTCCCTTATAAGTTACGTTGGTGTTTTTCCCTTTTAATATACATTGGTGTTTGTCCTTTATAACTTACATTGGTGTTTGTCCCTTGTAAGTTACATAAGTGTTTGTCCCTTATAACTTACATTGGTGTTTGTCCCTTATAAGTTACATTGGTTGTGGTATTGAAAACACCATTGCGATAGTGAGTAAACTGTGGTGAATTGTTGCAACGCATAAGGTATTTAAATTAGTAAAACCATTTTACAATATATGGCGTGGGTCATTGTACAATAAATTATTACTAAGTTTTTACTTAAAACTTTAGGACAATTTTATTAGTCTATATTTACTTGGCAACAACACTACGACCAAATTTTTAGTGTTATTGGATACTCATTGCGTTGTCCATTTCCTACATGATAGGTAAGCGATTGTAACCAGATAGCCTCCACGAGGTAGGCCTAAGCCAGTGTATTGAAAATATTTGACACACATTATTTATGCAACCTTGTGATACGGATTTTAAAGCCAAAGGTAACTAGTTCAATTGTTTGTTTATTTTATAAGCAAAATAATTTGTGCGCAACAGCGATGTTGGTCTCGATATTATTATAGTCATAGCGACATCTCTAGTGTACATTAAACAACGTTAATTGCGTAGTACGCGGATGCAAAACATTTTTTACAAAAAAAAAATATATTAGGCTATGGCATGGCAAAACTATTTTAAGATAAAAAATATATATCAGGCTATGACATGCAAGTAATCGTTCATGTCATAGCTCTAATTCTAAAAATATAATAGTATTGGTACTTTTTTAGCCAATTTACATCTATCGCATGTTTATTATCACTCCCATAGTTTGAATATAATGTTTTGTTCAGTATAACTAAATTGAGGCGTAGAAATGAAGGCCGGCAACGCATTTGCAATGCCTATGGTGTTGCAGATGTCTATGGGCGGCGTTGATTGTTTTCCATCAAGCGACAAGCTTGCTCGTTTGCCTCTTTATTGTATAAAAAAAGAAATGTAGACTACAGCAAGTTTTGGTAAAATAGCCACGAAGTTTTAGTTCTTAACGTTATAAACCGACTACCTGGTAAATTTTCAAGCTATGTGTTTTTTTTTCATATTTTACTTGACACTTACATAATAGTCATTACCTAATTGCCATCAATGAAAAATATGTAATAATGTTTGCTCTTGGCTAATGTTAATTTGAATGGAAATAATTAAGCAGATAATGACAATTAATTTTGTAACAATGACTAAACTCGGCCTATTTTTTATGAAATTTTATTTTTAATTTGCAAACCCTGCGAGCAAATTATTTGTAAACCCTGACGTAGTATATATAATAATAATATATATAAGTGCTTCGATGCAAATAACTCGGATTCTCTTTTTCATTGACTTTTCACTTTCGATGCAATCAATGAATAATTTGTATGCTCCGTCAAACGCAGCTTGGCGTGATCTTCTTTGCATTAACTTTCAAGACTTTTATTATGGGATAGGAAGGCAAACGAGCAGGCGTGTCACCTGATGGAAACAATTAAGGCCGCCCATAGACATCCGCAGTACCATAGGCAGTGCGGAAGCGTTGCCGACCTTTAAGGAAAATGTCATTATGGGAGTGGGAGTGGGAGGGTGTTGTGCCTCCGGAACTCAGCCGCTCACCGTACGAAGTACAGTAGCTAAGCTACCACTCAGAAGTCAGTTTTCTGCGGGAGTGTGGTACTTCCCCGGGCGAGCCGGCGTCTGAGTGGTAGCTTAGCTTCTGCACTTCGTCCGGTGAGCGGTTACGTTCCGCGGGCCCAACCCCCCCTCCACTCCCTCTGCATCTCCTCCTCCCCCTCCCCCTCCCTATCTCCCTCCCTCTTCCCTCTCATCGCCCCTCCCTCTCCCCCTCCCATCACAACACTTTCCTTAAAGGCCGGTAACACTTTTGCACTGCCTATGGCGCCGAGTATGTCTATGGGCGGCGTTGGTTGCTTTCCATCAGGTGATACGCCTGCTCGTTTACATTCCTATCTCATAAAAAAAGATAGAAGTAAATTGCAAATTAAAATTAAGGTGATGTTTGACTTATCATTTCGTTTATTTTCAGTAAACATGAACAACTTTTTTGTACAACTAAATATACTTTTCGTTTTATTTTTACTTCAACCACACTCCGTACTGAGAAGTGTAGCTGTCAAGAATTAATAATTACAAACATACATATGTATATATGTATGTACATGTAAATTGCGTGTTTGAATATTTTGAATTAGATTTTGCTTTTATTTAGTCGCGTACATTGTTGGTCAACTTGCATTTAAAAAAAAGAAATATGACCAACAATGTACTATTCCAGTGGTAGTCGGTTCTCCGACAAACGTTATCAGCTCATTGCCACTTCAGTAACAGTCCACGATGTGACGTCGTGAGTTCATATTGTCCATTGGATTATTGATGTAAACCGCTTCCTAGTACGAGTATTATTAGCTTCGTGCAACAGTTTAATTGAATGAACCCGCCGAATGAATGAATGAATGAACAGTTTAATTTTAGTAGAATTCTCGTTAACGAAGCTAAGATTGGTTAATAATAGTTTTAGTAAAATTAAAAAACATTGCTAATCTTCTTATTTTTTTAAAAAAAATGGTATATAATCACCATCGTACATCGACACAGAGAAGTATGTAGGATAATATTGTATTGATAATGATCATGAGCAGATAGTACTAGAAGGAATGGAAGATGTAGGTGAAGGTGGAGGGAAGGGAACAGCACGATGCAAGTAGCAGAATTAGCTTGTGTCACAATTTAATCATTTGTGTTTACCTTGCAAATATTTTTTGTCTAGTTTTTACATTGAAGAAATAGGCTTATTTTTTGTTACCTAGATATCGTGTTACATGACACGCATTATTAGCAACTTAAGACGGCGCTAATGCGTACGTATAATTGATTACCAACTATATGGTGTTCTATTACATTGATGTGTGGTACAAAGATAAAGCGTATACACGTTTTTTGAACGACCGATCGACCTGCATCCTATTACTTTACAGTCTCGCAACGTATGTACCTCAAACCCTCTTGGTTGGCAACGATTCCCCGGTCTTTGTCTGTCACGTGAAGTGCACAGTTTTAGGCGGCCTTAGTGGACTTTAAGTCGTATCTAGGATATAGCCGAACCTTTCCATTACCGCAGGCAGGACTTTTTCGAATGCATGCAGTGCATTGCACATAATTTATTTTATATCTTGCCTACCTGAATAACCTAACTTCCATTTACAAAAATTATATAGCACAATTAATCGGTTTTGGTAAATTAAAACGACATTAAAATGACGAAACGAAATTAAAACGACAAACATTGAAACCTTAAAAAAATAAGGAGTGTGTGATTGGGCATAGTCACAGTTAATTTGGAAAAGGTGTGCAGGAAAATGAAATAATAAAATTTCGACTACTCGATGACCACTGGTACATATTATTTGCCGGGAGCCGATCCTACCGCATTAATAACGTCAATGAACTGCAGTATTTGAAATATCACAAATGAATACGTAGAGCTCGTCGCTCCGCTTATGTTTTAAACCAAGTATAAACTATTGTATCTTAACGTCCAGTAATTCAGGTGTTCAGCTTACAAGGATATACCCTAACTTATTATGTCATAGTATACAAGAAGCGCCATTAATATACAAGGCCGAAACTGGGTTGTTATAACCTAAATATTAAATTAACGCTTACACTTTTATATATACATCAATGTCAGTGAATATTAATCGAATAATGGTGTAATTTTATGTTCTACGTTCTCGTCCAATGTTCTACGTTCGCCGATCATGCCGACTCTGGTAACTACAAATCACGTTTAACTTTTCACTCTTGACCTATGTCCAGTCAGTATGAAACCAGTGCTGATACAATTTTCATAATATTTACGTATCTTTTTCGAAATGAAACCTGTCAATTAACTATCATGAGAAACGGGCAAAACAAGATTGTTTCAGATTTCTATTCCATGATTAGAATGTGTATGAGATTTAACTAGCATAGTCTTTGTGCATTGTGCTATGCACAAAGATTATGCCAGTAAAATCTCATAAATATTCTCTTTTTAAGTAAGAACCCTAATACAATATAGCGAGACGAAGACAATGTTTATATGTATGAATGAAATTTTTTTCAAAATATTCCTTGTCTTAAATTCCCCAAAAAATGATAATAAGGGAAATCATCCAATTTTTATGATGATCTTAAATAATTTAGAAAACTGATTAAATTTAAAACAAAGACTTTAACGTACATGATTGTATGGTCTGTAAAATTCTTATTGTAGTTACGAGCTTTAGCAAAGCTTTTTATGGAATCTCCCAGTCGCCTCCCAGCTTTTCTAACTATAAAGTCCATTGGAAGTTGAAAATTGCTCGAGACATTACGTTCCAAGAAATTTTTGTGCTTTAAGAACTAATTTAAAAGTGAATACGCATACGAATTATCATTATTTTATATTGAGAAGTTACTCCAGAAAGATTTAACTTTCTGTGAAAAGTTACATGTTTTTTTAAAGTAAATATTAATATTCTAGAAGAAATTAAATTTACTATTGAGGTTTTATTTGAATTAAAACTCAATTATTTTAATATCTATGTATAAAATGAAAGTGCCTACTTTAAAGTATGAGATCCTTCTATGCTTTGACACATTAAATGAAAAATATTTCGTCTCGGTTTATTGTTACTAACAGTAGGTTTATGGTGTACTTGTGGAGTTATTTATTTATGGGGTGTATTAATGTTATTTATGGGGTGATCTTGAAACTTTATTGGTGGTGAACGCTGGCGTAATTTTGGTGAGTGATTTTATACTTTAGTAATTAAATTAAGACAATTGATTATTAAAATATTATTGATGGTATATCAATATAATTTAATATATGTACCTCATGTTTACAATATATATCAGCTCTATTTATAAAGTAAAAACACGTCAAAATTAAGGTAATAAAAAGTATACTCACAATTATTTCTGTCACCCGCGAAGAGTTTGTGGAATCTTAAGAAGTCAGGGCGGCCGCTGAAAAACTTTCCGTTTTGATTCAGGACCTCTCTGATTAGCTCGAGATTGTTCACAACCAGACACTGTGTACTGCCCAAGGTTATACTAAAGATGTTTCCGTAGCTCTTAGCCAGATCTGTGAATACTTGGAATGGGGATTCACGTTTGCCAAGAAGATGTAGACTACCAATTATAGGCAAAGGAATCGGTCCCGGCGCTTGCTTCAATTCTGCCATTTCACTGCCCCCGTATTTGCTAACCTTTTTCCACGCGATTGTTTTGCGTGAGAAAAATTTGTACACCGCAAGAGCGAGTACTGCAAGAAGTAGTAGCGCACTCATTTTGTTTTCCTAAAAAGAAAATTTTTCTCGAGTGGCAACACTGGTCTGAGGGGAGTTTTGGCGGGAACCAGGAGCGTTCGCCGGCCGGCACTGCGTCAGCTGGAAACACGGCCGCCATTTTATACGAGCGCCATTTGCATTTTTGACCGCGCAAGACATCTATCTTTTACATTTTACGAGAAGGAAAGTGGACTTTGTGTGAGGGATATAAGGGTATATTGACCGTAAATTATTATTTGTTGTTCCAGACTGTATAACCAATTGCTATAACCAAGATAATCCTGTTGTTTTTCATTTGGAAATTGAATCATATGTCGTTTGGTGTTTTAGAAATGTAATATTGTTTTCATAAATTTAAGTATTATTTAAGTTCGTGAATTTAAGTTTAGCTTTTTGATATTTGATATGGATCAATATTATGAATCATCATTTAAATATTTTTATTTGATTCTACATTTAAGAGCAGTTAGGAAAAGTTTTAAGATATTAGGTACGGATAAATAAATATGATGGGAGAATTTCTCGGGTGGTTTGGCTAGACTTGCTTTTTTTACACTCCATATAATGTTCCACTGCTGGACACGAGACCTCTCCCATCTCCATTTCTGTAGAATCGGATATTAACCTACCACGCTTGTCCAAGAAGGGTTAATAAGACCAAACATAAGTATGTATGGTATATATGTTTGGCCCCGATCCCGGAATCAAACGCGCGACCATTGACTATGGCAGCCCTTGTTTCGCTATTGAACCAATTATCGTTAATTAGTCCTTATCGAAATGTATACGGGCATATAAACGGATGCTCGCTTTAGCTGGACTCAAAGGGTGGCCAATGACGAGGTTCTTCGACAAGTCAAGCAAAAACATAAACGTTAACAGATCGTCAAAGGTAGAAAAGTTGATTACCAGGGTCATATAATGAGACATGACAGTTACAAGTTGCTGCAACTGATCATGATGGGAAAAGTGGCGGACAAAAGACAAGTTGGTCGAAAAAGAAAATCTCGCTTCGTAATATCAGGGAGTGGACCGGGATAGCGAGTGCTCCAGGACTGCTGCACCTCGCGAAGGAGGAGGAGAGTTGTGTTGAATTGGCTGGAATTTTTCGCAAGTCGGAGAGGCACTCTTAGAAGAAGAAGTCCTTAACTAGTCCTTAACTTATAATATCTTTAAACCTTTTTTTCGATCGCCAGACCGTCATTCCCTGTATATCAGGATACAATTCAACAGATACGTATCTTGGAGGAGTTGAACACTTATTGGCTGAGAAAATAATAATAGTTTATTATTTATTTATTTAATTTTTTTGCACACATCACGCGGACTTAATGCCACTAGGCATTCTTTCCCAGTCAAACGGCGGGCGAAACTGAGAAAAATGCTGAAAGTGCGCGCAGTAATAATAATAGATTAAAGACTACTTATATAAATTTAAATTCATACATAATAATATATATTTTATAAAAATATTCACTTAAAAAATATTATAGCCGTTCAGGCGAAGGATTGAGAGATAACACCAGTAAGGTGTAGGAGTTCAAAGTTTAGGATTATCATCAACGCCGCCCATAGACAACCGCAGCGCCATAGGCTGTGCGGAAGCGTTGCCGACCTTTAAGGCAAGTATCATTATGAGAATGGGAGGGGGTAGAGGGTGGGGAAGGGTGTTGGGCCTCCAGATCTCGGCCGCACACCGGACGAAGCGCGGTAGCTAAGCTCCCATTCAGACGTCGGTTTTCGTCGGGCGTGTGGTACTTCCTCGAGCAAGCCGGCCCATTCATGCTACAGACAAATATTATGCCATTCTTGACATAGTATTCGTCTGCAAAGTGGCTCTACCACTATTAAATTGCCCATATACATATATACTAAGACAAGACACTGGTTCTGCCCATTATTGGAAGAACGGAAATCAACCCACCACTCTTGTCCAAAACGGATTAGCGGGGTCCCCTGACTCCAAATAAATAATAGGGACCATCCGCAATCATTGACTCGGAAAGCAGTGAACGAGCACGGTAGGTGAATGTACATCTCTCTTCTTCTTCTTCGAGTCAGCTGGCATCAGACGCTGCCAGCCCAGAACTTGGCCACTGACACCGCATCATCCGTTGCCATTATACGGTCATCTGCTGAATAGGTCATTGGGCACAGAGACAAGTATGTCAAATGTGCAATTGTTTGTGTGGCTTTCCCATAGACGCACAAGGGGTTTCTGGTCGAGAAGCCCCCATTTGCCATGCTGTTTCTACGGCGACCAGTCTGGATGCGCAAGCGGTAGTGGGACTTCCAGACTGGCCTCGGCAAGTCGCTTCCGGCTGGCAGAGTTCCTGAAGCACTACTATCACCCCTCAAGAGGTGTCGTAGCAAACAGTTACATGTATGGATGATTAAACAATCAATGTGATGAAGATTGAATGATTCTTCTGACATTAGTTTCGGTTGACCCATTGACTGCCAGGCAAATTTAGAGCGTCTTTCACTGAGCGCCGAGAAAAAATATACATAATAACACGTTGTATATAAACCACTTTAATATTTATTTAAAAACAGTTTTTATTACGATACTAGATACTGGTACAAAATAATTAACATGTATTGTTACGAGCTGGGGTTCGGGATTCGAAATAATTAAATCAGCCACTATTTGCACTTCTCTTCACTTTACTACCACTTCTTCTCTTCTAACTTCTCCCGATATTCTTCCGTACTTTAAAACTTCTCAACGCAACGACGCACCTTAAAGAGGTAGAACGATCGAAAGTTCTAGCATTTCCAAAATTCGAAATGGCCAGTTGTAGGGAACTTCTAAGTATTTTTTAAATCGAGGAAACCGTTAAATTGAGGTTCGTTATATTAAAGTTTCACTGTAATACTGTGATATAGTATGTGTGAAATGTTATTTACAGTAATTACCATTGAAAAAAATAATTCATAATCACCATTTGTGATCAGTCTAAACTTGTAGGGCAAACTACGAGATGCGCCGTAATCAGCAGTTTTAGTACATACGCCACTATGAGATATCTCGTAGTCGGCAGTCAACATAACATTATGGAAATGAAATAAAAACACAACGTCACTTCATGTAAGTTGGCGGGAAAAGTCCGATAAACTTTTTATTATAAAAATACCGTTTCATTATCATAGGTGCATTGAACGATTCTCCTCCCTCCTCTTCCTCTTCTTCTTCTTCGAATCTTATTTTCCTATACAATATCTCAAGATAAGTGACACTGAATTGGCATAGAGTTTATCATGTTGTCAGAGAGCCGACAACCATTGGTGTAGACGAATTCTGAAGTGGAAATGACGATGGTAAAACATTCACCGGTTTAATGGTGTAACAATTTGAGTGGTAGAAACTGGATGCGCGTAGTCGAAAATCTGGGTAGGTGGCACGCTTTTAATATGATTGGGGAAGTATTAAAGTAGTAGTAGTAAGTAGGTCGTTTATCTATGCCAGGAACCACAGAGAAAAGCAAGGTATTATATACAAGGTCATATTTCATTAATTGTCTGCGACATATGAAAATTTAAAACAGATCGCCACGTTTGACATCGGCCACACTCCCATAACGTCCGGCCGATATTTTTTTTCGGTAAAAACTGTTTAAACTAAAATTTGAAAGTCAATACCGCGACTTAATCGCTCTTTGACGCAGACGCCTGTAACTGAGCGCGTAATATTGAATTTGTAAGATGGTCACAGATTTTTAAAATGTTTTTCATTTCCTTTTAATGTATTCAATGCACCCAAAAGCACACGGGTATAATTACGTCAAAGAGATATTTTCCAATTTTGTTGGTACGTAACTATGCAATACTTTTCAAAATCTCACAAAAAAATCAACAGTTTTGTATTACAACGAAAAAAACAAAAAAAATTAAAAAAAAGAAAAAGATTTTTTTAATTTTTTAAGGTATTCTTTTATGTTTTCCTTATATTTTTTTATTTGTAAACCTTCCATGTATTAGAGCGAACAAAATAAAAAAAAATACTTAAATCGGTCGGTTAAAACGTCCATAGAAGGTTTTGCTAGAGCAGCCACCATTTTATCAAGACGTAATGTGACAAGCTAACTAGTAGATTCCTATGTATGAGTATTATGTTTTACTTGACACTATATATAATTATTATTATTTATAACTATTGTTATAAATAATTGCCATTAAAAAGTACAAATCCGGGTAAGGTGACACTTTAAATTCAAGACAGAAGATCATAGACAGAAGTCTCTAGCAAGTTTTAATAAAATAGCCGCTTTTTATCCAGACGTAAATTTATTAAGTTTCTTTACATTCATATCCTAACACTGGCTTAAGTATAAGATGAGTCATCCAGGGCTGTCCATTAAGGTTTGAGTAAACATATATACATACATACGTAGGATATCAGGTCTTGGAGCTTAATTCCATTACCCGCATAACGACTATAGGTTTTTTAAAGATAACATTTTCACAAACAACTTACCAAATGCGAATATAGCGCCATCTAGGTTTTGTAAGGCGAATTAGACATTTGGACTTTTAATAAATTTAATACAAATTTCAACAAATTTATTTCGGCTTGGCTCTTAACACATTCCGTTATGAAGTCATGCCGGACATTTTGCATTTGGAAATGATACCGGAGAAATTCATGAATCTATTACTTTATAAATATATTTGCTTTCTCAAAGTGTATGATATGCCTGGAAAGTTTTTATGTAAACCATTATTTAAATCAAAGTGTGTGTGTGATGTCTCAAGATTAATATTCCATAGTGGTTTTATTCTATTTTTGCTTGTGTCTATCTTGGCTTGTGTGATTCTCGAAATCGAATAGGAAACACACCAATTCTTCCCTTAGATGGCGTACGAGGAGCAAATACCATTGTAGATACATCATCGTCTACTAAAGAATAAAAATGAATCTGCAATATCCTGCAATGCAATCTGTTGAGGCAGCAGTGAGCTGTTACGGTTGTATTAAAGATTTAGCGACATGTCAATTTTAAAATTTCATTTCTATTTTTCATTATATAATTATTTTTAGTACAAAGGCGGATTTAATATTGCATTAATACATTCTCTGCCAGTCAACTTTTTGGTTGATGAAAAAGATAAAAGTAAGTATAAAGACTATATAATTAAATACGGCGCTTTTAAAATTCTTGTCTGTCTGTCTTGTTTTTATTCTGTTAATCATTTTGTTCGAATTAATATTGGCCGTACCTTCTCGGAAAAAATAGGAAATATTGTTAAGAAACGCTTAAACTACTTTTTACTTTTACGTCATATAAATCTGGGGGATGGGAGAGGATAGGATAGCAAACGAGCAAGCGTGTCGCCTAATAGAAAACAATCAACGCCGCCATTTTAATTCGCGACACCAAAGTCATCGCAGAAGCGTTGACGTCCTTTAAGAAACATGTAAACTTCTTTTTATTGTACCAATTATATAGCGTATCGGAAAAAAACATCATACTGGATTGTCAATCATACGAATGGCGTTTGCAAATTAAAGCGTTTTCATGCCATTACCCTCCATCAACCTTTGCTTATCAGAGAGTCACTAATCATGTGATTACGCTCCCTTAAATAACTTCTTATAATAATTAGAAAATAGAAATTTGCGATCTATATTGAGCAGATTCTATTTACTGAAGAATAAGGTACTATGGCGTGCCTGCCGTTCTTCTTACGGCGACACCCGGGATCTTTCGGGGGGTTTTTATCTTCTAATAAAATTCTTCAAAATTATATTAATTTATTCTTCCTGTTTCATTGTACATATATATGATATTCATATTAATACTTTATTATATTTTACACTTTTCAATTTACATTTTATATATGTGCCGAACGGGTGACATGTCTATATCCAAGACGTCAATCGAACTAATATTTTGTTTTAATAGAAAACTATTTCTTTTTAATTTCAAATAACGAATTTAAAAAGAAATAATATAAAAAGTTTCATTGCATTAGTGATACATTTATTAATGTATCACTACAGTCCTATCACTTTATCGACTTTTATTATCTATGAAAAAAGTAATGGTAGAATCGATAATTTTCTACGGACCAAGTAGTTATGGCTGAACGTTCAAAACATATTTAGATCGTTATATATTTCAAAATATTTAAAACATGAAATAGATTTATAAGTTTGTGAATATTATGATTTACGTTATTTATAGACTATAAGATTATTAAATTATTTAGTTCACGTAAGAGGGATCAGGGACCAGGAAAAACCATTATACTTTCAATCAAAAAAATTGAACACCCCTAAAATAATCGAATATACAAAAAAAGAAACAAGGTAATTTTCATTTACTGCATGTTGCATATCTATATTCTATTAATTTCATAGTACAACAAAGTTGAGGACAAAGATTAATATTAAATTATAATGCGTCAATAACAAGTAAAAAACTCTCAAATGTCATATACATACTATTTTACAACGATTGATGGCGGAATGATCAGTAATTTGTACAGATATATTCCTATCCTTTTCGCACTCTCTGTTTCATGAGTTTCGTTAGGAAAATAGAACGTTGTATAAAATTCATTTATGTTCTGAATAATTCATAATTTCGAAACTGTCAGAGCTAAAAATAACAATTCGTAGGAAAATATCCCATAAACCAACTGAAGATACGAAAATGTTAAACAGTTTTTGTCAACTTACGTATATCAAAAAAATCTTTTTTTTTTTGTAATTAGGAAACTGTATACATTTATAAAGAAGAAAAATCTAAACATTTTAATTAATATCGGTATCATATATATCGAATCAGTAATAAAATCTATCGTATTGTACAACGCGTAATGAATTTTTCGTAGTGTTATCCAAACGCGTTATAAAAAACGAACCTACAATCCGTGTGTCAATAAATCAATATCGCCAAAGCGCCATTTTGATTTTCAAAATGTTTTAAGCAAATCATAAACAGTAATGATTAATGGAGTCAGGCGTTTCTTTGCGGAAATTCATTACAATGTGGACAGTCAGAAATTTATAAAATAATTAAATAAAATAAAATAAATTTAGAAAATAATAATGTGTGTTTTATACTGGAAGCAATGGATTTACGGGGAACTTAAACTAAATCTTGGTATGTAGTGCAGCGGCGAAGTGTCGTTCGTGAAGAGTTGAGTTTAGTATGGGGAAATATATTTATGACTTACATATACACAAATGTTCGAAATACAATACGTACTTTTTTAAATTTAATGAAAGTAAAGGACGGCAGTGAAATTCACCGTGACGATTGGCGCCACATATAAAAGATACGGCACAATTATCCGTATTACAAAGGCATATTTGTTCTGAATCGATTTCCCGCCTTCAAAACTTAATACTGAACGAGGAAAATAAGACATCACTTGCAGAGCCGGATTTTGATGAAATGAGGCCCTAGGATATATATATATATATATATATATATATATATATATATATATATGTATATATATATATATATATATATATATATATATATATATATATATATATATATATATATATATATATATATATATATATATATATATATATATATGTAATACTTAATGGAGACAACCTCGTCTAGGTCATTGTGCTTCTTAATTGATCTTTGATATTTTTAAGTTTTTAAAGTAATCTTTCTTCAGTATGTTTGTTCATCAGTCATATGCGTAGAATTTCCTCTTAGAAGCCCCTCTTGATCTTGAGGCCGTAGGCTGAAACCTAGTAAGCCTATAGGGAAATCCGGCCCTGATAACTTGCACCTATTAGGAAATAAACAGGAAAATTCAAGCTTTTTGCAGTTTTGTTCCGAGAACAAGAAATTGAGTTTGTAACTGTCACCGTAACGAAAATACACTTAATATGCATTATGGGGATGTACAAGTATTCGCATACATAGCTATCGATAAATTATTTTCACTATTATCTGTAAATAATTTCATAGTGATACACCCATCCTCTTAAAACTATAAAAATTATAAAAAAAATTGTTCTATTCTTTTATTATTCAATTCGTTTAGTTTTTTCATCACTCATACTTTGAGAAAACGAACATTTTCGATCAGTTCATCGTATTTATACTCTTTTACGGTGCCGAACCTGACAGTTCTTCTGCTTCACAAGCTCACGCTAATAGTTATGGATTGGAAAGTAATATGATATGAAGGTGGAATATGTGATATATAAATAGAAGAATATGATATGGGTAAAAATAAATACACCGTATGAGAAGTAGTAACACGGAGAAATGCTATAATACATCTCAGCTGCGATATTTCGTGAAAGTGTGGTGTGGTACTTTGTCGATGACACCGTCGCATGTGCTATGCACAAATGCGACGATCTACCACTTTTTTCGTTGTTTAGAGTATCGCATAGAAAAGCAAGTAAATTAAAATATTAATCTAATGCAGTACTTGAGAATAATAACGATTATTCGATAATTCAAAAAATATGAAGTTCACATCCCTATTATGCACATGTTTACCATTGACCCCTTTGGATTACGAATCCCGATCAAAGTCCTGGATTCTCACAAAATACCGTTATGAAGACACCGTTAATGCCATACGGCTTGAGCTTAAAGATTACGTAGTTCAGTATAGGAATGAAAGTTTTTAGCTCACTGAACTTGCTTATGATTATCATATGTTTATATAGGGATATAGTAGGACGTAGATGTATCAGATATAGATGATAAATCTTAGCATCTAACTGATAGCTGAAGGATGTCTCATCTTTCTTTCTTTTATTACTTTTATCATGAGGACTGCTTTAGGCGAAGAGCATACGAATTTTATTATAATATTAACAATTGATTAACGAGTGTTGGAGAGAAGCAGTTTGGCAAATTCGGGTGAGACACTCCTTGGTAGATGATGCAACGATCTGCGCAGGGCGAATGGCAGACCTCGATGCGTGAAACTCAAAATTCGTTTAGGTGGGCCTAACCCTATGTTTTGGCTAACTGCACATGTATTTAATGATAATGAAGAAACAAATACAAGAAATATATTTGTACTTCAAAAGCTTCAATCACCTAGCGTTTAAACAACTTATTTTTGTAACATATCAAGTAGTGGTATAGTCCGAGATATACTGAGATATCCTTGAAGGTCCAACTGAAATACAATAGATAGTGATTTAAGCGTGTTTGCAAACGAATCGAACATCACGTGTCCGAATTTTCAATTAATTGAATAAATCTACAAAAGAAATCCAGCAAACAATAACATAAACCAACCACCACGTGTCGCCAGGTCCTTGGATAAGTGTGACGGATCTATCGAGCGTCGCAAATAGAATCCTTTACGAAATCTTTGAGTCACATTGCTGCATTGACCTATTACGAAATAAAACTAGGGGTGTGCTCCAGAGTTTTTCATTTTAATGCTATTAAGTTTTTTTTAATGAAAGATTTCGGCGAACGAGAAATTGGTAAATTACCACCGCCGCCCATGAATATTTGCAATATCAAGGGCACTTTAAAGACTTTGCAAATTCATCGCTACTATAGAGTAAGAATGTAAATAATTAGAGTGGAAGAAAGAAATAATAATAATAATTTAATTGCCAAAAATATGGAATAATGACAGATATTAAAGTTATACTTTTATTAAAAAAAAACACCTACACATAATAAAACATAACATACAAAAGCGCCGCACCATACATATCGATACATATCGTCACGCCTGTTGCCCGTAGGGGTAGGCAGAGACCACAGATCTCCACCTGCTACGATCTTGGCACACCTTCCTTGCTTTCTTCACACTCATCCATCGTTTCATCCATCCTTTCTCTCACATTCATCGTAGCGAAACGGCTCTCCGTTAGTCGCTTCTCGCCCTCGTGGAAATCCGGACGTGACGGGTGGCGTGATTTGTAATGTATCTTTTATTTTTATTTTTTGTAAACTATATTTCTTTTTGGTTTGTATAATTTAGTTTATTGTTATTAATTATTTGTTTCAGTATATTATAATATTATATTAAGTATGGCAATTAGAATAATATATGTAATACATAAATGTGTCTTAGAAGGGAACTGTCTGCCGTAGTACAGGGTTCGCCCTAGTTCGGCAGGCAGCGAAACAAAATTGTAAACTTGTTAATGATCAATAAATATAATTATATATTATTATCACCATATTATTATAGTACAGACGTTGGCATGTGTTTTTTTTTCTAAATTTGTTACATACCAGTAACAAAATTACAAAAGACTCTAAGATAATATAAACACATGAAACGTACGATAGCACATAAGTATTTTTTTCTGGGCAAAGGAAATAATGGTAGGGAAAAAGGAAGTAAACGAAAAGGGAGTAATGAGTTAGGCCGCCAGATTCCTTATCACCGATACCCTATACCACAGTACTTCCATGGTAAAAGTTGAGCCATTCGTGTTGTAGCATGGGTTCTCCCTTTATTATTTACTCTGCTCGGTCAATTGACTCAAAATGTAGCATTTCCGTTTCTTGGCACTTGAAGCGCGTTCAAATCTGCATTCAGCAAATGGCTTCCATGATATCCGGGTCAATCGAGCAGATACTGATAAAACAACAGTCCCGTGTGTGTCCTTTCGGGGCGCGATCTTTAGAAATTTACATGTCTTTAAACTTTTGGACCCACTTTAGGCCAAAGATATTTTATATTGTCTTTCCAGGAGTTTTACCACTATTAAAATATATAAATAAATTTATAACTAAAAAGGCCCATCCCTAACGCCAAATATACAAGAAAGAAACAGGTGAAATTGGTTCATGCTCGTGAATTACGGGTTTTCGATTTCGGAACGGACACGATTCGTAGAATCGAGATTTGTTGTTGTTCTGTTCTAGTTTTATCAATGTAGCCGATCTCATTGCATAATAGGTTGTCATAGCTTTAGTTATGATTCTGATTAAAATAACTACGTTTTGGAATCTTTTCGTTCGAATCTGTTCTTTTACCTAGTAGCAGGCTTGGATTTAGGGAGTGACAAATCGGGACACCTTCCCTGGGCGGCAATGTACTTGGGCGCCAAATTCACATATTTAAAATAAAATAGGTATTCTTAAAGCAATTTTGGCCGCGTCGTGCAAGCTATGAATAAAGTCTCCACAAACTAAAAATCGTTAAAACCTTAATGTTACCCAGTCACAGAGAGCACAGAGGAAAATGCTCCGGTTATCATGGACAGTCATGAGAGATAGACAAGAAGATTGTTTGGGTTGTTTGGACACCTAGCCTATAATGTCAATCTTCAGAAACTAATTGTTACGGGAAAGATTTAAGGCAAAAGACCGAGTAGGAAGGAGATCAAGGCGCTGGTATGATCCAATCCATGCCATTCTCAGTATGAGCGTTGCCGAAGTTGTGAATGCTGCTGAAAGCAAAGCAAAACTGTGGAACATCGTCAGAGAACAGCTTATCCCATGATGGGTTATGACCCTGATCATTGGGGAATCGACGCAAGGAGGAGAAGGTAACCCAGTAAAATTGTTTTTTGAAAATGTTAGAGAGAAGAGGTGCCAAGTTTTTGACTCAGTTTATACAAATAATTGATCCTGAACCGCCTAGTAGGTACTTATTGTGGTGTTTGAAGGGTCTGATGCATCACCGAAGTTGAAAAGGTTAGAACTCGGTGGTGGGATTTGACTCGCTTGTCCGCTTGTAGGGAAAGAATTAGTCATATTGCTCCAATAACGCCTTCTTTGAGGAAGTCTTGGAGCTTGGATCCATGGCACGCCGGGCGTATATGTTCATTTGACATATTCACCGCTAGGGAAAGCTCCTTTTATGCACCCCGACTTATTTCTACTTGTTGATGATTCTTCTGCTTAGTTCATTGTAACCTCCTGATGGTATATAATGTAAGATACTGCATCAGAATTCTCCTCTCTCCGTTTCTTCCAATTGTATAGAAAATAAAATCGTTCAATGAAAAAAGGAGTTTCGAGAAGTATGTGGTAAATTGAAACCGAAAAGGCACTAAGAGAAACTGGTTACTTTAGGAGAGATGGGAATGCTTTAAGCGCATTTAACGTGTCTGAGATTCTTCAGAAGAGGTCACCGAACCATGAGGAAGTTAGTAGGGTAGTATTGTCTGTGTGAACGAATTAGGAGAGTAGTTGCTCGAATGTATTGTAACCATGAATTTTTACGAAAGAAAACTGGCTCATTGGTACGGCAACTTAGGAGCCATCCTCAAATTACGTCACATGAATTTCATGATTTATGAAGTCCCCCTCACCCCTTTGTCACACGTGGAGTTTGGAGTTTAAAGTGTTAGACTTTATTACATACATATATACATATCGTCACGCCTATCTCCCTGTAGGGTTAGGCAGAGACCACAGATCTCCATCCGCTACGATCCCGATATTTTCTTGCTTCCTTCACACTTATCCATCCATCCATCTTTTCATCCATCATTCTTCTCACATTCGTCGTAGCGAATCAGGGGATCGTGGGAAATCAGGACGTGACGGGTGGCGAACCACGTCGCAGTAATTTTTTAACGAATTAGGTATATTAAGATTCGTCAAAGTGAATCCCACGAGCTGCAAGGGAGGATGGCGGTCAACTACAACAGAGCCCTTCATGCTGAGGTAAGGTACTATAGTACCTGGGGGAGTCCGATCCGGGAACGGTCGGCACGCTTGCGACTAAGCTCACCCCTAGCCACGCATCCTTTGGCACGGCAGACTGTGGATTGGCGGACAGGAAGGGAAAAGGATAGAGAAGAAAGGAAAAGGCAGGGGAAAGAAAAGATGAATTTAGACAGGATAATAAAGACATGGTACTACCGCAACGGAACGGTGATACGGTAGTAACTCGGGAGGCCGGGGTCGCGTACCTGTGTACCAATACCATGAATACCGGACACGCGCTTAGGCAAAGATACTCCCTGACCGAGACCTAAATATTACTAAAATAAAATCAACTGGCGAGAACTTAATAGCTTATATTAACCTATGCTTAATACAACAGCTTACTTAATAGTTCAAAATAGGTCAAACTGCACATGGACTTTGAACACTCCTTGCTCTACATAAAGGGAGATGGGATCTTATATATAGACAAAACCTATGTCCTTGCTCGATGCTCTCAATACCAATAATGTAAGATATGATGTAAGATTTAACTTAACCTTCGGGCATTCAAATGAAAGTTAATTTACAAGTCATCTCATGTTTAATTATGAATTATCGATAACTGTTTTTTGTAGAAACGTTCCATTTGTACAGTGGAGATTGAAAGTTCTCACTCATCGGGTAACCGTTAACTGTGAATGTTCTATTAGGCATCATTTCTCATATCACAGTATGTAGATAATAGAAATGTACATGTATTTATGGGATATGAATTAAAACAGTACACAAGTACCTAATATAGATTTACACCTATCCTTAAATTACCTAACTAACAGAAAATTATTTTTTAATACAAGTAATACTTTAATTTTCATATACGAGTAAGTAATTACATTTCATTTATCATACGTTAATACGCGAAAACACCCGATTATATCACCATTTGCTAAAGAGATTCCTCTAGAGAGTGACGGAGAAGAAAGGACTTTATATTCTCGCAAATTGCTACTGATGTAAGTGCTTATTGAATTCACAACATAAGAGACAATGAAGAAATACACAATGAAACTAATGACGCACTTTATTCCAGTCTGACTATCTAATCCCGCGCATTAACATCACCAAACATTTATTTCACACTTTTCCTGTTGACATTTTCCCGAATTATCGATTTGTGTCCGCATGCATTTAGACGTGGCCCGTGGCCCCATTAGAGTGACCCACTTATGGTGGAATAGAGGACGTGGAATATATTACCAAGAACAAAGCAATGCTTTGTATTAAGTAGGAGAGGCTGTGCGTGGCTTGCATTGAATTTTCTAGATATCTATTCACACACGATTCAATGAAATAGTCGGAGTGGAGTATGGATAAAACAAAAAGATTTTTTGTCGACTGGGTAGGGAAATGAACAAGCGTCACCACTCACCATCGCCTCATGGTAAGTAATCTCTGCTACCATGGACATTTGCAACATAAAGGGTTAGGGGTTATAGTTTCATCCTCATCATCTGGACGAATGGCGATTCAGTACGGTGTGTTTTTCCGAAACTTCTTTCCACGCACCACTGCTCTGTGGAACCAGCTACCTCTAGCGGTTTTTTAGAACTGATACGACATTGTAACCTTCAAAACTAAGCTTACATATTTCTTAACGGCCGGCAAAGCTTCTGCAATACCTATGGCGCTACGGATGTCAATGGGCGGCGTTGATTGCTTTTCTTCAGGTGACACGCCTGCTCGTTTGCTTCTCTATTCCATAAAAAAAAGGTTAATCCGATGCGTAACGATGAATATGTCAATAATAGTATGGTAAAGAGAATGTAAAGATAGGACCTCCAATTCTTAAGCTTAACGAAGAGCAGTACCGAAGCTACTATGTGGAAGTCAACCTTCCCTACTACCTTCACGATAAAACCTCTACGAGACTCTAATTAGTGTAATTTATACAAAGTGCCGTTGTATAAGAAAGAAAAACAAAAAATGGGTAAAAGTATACCTGCAAAGTTCCTTACTCTGGTTCTTTTCCATCCCGAGGAATCTCACTCCGAAATGGTGGTAGAAGCTTCACTGTTGGCGGACTAATGTTTTATAAATGAAGTTTAATTTCTTACGTCTAAAAATAAAAATTTGAATACCTTTTTATTATAAATTTATACGGTAGTCATGTAGCGGTAGCGAAAACATATTATATATGTAATGCATATATATTTTCGGTACCTCTACATGATAAAGACATTTTTTTTTTAAATTTAATATTATATTTTGTTTTGAAATTTAATTAAGTATAGAATTTTAATACATATTATGTTTCCAATATATATATATATATATATATATATATATATATATATATATATATATATATATATATATATATATATATATATATATATATATATATATATATATATATATATATATATATATATATATAAATAATAGCATGGTTATACAGTCGTACAGAAAACAGAGGCAAACGAGTAAGCGTGTCGCCTTATCTAATCACTCCCGCCGACAGACACATTCTGATGATTGAAACCGTTCTTTTAGAAATGGCTTAAACTTTGAAAGTCGTATTATCACATCTGTGTGACTTTCGGAAAGAAATTGCTTTCGTTAATTGGATAGGCGGGGATAGAAATTAATTTGGAATATCGTCCGATCGATGAAATACGTCATGAAAAAGCGAAAACGCTGCAAAAGCCACAGATGTCAAAATTTCTTTGCACATTAGGATTCGAAAAAAATACTGCATCGAATGGTCTGAGTCTCACAGGTCTACGATCAATAAACATTTTTTTCAGAAAACACGATTTTTAAGATAAAGTTTTTTTGGCTCGGGTGGTAAATTTTCATTTTGCTTTTTCGCTTACAACGTTTACGCTTTTTTCGTCGAGATATTTTTTGACACTTAATATACATTGCTGCTTAAGATCGTTAGTATCTTTAAAGTGCTAGACTCTAGAAAGTAATGTATTATGTAATTATCTTCACGTCTTTCACACGCCAATCAGCGTTAAGCGTTCTCGATATTATATTAGACGGATTTCATGTCTACTACATTATCTTTTAGATTTATTTGTTTAATAATGTGTATGCATTGCACATGCATGCATGTATTGTACTTAAATTTATCTTTGAAAATATTGAAGGGAGAAAATTTATTTATACGACGACGAGTGTTTTTAGGTTAGGAGGTTTTGCCCCTGAACTGCCAAGGATTCGCCGCCGCCAAGGATGCAAACTCAGACAAAACAGTTTTTTTCACCGGAAGACATGTTGGTGCAGCTTTTTTTCCACCTCTGACCCAATTTATTCAGAATGCTGTCAAAATTGAGTAAAAAATATGGACTGGCATAGGGTTGTTAAAAGACAAATAAAAATATTCAAACATACGCCTTATGTAGTGAACTACGCCGTAGATAAAACTGTTATGATAAAAATTTGATAACATGTTGAAAATTTTTGTCAATAGCATAATATAGTCAAGGTCAGCTCATCCTTTATTAGGCAAATTCCGCGCCGAGGTTCGGGTAGTCAGCCCGCGCCCCTGCTGTTGTAAAAAAAACGCAATATAATTTTAATCTTTTATTTATTAATTTCTCAAAACTCTGTAAGTTTCAAAAAAATACACAAACAAAAATTAATATTTTAATATATACTCGAATTAATATTATATATTTGAATAAAATTTCCAATTTCTAGCATTCGGTGCCCCCTAGGATCCCGCGCCCGGGTGCGGCTGCTCCCCTTGAACCCTCGGGTATAGACGGCCCTGGTTGGGCTCACAAAAACATATACCGATGCGTTTATCGCACCCGCGATCCTAAGCTAGGAAAATTGAATGGTATTTTTGAAAAACACAAGATGTTTGCACCTAATAGGTCAGCATAAACGTTTAAAAATATCTTGACAATGTATAGATTAACCTTAAAACTGAAAAATTATTAAATTTGTGTTCTGCCTCTGATACACTAATGTAATTAATGCTAAGCGCGTTGAGTGTTGATAAAATATACTTTTTGTTCTCAAATATAGCGTTAACCCTAAGCACACGGAAACGAATCGAATAATAAATTATGTTAAACCCTAGCGACCTTCCTAAACGCGAGCCTGGCAGACGCCAAAAAAACATCTTCGAATATGGATGCAAACTTTATACCCCCGGACTTCAATGGCATCACTCAGGTGTGGCGGTAACATATGTAAATACATTGAATCTTTTTGCCGATATTTTTTGTTGTATTGCGCTGCATTTTTATGCGAATAATCATTATTATTAAAGTCTCTGATATAACAGTGTTTTAAAGCTTACTACATAAACATAGAAAGATATACATTTATGGTAATTTTGTTTAAACGACATATTCTTTTATATTGAAAATATACAAATCTGGGTGATATGTGATGTGATTCAAAGAGGCTTTAAGCTTAGCAATAGTGTTTTTGTTCAAAAGACACTGACTTTTACCTGAAAACCATTATCCAACACGGAACAAAATGGCAAATAAATAAATGTTTTTAATATATTGCACGATACACTTCAAAAAAAGAAATGCATAAAACACAACAAAACGGCATGAATTGTCATTAAAACAGAAATTATATTTTAATTTTTTTACATATGTTGTAACAAATGTTTAGCCCTAATATAAAATTAATCATGAAATAAATACGAGACGTTTTCTTTTCTTTTCTTTGAATGCAATAAGTTATAACTAGTGTGCCAGTGTCAAATAAAATACAATAATATCCAAACTCTTGAAATGTAACTAGTCAGCTTATAGTAAATGGTAGCTATTTTACCATAAACTTTATCAGTCAAATTAAAAAGTTACGATACACGCATTTATTTCATATCACTTTACTTATAATTGAACTATATTGCATAATACGCCACCATAATTAAACAATATAACTGACAATAATATAAGATTATAGAAATAAAATAAAAACACAATTTTACTTTTCTTTAATGACAATTAGTTGTAACTATTATACCAGTATCAAGTAAAATACAACAATATCAAATCTCTTCAAATGTAACTAGTCAGCTTGTCACGCTACGTCTAGATAAAAAGGTGGCTTTCCTATCAAAACTTCTATGAACTTCTTTAGTCAACTTAAGCAGTTACGATACACGCATTTATTTATATAACTATATTAATACGCCACCACAATATAACTGACAATAATATACGATTATGAAAATTAAATAAAAACAAAACGTCACTGATGCAAGTTGGCGGGAAAGATCCCATTTCTTTTCTTTTTCTTTTCTTTGATGGCAATTAGTTACAACTATTATGCCAGTGTCAAGTAAAATACAATAATATCCAATCTCTTGAAATGTTCCAAGTCAGCTTATCACGTTACGTCTTGATAAAATAGTGGCCATTTTACCAAAACCTTCTATGGACTTTTTCAGTCAATAAAAAGTTAAGATACACGTATTTATATCATATCACTTCACTTATACACCTTAATCGAACTATATTGCATAATACGCCACCACGATTAAACAATATAACTGATAATAATATAAGATTATGAAAATGAAATAAAAACACAACGTCACTGATGTAAGTTGCGGGAAAAGTCCACGTTAATATACATTCATATTCGTATACAACAGATAATAAATACGAGTATAGTAAAAACGATAATAAGAAATAAAATATGCAACACCAGATAAATTCTTAGACATATACTTTGGAAAAGTTGTAATAGTTACAAAACCGGCAGACGATAAACTGCGGTTGCTGCTTTTCATTTTGATGGCGAAATTTATTTTACCTTTCATACAAATATTGCTTCAAAAATGTATTTATTTAAATACATTTCAAATCGTAACTAAACGGAATTAGCCAATTTTGTATTAACTCTTTCCATTCGGTCATAAACTTTGAAAAAAATAATTTATCGCAATTATTGTATATCCGAGGTGTAGAGTTACATACAACATGCGAGCATTTTGTTTTGTCTTATTTCCTAATATACAGGACTGTCAGGAATATGTTACTCAGCAACAAATTACTGGCAACTTAGGGTTATCCAAAAGCCTATAAAACTTACAGACACGTTAGCTAAAACTTATTTTGATCTTGAGATAAATACCTACAGGTTTTGGAGAAATTTGGTGGGTTAATTTTACATTAAACAAAAACTTAATTACAATTAATAAAAAAACTACCTGGAGTTTTATGCTGTTATATTTTTTATTTCTACATTTTAATTATACATATGATAACCCTGAAAGCAAAGCTTTAATATCTAATAATTGATTTAGATTCAAGTTACGTTAATGCTGATTAAAGACGGCGGCTCTAGCAATGCCAAAATTTGACATTTGAAATAAAGAGTTAGTAATTGCACAGAAGAACAATAAAGTAAACAAGATATTTCAAAATTATGTCAGACATAAAATCGCATTGTAATCTCATATATTATGTAATTATGATTTACCTTTTTAATTATCTTTGTATCTCTGAGAAAGGACGGGAAACAAGCAAACGAGTCATCTGATATAAGGCAATCAATGACGGGCTTTGAGACAATTTGTCTTATATACTCGAAAATATCGCTAATGTTAGCTAATTCTATAAAGTAGAGTTTCGAGGAATGGTATTTTTTTAGATATATACTTTACTAGATCGCCACTCTTTTAGATTATAGAGACAAAACTTATTTATGGATAGTCTTACTTATTGTACGCAATATAATTTGGTGGCAAAATTTATTGCAATTTCTCGGATCATCATATCATCCTCATTACGATATATCTCCTAAAATTACAAGTACCAAAGATAGAAGTATAATAAACACATTTCTTACTTGATATAATACATAGATAAAGAAGAAAAAGAAGAATGTTTTCGTTATTAAAAAAAAGCTTGTAAGTACTGTCTCAGATATTCATAGGTCTGTAAAATTCATGACTAATAAATCTCAAAGTATATGTCTCAAATGAAATCGAAATTCTGCGAAAGTGCAAAATCGTTTTGATGGAAAGAATGCTTTATTCACAAACTATAGGGCTCAATTTCGAAAAAAAAAATAATTTGGAATGTCTCATTTAAATTTTAAATAGGTTTATGGAAAGTACTAATGGCTTCCCATATTGTTCATTTCGTATTGAATTTGGTTACTATACCGTACCCGATTACAACGCCATCTTCTGAGAAGTACCACAAAATTTCTTAATAAAAATTAAAACGTTATTAAATGCTTACAACATGCTTCCCACGACTTTTGTTTCATTAAAATTAATGTAGCCAAGATGAGTCCAGGCAAACATCTCAGGTTAGTTACAAATAGATGAATAGTGATCTAGTACGGTGTGTTTTATTAATGCGGCTCTCATTCAGCGGTAGATCCCAACTGGTACTATTATACATTTAAACCTGTAAAGATCCAGCATCGTTTTTGCAAAGCCTGTAGTATTCCAAACCCCTATGGTTGACGTTAGTTTCATGTATTCCTATCCCAGAAAATAATAAAATTTTTAACAATAGAATTTAACACAATTTAAATTGAAAACTAAGAAATTAAAAAAATAAACTTGTGTCTAAAAAATTATATTGTATATTCAGAAAAAATAATGCATCAAATGATCTAGTCTACTAGCTACGACCAATAGAATATATATTACAGCGTTGAAAGTGCTTGTTTTTGAGTGATCAGATACGTTTTTTTTCAGAAATCTTTTTGGCTCTGGTGGGAAAACTTACCACATTTTGCAGTTTACTATATTTTCGCTTTTTTGTATAGAAACTATGTTACATACGATGGAAAGCCAAACGACGCGTGGCAACTGGTCCGACTTTGGGGCTCATGGTTGCGAATTCGATTAATACTAGAGTTGATAGAAATAATAGTGTTATATTATGAGGTGTACGTAGTTATTTTAAGACATAACTATCAATGTTTTAACATTACTAAGAGTGTTTGTTATCCATTCCAACTAATATTTAAATAAGCGAATGGAAGATACGAACTTACGACGTGTAGATCGTAAGCCCGAGTCTTTCGAACTGAACTATTAATGCGATTGTTTGGATCTGCAAAGGATGGCTAAAAAAAGATAGTTTTATGTTGAATCTATCTATGGTAGTTTTTTTCTTTTCTTTGATGACAATTAATCACAACTTATTATGCCAGTGTCAAGTAAAATACGATAACATCAAATTTCTTGAAATATAACTAGTTAGCTTATCACGTTACGTCTTGATAAAATGGTGGCTATTCTACCAAAACCTTCTATAGACTTTGTCAGTCAACTTAAAAAGTTACGATACACGCATTTATTTCATATCACTTCACGTATACACCTTAATCGAACTCTATTGCATAATACACCACTAAAATTAACTGATAATAATGTCAGATTATGAAAATGAAATACAAACACAACGTCACTGATGTAAGTTGGCGGGAAAAGTATTATGGTAGTTTGTAATTCATTTTATGGACGATATGTTTTTAATTTCTTATAATAGCGGCAAATCACTCTTATAATACGGCAATCATCTTGCTGCACTTCTTCTCCATATGAACTTTAACTATGCCAAATCCACTACCGATGTGCTTAAACTATTTTATCTTGCCGCACTTCTTCTCCATATGAACTTCAACTATGCCAAATCCATTACCGATGTGCTTAAACTATTTTATCTTGCTGCACTTCTTCTCCATATGAACTTCAACTATGCCAAATCCATTACCAATATGCTTAAACTATTTTCTTCACAAAGTCCAAAATTTCAAATTTTTTCTTCACGTGATTAACATAGTTTAGTGATTATAATATTAACCGCCGCCTATGGACATCAGCAACAACCAAAGTCCAAAGTTTTTTCTTGACGTGATTAACATAGTTTAGTGATTAAAGTATTAACCGCCGCCTATGGACATCAGCAACAACCAAAGTCCAAAGTGTTTTTTCACGTGATTAACATAGTTTAGTGATTAAAGTATTAACCGCCGCCTATGGACATCAGCAACAACCAAAGTCCAAAGTGTTTTTTCACGTGATTAACATAGTTTAGTGATTAAAGTATTAACCCCCGCCTATGGACATGAGCACCAACCAAAGTCCAAAGGTTTTTCTTCACGTGATTAACATAGATTAGTGATTAAAGTATTAACCGCCGCCTATGGACATCAGCACCAACCAAAGGTAATGCATATACGTTATCAAATTGCTCTATACATATTATAATACATTTTTAGGATACACTATGAAACAGCCATGTTGTTGCTCATGGGAAGGCATGTAACAAACGATACTCTTCTCTTCTTTTCTTTTCTTTGATGGCAATGTACTGGCCATATTTATGGCCAGTACATGACACTTGCCATAATAAAATACAATTATATCAAATCTTTTCAAATGTAACTAGTCAACTTGTCACGTTACGTCGTTATAAAATGGTGGCTTTTTAACAAAACCTTTTATGGACTTTTTCAGTCAACTTAAAAAGTCACGATACACGCAATGATTTCATTTCACCTCACTTATACGCATTAATCGAACTACATAGTATAATACGCCACCATAATTAAACAATATAACTGATAATAATAATATAAGATTATAAAAATGAAATAAAAACACAACGTCACTGATGTAAATTGGCGGAACTCACTATTATTTTGAAAAAATAAAAATTTCATTATTTTTATAATTCAAATTTAATAATTACCGAACATTAAAAATACAAGTTTATTCAAAAAAGATTTATGTATTTAAATACACTATTCATTACAATACGACAAATTTGGCGGCGATGTTTTCATTTTGATACAACTTCTAAGATATGAGCCTACACGATACACACTGGTATTGCAAGTATACATGAGCTGCGTTTATTGCTTCACCTTTATCATCACCACAGCAATCCATTTCGAGACAGGCCTCTCCCTAGGCACGCCATCTAGCCCGATCTTCTGCTCCATGCATCTAGTCTCTGTCAACGGCCCAGCAGGTCGTCGCCTCATCTAGCCGGAAGACCACCATACGTTTGCTGTGATGTCATCTCTACCTTAGCACTCCTTTACTACGACAATTATCGGTTCTCTATAATTGATTATCATCGGGTGAAATGCTTGATTGTACGTCACTCTTCATTTCACGGGTGGCTAACTTGATCAGACCCAAAATCTACTGTTTACTAACTAGTCTTCTACTTCTTCATAAACTTAAATTTGAATTGCCTTTCCAAAATATGGTCTTTACTCTGCCACGATCGACTGAGACTGATATCGATAATTGGTGGAATTTGCGAATTGAAGCGCCTCGTCTATTTCCATTATTCAAAAACCTATCCTGAAAATCTAAAGTGTAAATTTCAAAGTGCGATTATCCTGAAGTTAAGTTTAAGTGAACGGAATTCTAGGCAACACGTAGCGGTCAACGAATTTGCTTATCAATACACATATTGTCCAAGTCTAACGATTTAGAGTGGATCGCTATAAGATTTTGAATTTTTTTCTAAATTATTTCAACGCCATAACTACTTCAGTGACCAAGTAATAGAAATAAGCAATGGTAATTCACGGTCAGCCATTTCACAACGCTCTCTCGAACACACCCGAAAGAGATCCGAAATTCAAATCGGCACAAACAGTATTCTAATGTATCGCCCGCTGACGTACATAAACCATGCATATTGTATTTAGTTCGGATAAATATTGAAGATGTGGTTTGCGTTCGGAAATTCAATGTTGCAAGTTGTGCATTATTTTTTATGCTATAAAAGTTATAAGAACAACATAATAATTTAAATAAAACAAACCTTTTTTTTTGCATATTAAGGATACATTTTACAAGTCGTCGGAAATAGGTGTCTTCTTGGATAAAGACGTCCTCTATCTTCCATACATATGAATTCTTGCTCAGAGTCAACTATTTTTAGTTATAATATTAAAAGGGAATAACGAATATTCGCAATAAATAATTATAACAAATAATAGTAAAATTAAACTAAAGTGGTTGAGTGTAATATACAAACAGATATGGAGTATTGCGTCCAATATCTAACAAAATGGAAGCAAAAGAACCAAACCCTGTCCTCCGATTAAAGATTTTCTAGGAAGTAGAAATAACAACAAAAGAAGAATTCTTAATTACACAAATCTTGACCACTTGCCTTTTTTATTTTTATATAAAAGGTAGCAAGCCGGTTATCGGCTAGTAAGCGATTACCGTTGCTCGTGACATCTGTAATACTTAAAGCATTGCAGATGAGTTGCTTGAAGATGTTGCATAATGAGGAGAGTAGTAAGTATACGAGAAATGCGAGTAGAGGTAAGAGTTTGAGCTTCGTTTCTCATCACTTATCGAAGGAAGTACACTACATGCCTTCTTCATAAGAAGATGGTAGATTGATTTTTGTTATCTAGGTAGATTTTATTAACCACCTACTGTTATTTACTTAAATTTCCCCATATGACACCGTATGAAGAAAAGAAAAGGCTTTGATTTTCCTCGGGAATCACACAATGATGGCGATATAACCAAAACGGCGTCTAAACAACGTAATTCATAAATAAAAAAAGCAATAGAATTATCAGAGTAAAATTGCAAGGATTTATGAGATCCATTCTATATAGCCGGTTCTATATAAAAGGGGCATTAACCCAGCAGTGAATTTCGCTAGCGCGTAACCACCAGCTAAAGTATTCTGAACATATTGCGAAGCATATAAATGATATAAATGACGAGTGACCAAATATGACACATAATGTTTTATTAAGCAAAGGCAATTCTCGCATTCGACCGTATTTATGACGTCATGAGACGTTTTTCAGATTTTTTTCTCTAAACCGAAACAAAAAAATGCGAAAAACAAAATATGTTTGAACTCAGGATAGGATAATGAAAAAACGGTATTTTATTTTTAAAATGTTGTCAATTGGAAGAAGAAAAGAAGAAAACATTCTACCATAATTTATTGTTATAAGAAGAGTCTGTTTAGGAAAAGACATCAACGCAATACATTGCAAATAATAAAACAAATATATGATATCTGAGGAAAACGCACAATTAATTTCAAAATAAACTGTTAGTTTTAATTTAAATTGGAAATTGGGTTGAATATACACTATAAAATCCACTAAACTAGATTGAAACCATCTGTTTTCCGTATAGGACATGAAGAGGTAAAAGGATTAACAATGAGAAATTTCATAGAGCCGAAAAATCAGCTTTTTACAGCCCATATATGTATGTTCCACTATTGGGCTCAAAACCAGTTCCAAATTTCGTTCGAATAAAATTAATTTTGTCCCAAAAATTATTATTATTCGAATTTAGAAGCGTCTTTATTATGAACGATTACATCCATTAACACCTTCATAAGATAACCTGAAATCGTAAAATAAGCTAACGTTTCAATATACTTCTATGTAATTCTGAGGACTAGACTACATCCGGCTCGAAAGATCAAGTAATTTTAAATATCCAAGCTTTCGGAAAATAATTTATATTACAATAAAATGGCGTTTTATAGAACTTATTATATTAAATTCTTTTGTTTTTCGCTCCCCGTCTAAATCAAATTTAGAATTCTTTCATAATTTAACAAACAACTTGAAAGATTTTACAATACAAAACATAATCATTCCATTCAATAAAGGTTGAAAGCTTATTAATTCCTCTTCGCTTTTACTAATTCTGAAATATCTCAAAAATACTTACCCTGCTTAACCAAATTGTCAACATTAATATTATAATTGTCCTTTATATACATATTATTCTCTTAATAACAATATTATTAATATAAAAAAATTCTCTAAAAAAATTATATTATTACTAGGGTTATTAATCCTTCGTGGCGGGATAAACCAAGCACAAGAAGGATTATGCATCCAAGGAAAGTAACCTTCTCACTATCCTAGCTATGCACAATATGGCTGCTTTTTTAATGTTGTATGATTTAATTTGAATATTATGATTATTATTAGTTATTTTATTTTTTGAAATATAAATTAATCAAAGAAGTGAGTTTATAGAAGGATAAAACTAGTACTGTTAATTTTATTAATATTATATAAACAATACAAGTATACAAAGTAAATATAACCTTCACAGCAAGTATCCAAACGCACTCAAAATGGCTTCTCATTGGTTAGTAACGGTTGCAGCTAAAAACAGTGTCAAAAGTAGCATTTAGATTTTCATGCCGAATGTATGTATTTATGCGACACAGACAGAACAACAGTACAGTTATATGTGAATATTTAATGCCACCCATCACACATTAGTGGCATTTTGTGAAATGGAAGAGCTCGGAAACAGTAATACTTGATTTTACTAGTAGATATATTTCACAGAAGTACAGATATATGATGACTTGAAACAGAGATCGCAATAATTTCCCCTTTTTCTCTTCTTTCTTTCTCAATTTAAAGGACATTTAGCTATGGAGATTTAACTGAGGATGGTTAACTAAAAGGTATTATTTGGTTCTTTGTACTGAAAAAAGTTGCATCTATTTCTATGGAATATCTGTTAACCAGTCAAAAATTTAGAAATTGTAATGAAAATTGAATAGAGATTTCAAAAATGTTGATTTTTATTTTCAGGCACACATTGTCTATCTATTAGTATATTTTTTCCCATAGTGGTATCCCACGGGAAGAAAGGTGGCCTTATACTTTTTTGAAATCACATACGAGTATATATGAATATAATAATAAAAAATATTAGAAGACTGAATGAAGAAGTTTAATAATTAGTAGGTTCCATTACCAACACCTGGATGGCTTGGTTTCTACCACTGTGCGATTAAGTCACAATGCAGTACATTGTGACTTAATCGCAAAAACTGTGCAAATATGGATCAATTTATCACCTATGATGTTTCCACGTAAATAAGACGTAGAGTCATAGTAGGAGATTCAAAAAAATAGTATGTGTTCAAAAAAGGTCGGCAACGAATCTCAGACGCCTTGGCGTTGCGGATGTCTGGCGTTGGCGATGCGGGGCGGCGGTGATCACTTACCATCAGGTGACCTGCATGCTCGTTTGCCTGCTGTACTATAGAAAAGAGTTTTTAGCCTATATAACTAAATTAATGGCTAAGGTTAAGCTATTTGATAACTATTGAACATTATATCTTAATTAACTATTAATACGAATATATAATATACCCCTAAGCAATCATCTTATTACTTCAAACTAATATAATACTAACACAACCAAAAGCCTTAACTATAAAACAATCAGCCATTAAAGGATACATTTTGATTACTGGACCACTAAAATACAGTACCTAATGAAAACAAAGAATATGGTTTTTAAAATACACACGCAAAGTTTTAAATCTTTCTCGTTATCGTTGAAGGAAAGGTCATATTAATAGATTTTTTTAAAGAGACATTTTCACTTTACTGTGGTGTAGTTTTTGAGGAAAAGACATTAACCCATCACGCTTATCCAAGGTAGATTTGCGGGACATCCAAAACCGTATGCTCATTTATGTGGACGGCTTATCATCAGATGATATACACGCTTATTTGCCTCTTTTCTATCTTTTCTCTTTTATAAAAAAATGAAGCAATACTTCATTTCAACAAGGGTAAACTGGTCATCAGTCAATGCAGCTTATGATCACGTTCCGTTTTGCCAATTTTGTAAACGAGTACCAAACAAATTTATTGCCAACTACAATGATATGCTATTGACAATAATATAACCCAGTATAAAATGGCGGCCTTCGCTTTCGACCGTGTTCAAAATAACACTATATATCACACATATTATAATTTTATACTTTTTTCTTTTTGTTTACATTATTTTAGCCTGAACAGAAATTATCTAAAGGCGAATAAACCGTAAACAATTCAAACTCTCCGTAACTTCATATTTATCATATATATCTTAAATTTTTTTTATATATATATTCACGCCTATCCCCCGCAGGGGTTGGCAGAGACCACGAGCTCCATCCGCTGCCATTCAACGCAGCGAAACGGCTCGTCATTGGTCGCTTTTCGCCCTCGTGAAAATCAGGACGTGACGGGTGACGAACCACGTCGCCGTCATTTTCGACAAATTAGGTATATTAAATTCGTCTTTAGTGAATCCCACGAGCCGCAAGGGAGGATGGAGGTCAGCCCCAGCAGAGCCCTGCATGCTGAGGTAAGGCACCATAGTCCCCGGGGGAGCCCGACCCCGGGACGATCGGCACGCTTACGACTAGGCTCGCCCCTAGCCACGCATCCATTGGCACGGCAGACCGTGGATTGGCGGAGAGGAAGGGAAAGGATAGAGAAGAAAGGAAGGGGCAGGAAAGGAAATGTGGATTGGGGGGTTACCAGACTCGGAATAAACATTTAAAAATCCATATAAATATTTATTCCGATGCGGGAATCGAACCCGTGACCATTGACTCCGCGGGCGGAGGGCTCCGCCACTGAGCCAATCGGTCGTCGATATCTTAAAATCGACAACATTATTCGTAAAGTCTTTCGGCATTGTACCGTAACGGGGAACCTTATCTATGTAATGTTAGAACAATATCCAGATTATCATATAACCGCCTGTTTATTTCCATTCCGTAACATATATTTTATTAATGGTGGACCCATGCGTGAATATATATGAACGGCTTGAAATCGGCCATTAGAGAGAGACATATAGATAGATAATACACGCTGTGTATAATGGATGATAGAATTTTTCTGTATACTGCGCTTCGTACGGTGAGTCTTGGGATATGGATAAATTAAGAAAGGGGGAAGGAGTAATCCTCACCCTTTCCTTTAGTTCCTTTTCATCCCCTTTGAATACCATTAAAATTTATATTTAACATAGGCAAGTATGCAAGAATTGGGGCGCAAAACTTAGCTCCGAAAATAACACCTCGCCATCTCACCTCTGAGTTATCAAATAAGATTGAGAAACAAAGAGTGTCTAAAAAATATTTAATACCTGTGGTTGCGGATATCTCTGGGCGGAATTAATTGCTTTCTATCTGGTGACACGCTTGCTCATTTGCCTTCTCAACCCATAAAAACACAGAGAAATCAATGTCATTAATTCGAATAAAACAGTCAAATTGGTAACCCAAAAACGATGGTCAAACAAAACACCATAATATCACTCATACCAAAACCGTAAAACAAACCATTACTTTTCATCAACTCTTTCTTAGAAATTAACGTTCTTCGCTCATGAAGTTTCCCTAGATCAGGAGCAGCTAACTAAACGATCGAAATCGACCGGTAAATCGCGATTATTAGTCAAGTCGATCGTGCCAAGGCAAAGAAAAATATAATTTTAATATTCTAAGAATAATATTTATCTGTAAAAATAAGCACACAACGTTATTACCAATTGCCACTCCTAATACATATACACATAACAATAATTGTTATATTAAATAGTTAATTTGAGAAAAGGGATGCTTAGATGGTCTGGTCACAGAGAGGATGGATGAAAGACGACTAGCAAAATAAACTTTACATTTCGGATGTGGATTGGTAGAAGAAGACCAAGGAAAACATACCTTGAGCAAATTGCCGAAATTTTTAAGAAAGGTCAGGTCAAGAGTCCCCTTAACTGGTAGGCTTGCATAAGCAGAGTGATGAGTGTGGAGGAAGCAAGGAAAGTATGCTGAAATCGTAGCAGGTGGAGATTTGTGGTTTCTGCCTACCCCTACGGGAAACAGACGTGACGATATCTTTGAGTGGAATCTTTGAGTTACATTACTATTAACTATTCTTGTAAGCTTCTGCATCTCACTCTGTATCGACTAATATTCTCGTACTTATATTACGGATATAAATAATTATATTACCTTAAGAATTTAGCATATTCGAAAGATTTTCTCATGTTAATTTATTATATTAAACATAATTTGTAGTAAGATTTCCAAGACCTGTTAATTAACATTTTTTTTTCACAGCCCATATATGCCCCACTGCTGAGCACGGGCCTCTCCATTTCTGGAGGAATGGACGTTAACCCACCACGCTTGTCCAATACGAGTTGGCGTGGTTACCAGGCTCGGAATAAATATTTGTAGACCATACATATATTTATTCCGATGCGGAGATCGAACCCGCGGCGACGACAACGACAATCATAGGACGCTGGCAAAAACTTAAAGTGTACTCCTATAATCAAAAATCACGTTAGTGTTTATGGGATAGGAAGGCAAACGAGCAGGCGTGTCACCTGATGGAAAGCAATCAACGCCGCCCACAGACATCCGCAGCTTCATAGGCAGTGCGGAAGCGTTACCGACCTTTAAGGAAAGTGTCATTATGGGAGTGGGAATGGGAGAGGAGGGATAAGAGGGAGGGGGGACGGATTCGGGCCTCCGGAACTTGGCCGCTTACCGTACCGTACGAAGCGCTGTAGCTAAGCTACCACTCAAATGCCGGTTTTCTGCGGGAGTGTGGTACTTTCCCAGGCGAGCGTCTCATTCATGCTACAGACAAATATTATGCCATTCTTGACAAAGTATTCGTCTGCAGCGTGGCTCTACCACTAAACTATATTATTAAGACATTAATTAATCACACAAGTAATTATTCCGAATCTATATATACCGCCATTCCACCTTGATCAAATTTAGTGGGTTATTGTCCATTCCAACAGAAATCGGGAGGTACTCCGCACTCAACAATGAGACACGTTATTAATGGAGTCAGGCGTTACTTTGCGGAAATCCATCACTATATGGACAGTCAAAAGTTTTACTTAGCTAAGATCCGCGACAAGCAAAACAATAACAGAAAATTAATAATGTGTGTTTTTTCGTTGGGTTAACCGAAAAGTTTTCGGTTGTCTTCCGTTGAGTCTACTATACCCGAAGATGCCTCGTGTTGGGGCGAAACACGTGTGGTTTATAAGGTGGAAAAGTGGTAGTGTGTGTTTGGTGGCTGATTTTCGGTAAGGTTTTGGTTTAAGTTCCAAATAAATCCACTTCATCCAGCAGGAAAACACATCATTAATTTTCTGTTATTGTTTTGCTTGTCGCTGATCTTAGCTAAGTAAAACTTTTGACTGTCCACATAATGAGACACATATATGGGCTGTTTAAAAAAAATGTTTTATCTACATATTACATACTTTGCCCATTAAATTTATTTAGTGGCAATGGACCTTAAACCTAACAGTTTTAGTGATATCTACGACACGCCTACATTATGTACAGTATTGTATTATGTTACAGTAAAAAATTCAAAATTAATAAATAACCTCACATATATGTAAATTGATATATGGTAGGAGAATATACTTAACATCAATAGTCAAAGCGACATAAGATCCTAAGCGTAAACCTTACCAATTAAGAAAATTTCTGCTACAAAAAGTCATTGTTATTTAATATTATTGTTATACAATATCGAACATCTTTCTCTACTTTTAGTATTTAAAAAAAAAACACAAGAAATTTCTTAAATACACGACAATATAACCTTTAATATTCAAGAAGTTTCATTTTTATGAGACCTATATTTAAATTTCCATATTCTATTTATAGAGTTAGTTCGCTGAAAAGAAGCTGTACTTATCTATAAACTTAAATCCGATAGTTCGTTTGAATTAGTTTGAAATACGCTCTGTGGGTCCCGCCATAGTATGGGGCCACCCCATATCTTCCCGTGGATGTCGTACGTAACTACGAGAGGATATACCAGAGGATGGGTAGTAATGTTTAACAGAGTAATAAGCATTCTATGATGTCCGATTTGCTTACTAAGCGTTGAGATTACTTATTGATTGAATTAAAATTTTTGAAAATTAAAAACGTTTTTTAGAGATGTTTCGATGAGAAATTTCTATACAGATGATTTATGTGTTATTTTGCTAAAAGTTAGTACTAATATGTAACTTAGATAAACTATAGTGAACCCACTACTTACGTTATCAATCAAACTTAACAGTTTATGCAAAGTCAGAGGTAGTTTGCTCGATGGAAGATGAAAAAATGATTTATTTTTAAGGCAAACATGCATTTATTTATTGCCTTAAAACTGTGCCGCATACGATATGTGCTTCAGTTTTGTAGGGGCAGGATAGGAAGGAGGACGCCAATTGTTCCGATTTCTTAACATTTCAAGTTTGAATTATTTGATAGATTTATAAATTTGGCGCCATTTTGTAGGTGAGTACAGATTATACAAATTTTGTTTTTTTTTTTAATTCTTGTATTGTAATGGCAGTTATATTTTTAGTTTTTATAATCATATTCAGCCATTATTAAGAGGGTTTGAGGATGAAGTTAAAATACTATGATCCACAAATAATAACCTAATTATTTATACTGTGAATATGTAATATCTTTTACGGTAATTGATAAAATTATCAGTGTCTTCAAAACTTAAATATTTACAAGGATTCTGTTTACTGAAACTAAATTTATAGATATCATATAAAAGTAATAATCATACTGATACATTAAATAATACATAAAAATTTTAATTACTTAACGTGTACTCATATGTATACTGATTTATTACATTTAAGTCAATGCTTAGTTAAAAACTTAAACAAAAATTAAAATAAATCACAATGTACACACAAACATACTTATACATCAAATAAAACTTCTTATTTTTTTGCATTACTTAAATTTCGAGATAGATCTAGTATAAAGAGTACAAAAATTTGTTTTAATTTAATTATTATAATATATTTAGTGGTCATTAATTACAAGTTTACATAATATTATATATATATATATATATATATATATATATATATATATATATATATATATATATACGTCCCAACCAAATATAAAGAAAATAATTAATCTTTGACATTGCGTGTTTTCAAATATTTTAAAATAACCGTTCACATATAAATAAAAGGACTGACATCAATAAAGATTGTTTATTCTTCTTTCCGATTGCAATAATTTCATATACATTTAAGAACCTTTAAGTTATTTACTTCTGGTGGAAGTAGGTTTTACATATCTTCTTTTTAGAAACTCCTAACCTCACCCACATGTAGTGAATCTTGATCTAAACATGAGTGTATCACGACCGATAGATGGCGATACGATACAAAAGGTAAAGCTAGCTGATGCAGGCCTGGTTCTAGGTTCGGCCTTTAAACCAACTAAAACAAACTTGTTCTGTATAAGAAAAGCTTAATGTATAAGTTTTCTTGCCAAACGGATTTTTCAACCTGTTGATAACAAGTTAAAAAAACCTATTAACTATGATAATCCGCTGCCTGGTATGAACCTCTCTTAAGGGTTTGTTCCACATTATTTTTCCAGTCGTGTAAGGCAAAAAACATACAAAATTACATGTAGCAATAAAATGGCCCAATTTCGTATATATTCCAATGGCCTAAATGTTAGTTTCGATCGAAAATTAATCGTGAAGCTTTGGCTCAGTAACTTAAAATAAAGTTTAAATAATAAAACAAGCGCCAACCATATCGGAAGCTATCTACTTTTGATTTTTAGGTTAAAAAAATTTAAAATAGCAAGGGTACTTTTCTGTTTTCTTTTTATTAAATCTGAGACCCGTCTTATTTATATTACTTTGGTTTTATTGTTTTCTAATAACATTGGTCCTTTTGTGGCAGTAATTAACTTAAATAGGAATATTAATTAATATATAATTACCTAACTAACCTACCTAAGCTAACCACTTACTTATGCTAAACACTAATTATTTATGATAACCACTCACATTGACAGGAAAAAAATAAAAAAATTCATAAATATATACAATGCTATCGAAATATCCAACACACGATGAATAGAATCAACATTGAATAATTATGTAAAATTGGTCATGCCCCTGGGAAATATAGAAAAAAATGTATTCAGAATGTTTTTCTACAGAAATCACGTGTTCTTCAACTTTTCAGTCCTCCATTTCACAAAAAACTATAATTATTTAATTTATCTACATCATCATCAATCCACAGTCTATTGTTAGATATAAGCCTCTCACAACGCGCCACATAGCCTGATTTCGATTAAATGTATCCATTCTTTGCCAACCTCCCTACTCAGGTTGCGCTACATCTAGCCGAGGGGCGCCCACACTACATTTGCGTTCTAGTTCTTCTTTACTCCAACAGTTTCGCTGTCGATTCTCAGACATACTTAACTAGCCCATTGCCTTTAGCTTTTGTTCTCTACAATCTTCAATAAAAGCTTTTAAAATAGAAAGTTTTTTCTGTGCCACATTGGAAAAATCGCCCAACTTGCTATGATGTGTAGTTAGGTTAGAGACGTCGGACTATTCGTATCATCAATGACCAAGATCTGCCCGAACGGCTAGATTCTTTAGAACTGCGGAGAGATATCTTACCTCTGATCATCTCCTATTGATATTACAATGGCGAGTGCTCTAAGGAATTATAATTAATAAGATACTGCTGAATTTCACTACCGTACAACACGCTACAAGGTAAAGTTTCATACCCAACAGCTGGATGAGTGGCGATCCAGTACCGTGCGTTTTTCAAGAATCTTCTTTCTACGTACTAAAACCCTGTGGACCAAGTTAAATATTAAAATCGTAATATATAAAACAAACAAAAAGTCAAATATATTCTGATATTTTTGTTCATTAAAAATTGGCTAAATATTGCTTTTAATTAATTTCCAGAGAAAATAATATAATTAATTTTATCTATATAAAGTTTTATTCAGTATTCTCAAAACTGTTTATATATTTACAAAAAAAAAACAAGCCGTTATTGTGCAAATTGAAACATATATAAATAAGTTAGCAAGGTCTTCACCAAATGTAATACGAATAAGGAAATTGTGATATTTGAGATAGCGTTTGTTTATATAAAATGAAAAACAATGGGGTTAGAGAAATATTATATACATACCTTAAAATTGACAAAACTAAAATTGTTTGTATTTTAAAGAAATGCCAGATAAAACTATTTCGTCCTAATTCTTCTGTACCTAACGAGAAGAATTTTCTATACCACTAGAAGACAATAACAATTATGGTGCCTTAGAGATGTAATAAATATACGCAAAGTACGAAAATTTGAAAATTTCTGTTAATTTGATAAACGCTTGGCTCTGTGATTACAGTAGCTAACTTTTGAGCCCAGATTTCTGGGTTCAAATCCTCATCTAAACTATACATACATTATAAAAAAAAAGTCAAGAGGATTGTATATATATATATATATATATATATATATATATATATATATATATATATATATATATATATATATATATATATATATATATATATATATAGGAAAATTAAAAATGTTGCGCGAAATTACTCGTTACATTTTACACATAGGTAGAAAAGTTTTAGTAGAGTTTCATATATAATACTATATACAAATATAGTATATGAAATTCTACAACGCCATACTCACAAATTTCAGTTTATCTTTAAATAAAATAACAACTTTTTTCTTCATTCACAGATAACATCATGTTAAATTCATCAGACGCCGATAAGATCAACAAAATGGCGCACGTAAGAGTCATGGCGGCGAAAAATGATTTTGCAAACCAAATTTCCGCGCAGTGTCACACTACACTCGAATCCAAAGAAAATTTATTTCATTCAACAAATTTAGTATTTGGAATACATACAGTTTTCAGTTTTATTTTTAAAAATAGTGCGATGATATTTTTAAGCTTGACAATACTCTTTATTTTATACGCACTGTATAAGAGTTATTTAAATCCAATTAAATACGTAAAGGTGAGTTATTTATATTTTATATCTTACGATGTAGAAACTTTAAAATTTGGGATTTCTGTACATACATATATAAATAGAAATTTTTCAAATTCAATATTAGTTCGAACTCTCCCTGTATATTTATTTATATATTTTGCTCAAGTATTCAATCGTTAATTTTATTCACCGTCTCAAGTTCAAATACATTTTTTTAAACTTGTAATGGATGTTAATAAAGTTTTATGAAATATTAATTCATTAATTAATTTAAGTTTTATTTTTAAATTTATGAATTATACTATCAGTGGCCAAGGGTGCAAATCGCTGGAAAAAAGTAGGAATTGACTTAATTTTTTTTATCTCACTTGTTTATGGAATAGGAAGGCAAACGAGCAAGCATATCACCTTTTTTTTGTAATGATTACTACTACTTCTATTATTATAAATTTTCTACTACTATTATAAATTTACGTACTATTGTAAATTTTCTCATTATAATTAGTTTTGCATTATAATTAGAATAACTTTGCACAATTTAACAATTAAACAATTAAATTAAATTTGTTAAGCAGAGTATAACTAAGAATGTGTCCATTATCACGTTTTTTCTAGTCTCTATTTAGGGAAAGACATAATGATCTTGTGTTCTTTACGCAAAGATTCGACGGACACCAAACGGTACATGACAGCGATGCCTACGAAATTCATAGTTCTGTATTATAATTTGCATTCTGATAAACCTTTTGGCTCAGTTACGACCAATTGGTTCAGTGGCAGGGCTGCCACTCACGAAGTCAATGGTCGCGGGTTCGATCCTCGCATCGAAATAAATATATGTATGGCCTACAGATATTTATTCCGAATCTGGTTATTCCACCAATCCGCATTGGACAAGCCTGGTGATTTAATGTCTATTCCTCCAGAAATGGAGAGACCCATAAAAATTTTAATAGTGTAAAAAAAAAAAAATATATATATATATATATATATATATATATATATATATATATATATATATATATATATATTACTAAAATGTATAATTTTTCGATGTAAACTCTTTGTTTTCCATCAATCTTAATGTATAAATTGAAGAACATAAAAATAAAATTTCAAAGCAAAATCGAACCAGTTACATATGTACGTACGTCCCACTGCGGTATTTTTAATTACGTCACAAGTCTAATAATAATAAAATCTGGTATTGATTGTGTTTGATCGTGTAGGAACTCACAGAGATTGGCTACAGCCACATACCCAGGGGACCAGACAGAGCACTGCACATCGCTAGGATTCAGAATGCTAAGCAGCTAGGGAAAAAAGTGCCCCCGCCCTACCCAAACGGTTGGTACACAGTGGCGGAAAGCAGGGACCTCACGATTAGGAAAGTGCTTGCTGTAGATGCTCTAGGTAAGAGAGTTTATGGCAATATTTGTATTTATCTACAACTATTTCATATTACGTTGGATTTTATTAAGTTGCACAGAATTAAAAAAGTAATGAAAATTGGGATATTTACATACTTTCAACATATCCAGTTAGATCTCGTTATAAACGTTATAAACAACAATAATATAATTTATTATGCCATTCTTGACAAAGTCGTCGTCTGCAGCGTGGCTCTACCACTATTGAATTATATATGGTGTCAATCACAAATATATATATGGGACTCTTGCTTCTCAAATTACGCTGCACTGCATCGCTATAAGGGTCAGGCGGTGGCAGAAAATCAATTTATCTGCTCAATAAGTGGAGGTTTTGACTGAGCCATCGCCTATTTCCATATGTATGTACTGTTGATTATGTAATTATTTAATTTGTATTCATGTGTGTTGCTGCAGTGGGAAATAAATTAATCTAACTCTATATCTTTTTGACGATGACTTGTTTTAGGTCTCAACCTATGTGTGTATAGAGGAGAAGATGGTGTGGCCCGATGTGTGGACGCATATTGTCCACACTTGGGCGCCAATTTAGGCGTTGGCGGCACTGTGTGTGGGAATTGCATCGAATGCCCCTTCCATCACTGGAAATTCGGATCCAATGGTGATTGTGTTAGCGTTCCAGGAAACGATACAGGTAAGGTTGAAATGTTCCGTGGTACAAACGCGTTTGGAACAATTTTTTTTCGTAGTTTGAGTGGAAATTACTGTAGTGATACATTCATAAATGTATCACTAATGCATTAATTAAAACCTTTTATTATATTTTACCTTTTTTACAACCGAAATATTCAAATTTGAAACGAAAAATAAATAAATTGTTATAAAACAAAAGTATTAGTTTGTCTGACGTCTTTTGGATAGACACGTTACCTGTCCGGCATAAATAATTAAAATTATATAAATTGAGATATAAAAAGTAAATTGAAAAATGTGATAAAGTATAATTTAAATAAGGTATATATGTACAATGAAACGCAAGAATAAATTAATTTCATTTTGAAGATTTTTATTTCAAGAAGTCCCCTAAAGATTACGGGTGTCACCGTAACGGCGGGCACGTTACATTAATATCATTTTGGAGATTTTTATTTGATGAAGTCCGCTAAAGATCCCCGTGTCGCTATAGTACCATACTCTCGAATAGCCTGGTTCAGTAAATGATAAGATCTATAGATTCAAATTATTGGGTTGGAAACTAAGTAATTGCGGATTTTTTTAGAAAATCAAAGACAAGTTTTTCATGGAACTAAATAACTTTTGCCATCTTTCAAGCAGCATCATAATCCCACGTTCATAAAACTTCTGGTTTTTATTAGCAAAAAACTGAATCAGGTACGATTTGACATCATCATCATTTTTGAAATTTTTACCATTCAAGGAGTTTTGTAAAGATGGAAACAAAAAGTAATCAGATGGTGCAAGATCAGGACTATATGGTGGATGTGGCAAAACATCCCAACCAAGCTCCAATAATTATTGCCGAGTGGGCAAAAATTAAAAGATGTGTGCGGCCTTGCATCGTCATGATGGAATACAATACTTTTTCGATTTGTCAATGCAGGCCGCTTTTCTTCAACTGCATTGTAATTTCGTTAGTTGTTCAATGTAGACATCACAATTGATCGTTCGGTTTGGTGGTAAGAGTTCAAAGTAGACAATTCTTTTGTAATCCCACCAAACTGATAACAAAACCTTCCTTTGATGAATATCAGTTTTTGATGTTCACCTGGCCTGCGCCACGATCTTTTCCGCTTGATATTGTTGTAAACAACTCATTTTTCATCGCCAGTTATAGTCGTTTTAAAAAATGGATCATTTTCATTACGTTTCTTTAGCAAATGCAGCTGTTAATGCGTTGCGTTAAATGCGTTTCTTTCAGTTCGTGAGGAACCCACGTATCGAGTTTTTGAACATAGCCAAGTTGTTTTAAGTGATTTTTAATGCATGTATGCGATACATGAAGCTTCTTTGCAATCTCACGTGTTGTACTGTGACAATCCGAATCGATTATTCCTTTGATTAGGGCGTCATCAACTTCAACTGGACGACCAGAGCGTTTTTCATCTTTGAGGGAAAAATCAACAGAATGAAATTTGGCAAACCAATTTTGACTCTGCCGTTCTTTTAAGGCTTCGTCACCATAAACAGCACATTACTTTTTATGAGCTTGCGATACGGTTTTCCCTTTGTGGAAATAAAAGAGCAAAATATGACGAAAATATTCCTTTTGATTTTCCATTTTTCAACGAACGCCAAACGAAAACTACGCAACCGATCAAAAAACTTTTTTTACTGATTGCCAACTGAATTGCCAACTATCAAATAACAAAATGTGTTTCACATTTGTACCACGTCTGCAAGCTGCAGCTTCCCCTTTCTTTCCACCGTTTGCCATCAATTTCACTTTACTAAGATGCAGTCAACACATCTGCAATAACCATAGTGTTGTCTTGTGTCTATTTACTTACGATAATCGTGTAAGAGCATGCATGGTCAGGCCGGAAAGTCCACATCCTCACAGAATATCGGCATCAAATTGTAGTGTCCGGTGAAAGAATTAGGCTATAAGTCGAATAATCAATAAACGCATGCTTACTATAATACTTATTTTCTGCAAATATTGATATAACATCCTGCCCTCATTTCATGCACATGGTTTCGACAAGATGGCGCCATGTCTCGTACTAAGAGACCATGGAGGTTATTCGTGATCTTTTTTCCTTAAAAATTAATAAGTCGTCGCCACCAGATCTCCAAATATCACCCCTATAAACGTTTTTTTGTGGGGGTACCCCAAAAGTAAAGTCTATGAAACAAATCTGACGACCATCTCAGCACTAAAAAAGAAAATATCGTTAATATCATCCGGTTCATTTAATTCATTTGAAATAATAACTTTTATTAGTGTCAAAATAGCACGGATGATTTCGCCAATGTCACGTAGAATGGAGAAGACGTGAAGGCAATTAATCGGTGCGGTTGAGATAAGGAATGAATAGAATGCAGGGGACATGTATAAGATTGAACGGCACGGTCGGGGTAACAATGAAATAGAGTGGAAAGTACACGAAGGAGATTAATCGATAACAGCATCCCGACGTCACTAATTCAGCGGGTGTCACAGACTACTGTGGCTAGATTCCAAGAGTGTGCCCGACGTGGCGGGAAACAATAAGACAATATAACTTTTCGACGACAACAAAACTCGCACTTCTTTTTATTTTATTTATTTCTTTTGTAGTTTATTTTGAATAGATGTTGGAAAATCTAATTTTGCTACCAGTTTCCCTAGAGCATTTACGGGTTATCGCATTTCGTACGTGAATGCTGCTATTTTTTTCTCTTATTACTTCTCGTTTAATATCCAATTAATCCTTCTTGTTCTCTAAGTATACACATCCAGACAATACGTCAATACGGTAAACAATACGTCTTCTGTTACCTTTGTTCTGCAGATGTAAATGGATGACGGTAATAACTTACCATCGTGGTATCTGCTTGCTTGTTGGCATAGTCTTTCGTACAAAAAATAGTAGTATAACTTTTTTTTGTGTATTGACGTATTGATAAGGGTGTCTTGTCTATAGTACCAAAAGGAGTGTCGATCAAGACCTGGAAAACCATGGAGTTAGACGGCGCAGTTTGGATATGGTATGACGCTGAGGGTCGGGATCCTTTGTGGACGGTGCCGGAAGCACCGGAATTGAAGAATTGGGCGTTCAGAGGGATGAATGACTTTTTGATAAATGCACATATTCAGGTGAGTATTTCTTTAAACAGCTAAGATTTAATATAAAGTAAAAAGTAACTTGCTGCATGGTTCTCGCCATAAAATAGGGTCACTATATTTCTTCTCAAGTGTAGGGGCTTTACGAAGCCTCCTATGATTGTTTAAGGTAATCTTTTATCCGACTCGAAGAATCAGCATGTAGGGGCGTTTCGAAGCTTCCCACAGGATATTAAGCTAATTTTTTATCCGGCTCAAAGAACCAGCATTTATGGGTATTTCGAAGCTTCCTACGGATTATTATGCTAATCATTTATCCGATTCAAGGAACCAGCATGTAGGGGCGTTTTCAAGCCTCCTACGGATATTAAGCTAATCTTTTATCCGGCTCGAAGGACCAACTTCGTAGTAAACGTAAAGGCGTTTCGAAGCCTGCTGCGTAATATAAGCTAATCTTTTCAACCAATCTGTTAACGGTTAACATCCCAACGTCACTACTTAGCAAGTGCCACAGAATACTGTGGTTAGATTCCAAGATTGTGCCCTATGTGGCGTACAACATTCAGACGAAATAATTTTTAAAAAATAAATCTCATCATCGCATTTATCGTCATCGTAAAACATGCATTTTATATTTTATATTAGTTTTATATTAATAATATATAAAAATAAAAAAAATCTATTAAGGATATAATCCTTCATAGATTTTTTTATATTTGAAACTCCTTATTTATGTTTGAAACTCTAATTCTACACACCGGACACCATATATGATATGGGAAGAATTAAATGGGAGGGGAAAGAAGAAATAAAAGAAGGAGAGAGGATTTTTTTGCCCTTTTTTTTGCCTCCGGATCTCTGCACTCACCATACATAACGTGGTAACACAGTAAAATATCACTTAGCGCGTAATGGTATTACCCCGGATAAGTTGACCCATGGCTCTACGACTGCAAAATATCCATGAGCATTGGTGATTACTTACCAGGATCCACTTCCTCGTTTGCTTATCCCTTGCCTTTTTACGCAAGAGTGTATGTAATGATCAAATTGAAATCGTTTTCTCAGGAAATTCCAGAGAACGGTGCTGACGTAACACATCTTAACGCAATTCATTCCACCTCTTACTTCAGCAGCTTGGGCGAAAAATTTCCGATACTCCACAATATCATCGGTAAAGTTATGTTTTTTAATAACAGACAGCTTTTAAGTTAATCTGTAACAGGTTTTAATACTAAGACTAATTTTGTTTTGGTATCCCGTAAGCAAAGCAAGGAAGGCTAACGAACAGATATATCACCTGATGGAATGCAATCAATGCTGTTTATACACATCTACAGCATCATAGGCATTGCAGTAGTGTTGCCAGCCTTCAATTTTCAACTTTGTTGTGTTCACCCTTAATACAATTGAAAAACACCATTGCAATTAAAAATACAATGGCATTGAGTAGAGTTGCCAGCCTTTAATCTTCAACTTTGTTGTGTTCGCCACTAACACTATTAAAAAATACCATTGCAATTAAAAAATACAATGGCATTAAGTAGAGTTGCCAGCCTTTAATCTTCAACTTTGTTGTGTTCACCCTTAATACAATTAAAAATACCATTCTAATCCTGTTTTATATATACAGTTAAAACTTTAATATATTATGTTAAATATATGAAATGCGATTTGGTGTTAAGTTTATGAAGAAATACTTTATTTATCTATCTTTATTAAACTACCAATTATTAGATTATGTAATTCGTAGATTATACAGTAAAGGCGGTGGTACTTTCCCTATGGTGCACATGGGCGCAATGGTGCTAGAGGCGCTGGCCGCGGCACTTTAAATGAACTTGTGCCGCTGTTATGACGCCAAGCGTTATAAATCAACCTCAAGTAATGATAGCATGCGAGCACTACATGGGCCTGAGATGCCTCTGTTGCACAGAATCTAGTTAGTAAATAATAGATCTTGGGTCTAATCAAGTCAGCCAACTAGACGAGTCGTCTAATTTCAAATTACAGACAATCATTTTCAAAGTAGTTCTATCACAGTAAAATTATATGTGTATCCACATCACGCATTTCTAATTTATCTGAATTCTCATTATAGGTCACCACCACTGGTACGGTGAATGGTCAAGGGACAAGGAAGATCATATCGCGTCGATAAAAATCAAACAAAGCTACATGATTATGAAATTTGACGCATTTCCCGTCAAAGTGGATGTGAAACAGGTAGGTATTTAGCGTCTTTCTGTCGCAACACTCAATAAGTGCGTTTTTAAAATAACGATCAACCAAGTTCACACACGCCCTCATAGTCACACACACACACACATACATTTATTCAAGAGTTACGTAATAATTTTATTATTACACTGATTCTCAAAGTCGAGGGCGTTATGTAATAAGGAACGTGGAAATAAACATGACAATAATCTACTCGGAAAACTTTCATAGAGAGGATGCCTAAAAGACGATTGGTAAAACAAATTTACGTTGCGGATGTGGATAGGAGATCGTGTGAAGATCTAGATTACATCTTTTTCTGTAACTAATGTATTCTTTCTACAATTGTCACATATTGGAAATAAAACGTTAAACGTAAAAAGTTAGTTTTCGAGTCCACCTATGTAGATAGGCTGTTTTGAAAGACTCCTAGTAGTGGTATTGAGATGAATACGTTTCATTTGCTACCAGATTGGACCGAGTCACGTTCGACTCCGTTTCGAGTCCCCTCTGGGTCCGTTGATGATCACGCAGTCTGTGACTCCTCTGGCTCCCTTACTGCAAAGGGTCGTTCATAGAGTGTACTCTCCCGCGTACAACGCACCACTGGGCGCCTGGATGGTAATAGCTGAAGCTTTGCAGGTACAATAATTTATTTTTGTATTAATATTAACCTTTATCAGTCGTAAGTCACCTCTCACGTGACAACATTACTTCATTCCTGCGGTCGTAAGTCACGTGAGAGGTGACAAGACGAGACATGTTGAAACTCGCTCTGTGTGAAATGCAGACACTATTGCCTTGTTAGTTAAATATCTATAACAGAGCAATTGACATCTCCAGTTATATATCATTGCCTTTTCTAATTATTTTTTAATATATTGAGCCCAAAAATGAATAAAGTCAATGAAAACTGTATCTGTAGCTACAACCTACCGAGAATCAAGTATAAAAAGCTAACGACCGATAAGGGTTAACATTGTTTCTTTATGAGAACGGTCAGAATTTTACTTCGGTAAGGCTTCTTCACCTTAGTAGTCCAAGGGTCCATGCGATATACGGACATACGGATAACAAAGAAACAATGTGATTAATGGAGTCAGGCGTTACTTTGCGGAAATCCATTATTTTATATGGACAGTCAAAAGTTTATTAGGCTAAAATCCTAGATATGCAAACCAAAACAGAAAATAATGTGTGTTTTACTAAAGGTAGTCGGTTTACAGAATAATATTTAGTAAAACCTACATTACACCGAGAAAAAGGTGGATCGACTGTATTGAAAAGGATATGGTTGCAATGAGAAGACCTAAGCAACGTTGTAGAAAAAGACTAATTAATAACTTGAGCTAATGGAAAAAGAAGAAAACGTACATTATTATTTTTCCGCTTTTGTTTGCTTATCTAGGAATTTTAGCCAAATAAACTTTGCTTATGTGGTTTAGACACATAGAGAGGATGGATGAAAGATAACTGGTAAAAGAAATTTACGTTGCGGATGTGGATGGAATGAAGCACCTTTAAACGGCGAGGAAGGAAAGATAGTGTGCTGAGATCATAGCAGATGGAGATCTATGGTCTCTGCCTACCCCCGCGGGCAACAGGCGTGATCAAATGTATGTATGTAAACTTTTGTCCATATAATAATGGATTTCCGGTAAGTAATGCCTGACTCCATTATTCACATTGTTTTTTTGTTATGTTTATGTCTTGATATCGCATAGAGCCTTGCATTATTAAGGTCAAGAACGTTTATTTTTCGTTTTAGTTGGAGTGATTAATAGTAATCTTCGAGCCGGATAAAAGAGTAGCTTAATGTCTGTAGGAGGCTTGAAGACGCCCATACATTCTGGTTCTTTTTCCCTTTGGTAATCTTTTTCCCTTACTTATTTATTTGCTTCAGTTCCAACGAGACGTCGCCATTTGGAATAGTAAGCGTTACGAGAGTTCCCCAGCGTACGTGAAGTCAGATAAAACAATTCGAGCGTTCAGGAGCTGGTTCATGCAGTTTTACAGCGAGCACAGCATATCCTTGAGACAAGTCTTGCAACACCCGTTGGATTGGTAGAACTGTAACGACGATATACTCCGAGCCGGTAGTACCAACATTTTAAAACAACCCCGATGATTTGATGAATTTTGCTGTGTAGTTCTAGGCATAGAATAATATAACCCTATTTTTTATTATAGGTGTCGCATTAAGCAAGTATAGGATCAAATACCAGAAGATAGGCCAGCAACGTTTAGCTAAGAATAAAAACCAATCTGCGATCCTCAATCCAACAAGCACGGAAATTATGGCAAATTTAAATGAGGCCAATGCCCAGCAGATATCTTCAATATTAAGAGCACTACAGATGTATTGCCTACGTTGAAGCAAGGATGTAAATAATAGGAAGGAAAGTCGGCAGTAGTGGGAGGCGAAGAAGGAAATACGGCAGAGGCGTCAGTAATGAAGGAAGAAGGAGTAAGGAAGAGAAAAAGAATCGTCTTCGGACCTGGATTCGGATGTACTCACACAATAGAATGTTACCACTCAATGCTGATATTCTGTCAGTGTGGTAGTTCTCGGTCAAACCGTGAAAACAATTTGTGTAAAAAAATATAATATATTTTAAATTTGCGTTTTGGTCAAATATTATACTAAAAGTTACTTATTTGTTTGTTGCCATGTAGGTCAATTATTTTTCATAAGCCTGTTACATTCACAGACACACTAGAATTATTTGTTCTTGCTAATCGAAATAATTATGCTTGCAGGAAAAATCCCAATTTGGTGATATAATTCATTTGAAGTAATACCTAAATATAATATATTATCATTAAAATAATCTGTTTATAAATCAAAAAAATGTAAACAAAATTATAACTAAACAATATTGAAGTACATTTATGTTATTTTATTACTTTAACGTAATATTGATCAAGACCAGAGGTTCCCAGACTTTTTTTCTCGTTGACCACTTTAAAAATTTCTCTGGCTCCGGTGGACCCCTTGCAGCTACATTTCTACTATATTCCCAAAACTCGACAAAAAATGTGAAGATTAGATCTAAGTATGGAAATTTGCGTTGCGACTGAGTTCCAACCAAGAATTAATAGTTTTCGAAAAAAAGTGAGAATTGATTGGTTAATTACAATCAATTCTCACTTTTTTTTTTATTGTGCTGTGAGTTAATGTCAAAAAAAGTAAAGTTGGCCAATCAAAAAAGTGATTGGTGAAGAGAGGAAGGTGAAGTCGAGTTAACATTCTAGTTCTTCAATATCGAAAGCGGATAAATTCTCGTGGACTCCCGCTTACGAATTCGTAAACCCCATTTTTTAGTCACGCCAATGTAGACCCCCGTCGAGTCTCCAGCGGACCCCTGGGGGTCCACCTGGTCCACTTTGGGAACTAAGGATCAAGACGACCTAATTTTCAGACTGACGATGCTACCGCTTTCGATGTCAATTATCACGAGTTCGCTTGCCGCATCGGGATATTTTTAGTGTTTATTCCGAGTCTGGGTTGGCCGCCAATCCTCTTTAGACGTGCATGGTAGGTTAAAGTTTTTTCCTCAAAAATGAGGAAAGCTGTGCTCAGGGACATATTAGGCTGTGAAAAAAAACGATCAAGAAATTGAAGAAAAACATTTAAGTGCCGCTTATCGTTTTTGTAGCTAAATACATAACAGTTAAATGTTTACTTAGTTATAATATCTTTTAAATATAAATGTTATTAAAATACTTTTATATTTAACATTTAAGCTATGTACATATTGATAAAAAGTCTCAAAATCGTGCTGTTACTGTGATTATAGTAGGTAGATAATAAAGATATAGAAAATAAGTATATTATGTTTGTGAACAATATATTTCCTTAAATAAATAAATAAAAATAAAACAAAAAGATTTTCGTACGAAGTACTTTTTTAATATTTCATAAATTAATGTAGGCTAAGCGTTTGATATTTGAATTTTCACTTAAAGTAATAAATTAAAAATAAAAAAATATTCATATAATTTTCAACTTAAAATTTGGTTTTCGCTATTTATAGTTGTTTTTTTTTTAGTATAGTATTAATGCTAATTAATAGTTATATTTTATTATTTTTAAAACATTGACACTCGACTAACAAGAATTTTCTTACAATAGCAGTGATTTTATTTTAGAAATAAATGTACTTATTCATTATTTATATATTATACAATTAAAAAATGTGGACCAATATTTTGAATTAGTCTGTACTTGACTTATAAACTTAATTGACATTACATGACAAATCATTCGTATTTTCAACGAAAGAGGAACAATATTTTTGAACTTAATTATCGGGCTTATTTGTTGCATTTTATAGCACACTTTAACACAACTATTTTGTGTTAAAGTGTGCAAAGGTTTTGTGATTTTTAAAAATAGTGCTTATAGTTTTAATAAAAATCAATATAGAAAGATTTTTTATATAAAAAGGTAGATATGTCTAATAGTAGTTTTGAAAATTTGTAAATCTGTTACATTCTCTAGTTTATATTAGAGGTTACGATTAGAATTAATGTAAAGTTATATCTCTGTATTATGGTTTATAAATTCAATTTTGTTATAGTAATATTAGCGTTATGCCAAAAGATTAATGTATTAATTAAATTAATACATATTATTTTAAAATAGTGGGTTCTAAAATTAATATTGTAAGTATGTACATAGCCTCAATTATTATATTTTATTTCGCTTTAATTTATAATGACTTTTTTGTCTTGTATTTATTCTTAACGTTCATAAATTCAATTATTCCAGGCAAATAACTCTTTTCTTATTATTAATTGTATTTTAAAACTAATTTATTTTTTAATGCATTTATTTTACTTTGTGTATTAATATATTTCCCGCTTTTACGACAGGAGAGTAAAGACAGTCTTGTAAAGTGCAAAGTGAGTAAAATGTGCCCCCAACCATATATTATTCATTCGTTCAACTTTTATTTTTTGATTGGAATATAATAATAATAATAAATTACTATATTATTTTTAATTATTCGATTTATGTCAGTTGAAGTGTGGTTTTGTAAAATATAGAAAGGTAAATAAATTAAATGCTTTACACATGGATACAATCATAATTACATAAATGACATGGGCTCATTCAAACTCTTTGTTCTGAAACAAACACTGCAACTGAGTCTCAGTCGTTTAATTATTCAATATATTGAATCGAATTATTGAATAAATTATATAGTATTAGTAAATTAATTTTATTGAATTATTATATTAATTTTGTCAAATTATAAAAGTATTATAAATTGTACCATATTCAATAAAAGTGTGTGGTTTTTATTTCTTTTGTTTTATTATTCCATTATAAATAAAAATACTATTATACATAATTCACAACCCTGTTGTATTTGCTGAACCAGTGGCGTAAATAATACAGATTATGGTAAGGACAAACGAAAGTAAGCAGTAGTAGCCAAACATCAGAAGCCAAGTGATTCTTTTGTGGATCACCAAAAGTGAATATTCACTAGAGTCGGCAAATTTTTAAAAATTATGGGTCTCATAATACTAAGTTTCGTACAATAGAGTAGAATGTAGATTACATTGCCACTTTTCTGAATTCAAAATATTCAATAAATCCATCGTTATTAAGATCTGCTTGTTTTAAAGCACCATTCACAATTTCTTCTAAATCTTCATCTTTGTAAATTATGGATGTTTCCACTTTCTTCCCGTCATGATCTGCGGAAATTATAATAAAGTAGGTTAAAAAAAAATTCGTAATTAAACAAATAAAGTATATTAGTAGTATGGATATTAGAAAATGTGTACACCCTGGGCGGTTTTCTATTGGGGACAACAAATTAAGCCATAGTTGATCTTATATGACTAATAAGTGAACCGACCGTCAGCCGCTCAAACAGCGGTGGGTGGCTGCGAAAGAGGTAAAAAAATGTAAGTAATAGTACGCCGGATGAAACTTTTTTCATAAATATTTGACATCATACTGAGCTGAAAAAAAAATCGTCAGCTGTTTCGTGGAAGGAATTATGTGTCAGCTGCTATTACAAAACGCACACGCATGAACTTGTTACAAAAACACGTGAAATAAAGTTTTTTTATGGGATAGGAGGGCAAACGAGCAAGCGTGTTTCCTGATGGAAAGCAATCAACACCGCCAATAATCAACCGCGACACCGCAGGAGTCGCGGAAGCGTTTGCAGCCTTTTAGATATGTATAAGCTTGTTTTTTTGAAGGTTCCAATGTCGTATCAATTCGGAATGACCGCCGAGGGTAGCTGGTTTCACAAACTGGTGGTGAGTGGAAAGAAGTTACGAGAGAAACGCACCGTAGTAGATCGCCACTCATCCAGATGGTGGGGATGAAATTTTCCTTTACGTTTAAATAAACAATAGTACGAAAACTATAATCAGCTGCGTGTGTAGCGATGGAAAGACCGTCAGGTGACGCAGTAAAGATACAGATTATTCGAGCAAAGCACAGTGTTCACTAACTACTAAGTCATTCAAGATCTATTGAAAAATGTAACAAGGAATCAGCGTAAAAAAAACGACCTAAAATGCAACGCTACCTTCCGGACTATTAAAGAACAACAAACAACGTTTTACAAGATAAGAGTCATGTTCGACCGAGCCGACAATGGACCACACCCACACCTTAATAATTTTGCTCCCCTTCACGCTCGCCCACCTGAGGGACGTCCACTCCCACGCGAAATCCTCCTGTCGCCTCCTGGCTCCCGCGAGGGAAGAGGGCCAGCGACGGACCCAACGTAGGAATAGGTTCAGCCATATCTCGACGACGCGAAGTCGTTAAAGGACGCCCAAAAGCCGCTAGGAATAGCGGCACCTAAGACCGGGGGGCGGTTGCCCCATTGAGTTGCTGCACGAGCAGTGGGGTTCATCCCCGAGGCTCGATCCCACACCTCTGCGCGGGGTGTGAACGTCCCCGATTGAAGATAAGAGTCACGTTAAGGCTGTGAATTTGTTTGCAAACTAGAAAATAGATGGCGCTGATATTAAATCTTAATAGTTTAAATAATTGGTTAGCGCCATCTAGTTTAAATCGAGCAATACAAAAAGGCGAAGCTAGTATTTCTTCCGCTGCTAACGAAATTATTGTTTTCAAATTATATAATACAAACTATAACCTGAATTATTTTTATTGTTTAAAATATATTTTTTAATATCCTTAAGTATTAATAATTCTATACAATGTCATAAAATAAAACTTACCAAGTAAGAAGTGTTTTCTGAAAAAGTAGGAAAATAAAATAAAATAAATAAAAAAATGCATTTTATTAATAAAACGATTTGTTACATTATATTTACTTCAAAATAAATACGAAATCACCCTCACCCAATTTGTAATATCTTATACAGTAACTATTTTGCTTCAGATTACATGCAAGCTTTAACGATGATATATGCTAACTATTCTTTTAATTAAACTATACTGTTCGAAAACGTAAGGAAATGGGAAACGATTCAGATAATTATTTTGTACTTTTTGTTAACCATCTAATAAACTTTACAAAAGTTAACTGTAAACTTTTTTAAAATAAAAACAAATTTATAACAACGCTATATTTATGATAGCTTATGTTTGACAGAAAAAACGGAGACGTTCTTTATCTTATGTTATTATCAATTATATTGTCTAATTCTGTGTGGCATATTGTAAAAATCTAACGACGCTATCAATGATACTAAAATTTTCATCAATTACTCTAGGTAGTAAAATTGAGGATAACAGTCGAGTCAGTAGTCCAAATAATTAGGCTTTAGCTGCAGTCATTGTAATAAAAAAATCTTCTAAATGAAAAAAAAATGCATGTTCAAAAAAGATCGACTAAAGGTGAACATGATAATTTTCTATTAAGGTTATATTTTAATATCTGAATAGAGATTAACAGTTATCAGGATAACCCTTATAAAATTAAAATGATCAAAACGGAAATTGTATGTCAACATTAATTGGACTTCTTCTTATTTTCTGCAACTTGACCTCTAAAATTGCTTATTCTGTATTCCATATAATCTATGAACCCATCTTTATTAATATCTGTATGTTTTAAGACGTGCTCCAAAAGCTCTTCCAACTGTTCGTCTGAATAAACTGCGTGGTTTTTGTCCACCTTGCCTGTAATTAGTGAAATAAAATATTTATTAAACGTAAATGCCACAAATATTACCAGCACAGTGCTGCCACCTACAAAAATGTTAAAGACGATTCATTTATTTTTTTTATTATATTATTTTATTAGGTTATATATAAACAAAGGTATTATAAGTTATTTTTAAAAAGCACCTATTATAATATATACTAGTAAAAAGAAACAACAAACAGACTTACCCTAGATTTAAGTAGGGAGTATCAGCACATTTTAACAACACAGCACTATTAACAGAAATAAATAAAATTGAGTCTCTTCATAATAAGAGATTTAATGTTATAACTTATGAAACATACGTTAATACGATAAATAAGGATAAGTACTGACCTATATTGCTCTTGACACGCGTATAAGTCGATTGAGTGTGTCACTGCCCTTAATAATAGTTGTTCATATGTACATAACAGATGACAATTTTACTGTATAATGTTTCCAAGTTCACATCACAAATACACAAGTAATTGTCAACTTTCGATCTTTTAGTTAAGAAAGACCGATTTTTATCAAATTCCTATTTGAAAATTTAGTGCTGAAAAAACATGTATAAGCACAATAACGGAGCATATATAATTATATTATTGTTGAAATTAACAAATTCATATTAACTTTTGTTATTTTATTCATCAAATTATCTTTAATAATTTAGAACACTGTCAGGTTTAATCTTTTGCAGCCAGCGCAGTGTTGCCGTGTTTTCATTTATATAAATTAAGAAAAAAATAAAACTGCGAAACAATTTTTTTTTAAATATTGATCATACTATTTTTCTATATTTTGAGTTCATAATTTAATTAAAAGTGTTTTTCTACATGATAATATCATAAAGAAGATATGTGGGCTAAAAGATCGAAGGTAACTGGCTGATATGAAGATGACACCATTAAGTGTAAACGCAAGGACAGCATTCTGTACTAGATGTACCACCACAATGAGAATGCAAAATTCATAACCAATGAAAGTTGGAAACTGGTGATTATAAGACAAAAAGCAAAACGTAATCCCCAGAAAGCGTCTCATGTACTCATTTGTTTTTTACATCCGTCCGTACTAATTCAACAGAACTTTAAGAAGTGCCCTTATTTACTCATGCTCATGAAGTAAATATTTCCATAAATATTAATGAAGTTATTTTTACTAATTTCAGAACAACATACTTAAAATGAAATGAACAAAACATTAATATTGAGTGGTAAAATTTACAAAATATCTTAGTATTAGAAATAAAAGCAAAAAAAACTTTATTTATGACACATTTTTTTACAATAGATAAAATTAACACCTTAATTAACAATTTCTAACTAAACATCTGTTTACATATATATTTTAAGTTTTGACAATTTCAATTTAGTCATTATTTTTTGCTACTTTATTGTTTGATTGTTCTAAAGATTCGGAGAAATATGTTGTAAGTATAAAACATATATAAAGTGTCACACTTGTGAGTAATAATAGTGTATCAAATACGAAATATATTACATATTAGTAATTTATTGAAAACCTTTGATGCTTATAAAAAATACTATTTAATTATCCCAATATTTGTAGTAATATTTTGTGCATGAAGATTTTTATTCTGGTAAAGTCACTGTACCCCCCAATGCTTTATACTCCACCCAATTAATGAATCCATCCTTATCGGCATCCATTTGAACGAGCACAATATCCACCACAGATTCCAATTTGGCGTCCATTAAACTTTCAATTGTACCATTGTGCTTATTGTCATCTGCAATAAATGTATTTCCTTAATTAAATAAAAATATAAAAATCGTTTAAAAAATGTAATTCTTTTTTATATTTTTTATAGTTTTTATAATTTTAATTTACACACGATACTTATCCGGTTATGATTTGAAATACTAAAAGTAGAAAGAAATTAAATTAAAATATACTTTCCAACTAACTTAAATCTCATAATGTTATTATTATTAATTACAATATTATATACCAGTGATACCCAAATCTCCGGGCTTTGGGCCGCGGTTAAAATGATACCAGGCCGCATAAGACATATTAAATTTGATTTTGTTTTATTTTTCTGTTGAGTGGCTGTTTTGGGATTTTGCGACTTACCGTGGACGAGATATTAACGTAAGTTGAGCGGCAGTGGTGTCTCGACCCCCAATAATAATTGTTGGTTAAAGTCCTCTTTGGGAGGAAATAATGAAATTTGTACCTATGGAATGTTACTTTACTCATAAAAATCTTGTTGTTAAAGTAATATCTTAATACAATACATTTATTGAGAGGAAACTTTAATTAAGTACGATAAAGTATAACGAATGAATTTTCATATTCAATTATTATGAACTATGATATTGTATGAGGTAGTATCTTAACTGTGAAGTGATGCAACAGGAGTCTGGTTTAATCTGTCTTTACAAGTGGACCTATTATATATACAACTGATGAATGGCGAGAGAAGAGCGCGCGGTGCGGGGGACGCGGTCGTGCCTGCACGTGTGCAGCAACCAAGCGCGTTCCACGAATGCGGCGTAATAAAGCGCATTCCGCAAGTGCGTAGTAGCAAAGCGTGTTTCCGCGAATTTGTTCTTGAAGTATATGTTCTGTAGCAAGTAGCTACAATATTATAGCGGAGTTTGACAATACTTAGATATATAAAAATAATAAATTTAATTATTACTTACCATAAAAAAGCACAATATTAATTTAGCGTGCTTAAATGCGCAAGGTGCATTGTTATAGATTAAAATATTTTCTTGGTGGATAGCGGAGAAACACAATCGTAATTTAATAATAACGTGAATTAATATTTTTTGTACAGCGTATAACACTAATCGTGTTATAACTTTTACGAGATAAATCATAAGTATTTATTAACGACCCCTTGACGTACAATGGAATTAAATTGCACCCGAAAAAATATGAATAATTGAATAAATATAAAAAAATATGAAAGAAATCATGTAAATGGATGGATTCAATAACCAATTTAACTGACACAGTTATGGACGTCTCGAAGACGTTAAAGTCTACATGAAACGATCAACGTCTCTCATACATCATTGTATGTCAAAGGGTAATAACATTCATTTATCCGAAATCATAACTCGGGACGAAAAACGATACATGCTTCTTTTTTCAACCCGAGTTAAATCGTGATTATATATCAAATATATACATATACATATGTGATTATATATCAAAAAATATTTTTTTTGAACGTGACTGTATTTACATATGTCCCATTCATTTTTGTTTGTTATGGAGGTAAGCAAACAACATAACGAGTAAGCTGATAATTAGTAACAACCGCCGCTGGTTATCTTGTCAGCTTACTGACGATCTGTAACGCTAAGGTGTAAATAATGGAAGGAAAGAATAGGAACAGGAAATGTATTGAGCTTACAGCTCTCAACGCCACTGAATTAAGTACAGCAGCGAACTAGTCAAAGTCTTATCTACCAGTGCCAGCAGGATAGTATTTACTTCCCTGAATGTGCCGCTTCCCATTCGTGTGGCATTGCAAAAGCTGTCAAATTTAACATTATGAACACTTTTGTTAAAGAATCTTAACCGAAATTTTCCTGTGTCTCTTAACCATAATAATTTATATTATAAAAATAGATTATATATGTTTCTTTTATTCATCTATTATAGATAACACGTAGAACGACTTACAGAACGAATGACAGAAGAAAGAATAAAGAAAGAATTATTATTAGGATATAACATAATGAATACGTATAGAGCATTGGTATTAAAACAAGATAAGTCAACTCAGAGGGATAATATATATATTTCGAAAGTAAAATTTGCACTTCTTTTATTTCATAAAAAAACACAATTACCTTTAACCATTACGCGTTTTACTATATTACCAAATTAAATATATAATTTATTATTTCTTTCAACGATGTACTGCTGTTATTTATTAGGATATAGCAGTTCAAAATGGCTACAGATACACACGCCCTCCTTTCGTTTTATATTCCACCCAACTTACATATCCGTCGTCATTAACGTCCATTGTCGTCAAAACCCGATCAACTGCAAATAAGGCCTCTTCAAGTGGCATGTCCTTATACCCGATTACCCCGTTTTTTTCTGAAATATTTTCAAACTCATTCACTCCTAACTAGATGCTATGTTTAATACAGCAGCAGGCAGTATTAACTTAACTAATACGAATTTCAAATTTAAACTAATACAATAATCAATATCACTAGTAGATTAGAAATCAACTATAAATTTATAAATGAAATTTCAAAAGTTTAATTTGTTATTTAATAATCAATATACATTAGCACTTTACTTTTATGCATTTTATATAAGCACCAATGTTGTAAAAAACGCAAAAATGTAATTATTATATAAAAATATGCAATAATAATGCACCATTTTAAGGTTAATTGCATAACAAAAAAAATTTATTTCTTAATCTATATTAATATGATTATAAATTTGTTTTTGCAACTGTTGGTATATCAGTTATTGTAATGAGCTTCTAATATTATATTTAATAATGCTTCGTTTTTTCTGTAGTCAATGCTACCAACATCTCCTCAAAACAGATAATATAAACTTATGTGTTTATAACGTAACGCTTGTTAACTCCAAAAGGATTATATATTATTTGCATTTATGGAAAATTGTTGTTGTTTTCAAATTTGTAAATAATTTCACTATATTGAATAATATAATTATTTCGCACAGATAGACGGGATATAATAATAAAAGCCATGTTATTAGTTTTATCGGAAACACTGCTCTTATCGTTTTTAGGATCCCGCACACAGAACGAATGGATAAAGAAATAAAACAATAGTTGTTATTTAGAAAACTCAAAAAATGATTTCGAAATTATTCAATGTAAATACGGCCGTCTGCGGCTCTGAACTCAACCCAGCTGATGTAACCATCTTTATCGAAATCCATTTTCAAAAGACTGAAGTCCACTAAACGGACTGCCTTATCCAATTGTACCCTTTTTTGCATAAAACTTGGATTGTCTGAAAAATGGGGCCTGTGATTACATGTTAGTAATGTTTCACAAGTTTTCAGAATTGAAGTGTATAAAATAGAAGATGCTTACATCCACAATAGATCCCGATAAAGAAAGAAGTCAGATTCATTTAAGAAAATATCAACGTCATCTTTTATAAGTATATACAGTTTATTTCGATAACCATCAACTCCAAAATTACAACCGTCTAATATATTAATGTACTTTAAGCAATAATCAAGCAGAAGTAATAAATTTTTTAACTTACCAAAAAAAATACAAAAATACACCACTCAAAAAATCAAATTCAATCAAAAATCAAAAACATTTTAAATCATGTAGATTTAAATTTAAATTGTTAATTATAAAAATCAAGTTAATTATATAACTTTATCAAAACAAAACGAAAAAAATTTAAGCATAACGAAAATAAAACACTCCCCCAGAAATAATCGCAATTTAAATTCGTAAAACAAAATACTAAAAAATGCCAGTAAACAAGAATTAAATACCTCATTTATTTTAGCATTTTTATATAATTTTAATGTAGCAATACAAAACGCAATCAGAAGTTTTATAAAAAGGCTTAAGCGTCATATTTTCTTTAGTTATATACAAATAAAAAAAATGTATTTTATAAAAAGTTTATTCAGAATAACACCAACAAACAATCGATGATCTTACACATTCATAGTCAAACACAACCATCATTATATACCATTTTTAAAATGCAACAGACATCAGATAAATCACTATGCCTGTATAGACACAACAGATGACAAGCTCAAATGTATAACCAAGTTAAATAAACGTCCTTTGTAAACTTAAAAATACTCATAAAATGGTTAATTAGTTCTTCGACTGGCTGCACCCTAATTGCATTGGCTTTTAATAAAATACCTTACTATTCGACACATATCGCTTTTACGACCTGTCTATTATATATAGTTTCGCTTAACTTCTGAGTAAACTTAATCGCGATACTTTTGAAATGTAGATGACACACAACAGATATTTCTGAAAAGATCATTAATAAAATTCTCATTTCAATAAATATTATTATTACATTATTTTAAAAAAAATTCAAATACAGTGTGCAAATTCGAATATTCCGTCCAAATTTAAATAGATTTTATTATTTATTTAACTATTAGAATACATTTAAAGTTATTATATTATATATTTATTTGGAGCAAAAGAATGTTTGTAGGTATATTTTTTCCAAATTTAAAAACGCCTAACGCTCAATTTAATCACTGTAAATAATTAATTATATTTTGCAATATGGTTATAGTACGCAGTAACAATTAGTTCGGATTTTTGTTTTTAAAAAAATATATAATTTTAAATTAATTAATATAATCAATTTCTTTTAAAGTGTTGCCGACTCCAGACCATACATTGACGTAAAGACGTTTCTCATGACTGACAAAACATTTGAGTTAGATATAGGTAGTGTATTATATAGATCAGTAGTTTCATAAACATTTTTATTCAATCTCATGCAGTCACATAAAATGTATTTATATAATATTTTTTCTTTTTTGCTTCTACAGCAGAAAACATTCATCAGTTTATTAATGTTTAATGACGTTTGTGACTCATTCAAACTTAGATCGTATAGTTCTAATTCCCTTAAATAAGAATATTTTTAATAGTGGCAATATTTGTTAAAAAAAAAACTGTAGATCACAGTCTTTTAATTAAGCACAACACAAAATTAATTAATAATATTATAATCATGAAAACAATTTTCCAAATATATACATACATATGAATTTATTTATTCTGCTTCTTAAATATTATTAATTATTTTAAGCAAAATTTCTTTCATATCTTACTATTTACATTGCTGAAATCATTGAAAGTTACAAATATATATTACTCTGCAATATAGTTTGTGAGAAAATGAGAAAACTATTAATGTAATATTATATGTGTCCTTAATTATCTTGACGTCGAGCTTTATGTAAAGTATATAACGAAATAATAATAACTATATGGAAAAATCACAAAATAAACACTAAATTATTTTGATGTATTCATGAAAACATAAATGAGTATAATTCAATCTCATATTTTAGTTAAAAACATAACTCTTGCTCTCCGGCATATAGAAACGAAGTTATAATTAATTGTATACTATTTATATAAGTATAAAAAGTTTAGATTTATGAAAATCCAAACCTTGTTTCTTTATATCCAAATTGTTTTTGAAGTGAATGTCTTTCAATATGACAAGCGTGAAACGTAGGAAATTTGAAGCCTATTTATGACAAGAAAATATAATGCTAAATTAACATTGAGTTGACATTCAAGAAATACATTTTTTTTTAAATAATTTGATGTTTTATGACATTGGACTTTGTGATCCTAGAACAAAATATACTTACATAACCATTAAATTCAAGAGATACATATAGGGTACGAAATATTAAGTATTCAACAATAGGAGTGGAGAAAATAACAAATAATAATCATAAGGTCCAATTCCGATATGAGATTCGGCTAATCAAACTGATTTTTAAATAAATAAAAATTTATTACCCTGGCGAGTTAAGCATTAAATCTATAACAGAGTTAAAATATTTCTGAGGGAAATCTTAAAACAATTTTAATATATCTAAGTATTTAAAAAATTGCTCTTACATATATAAAAAATATATATATAATAATACTTAGATATATGAATAAAGTTTGATACTAGTATGAAAAATATTTTTTATATTAAAATTGCATCGGAATTGGGTTTAATAAAATAAGAAACATTTATTATTATATTCAAGTAAGAACATTCGAGGTATGTAACTACGGACGGCGAATTCATTAACCCTTAAATACAAAAGATCCTACAAGGTTGATCGTAAAGAATTAGAAATACATGAAACAAGTGTATTTTTGTTACGACAATATGATTTTGTTTTCTTATAAAGATTGTGTCATACACGTCAAATTCTAAGGAAGATTTGATATAAACAACCTGTAATTGTATCCAAAAAACTTGGAATCAATTTTTTATGTATACAAAATTCATATACTGACATGTTTTTAAACAAAACTTTAGTTTTAAAAAGTTATACTTTTTGTGTATACGTATAAAGTTGTCCTAGAATATATAGACAACAATAATATGAACCGTTGGCCTATAAAATACTTTAAAGAAAGGCATTTTAAAATATTTATGAGCAAAATTCTGCCTAAAGTTAGAATAAGTAACTTATGAACTATGTTCAATATTTCAGTGTTTTAATTGACGTTAACAACATGTTGCTATGACAAAAAATAATACCATCAAATAAGTTTTATCAAAAATACCAAGATTATAGAATGTCAAGAATGCCCGCGGAATGTACATTTTCGAAAAATTTAAACTATATCTAATGTTGACCATCTTGTTTTTGACTCTTTTGTTGTGCCCTAACGAATTCGGGATAGTCTATGTACCCATCCCTATTGTGGTCATCCATGTTTAGAATAGGGTCAATTAAGTTGGTTAATTCCTCGTCAGTGAATATTTTTTCACCGACGGGGGGAGCACCGGCTTGAGGTTGCTGTTTATGTCCTTGTTCTAAAATTTGGAAGCAAGATGGCAGCCCGTTTCCATGGTAACCCACGACAGCGATGGCAACACATAAAAAAGACAAACACAAAATGAGTTTTCACTCCATGCATTCGTTAAGATCTACTGGCACAAATAATACAAATAACTACGCTAATACTAATAGTGTCCATAAAATAGAATTAATGGAATGACTCATTGCGAAACGTAAATTATGACTACATTTTAATTTATACAAAATTACAATTTAATTATCTGTGCCAGGAAATTAACCAAGAATCTAATAAGAAAGTACATTGTTTATGTATATCATTAACCTAATGTTTGTAACATTTGGCCAATGACAACAAAAAAGTAAAACTGAAAAGACGAATAGGCTCTAGTAAATATTTTTCAAACAACATACTTTCATGTTTCCCAATAACAATATGCCACGACCGTGACCCATTTGCAAAAAAAAAAAAACACAGTTTGAATAATTTTTCCCATACAGAAAAAATACATGATTTATTTTACAAAATTCTTGAACGGATTACAAAATAGTATTGCATCCTTTTCAAATATGGAATATTTGGAATATTTAAAAATGTAAAACCAAGTAAAAAAAGAAAAAAATTTGCAAAAAAAATCTTGTATTTTTTAACCTAAAAGCCTCCATAAACGCTTGGAACTGTTTCCCTCAAGCAGATAAAGTTTTATATGTGGATATATAATGTGATAAATTATTTTAAACTTTTTAATTAACTATTTAATAGTTTATAATTTTTAATATTTGAAACAATCAATGTGCACTAAAAGAAATTTATACAACTTTTTGTTGTTTTAATCAAAAAGTGTAGTGTACATTTGGTGATAAGGTATTCTCCATTGGACTATTGATGTGAACCATGTCCTAGCACAAGCATTATTAGCTTATTTGGAATGGTTAACAAGAATTCACGTAATATTAAAACATTGCTAATTTTATTCAAAAAAAAAAGAAACAGAAAATTTTGAAGAGGAAAGAAACTCACCGTGCCAATGTATCAGAGACTTGATAAGCTCACAACCATCGAGCTTGTCATTGTTGTCCGAGTCGTGCATTTTGAAGTAATGGAACTGAAGTTCTTGCTCGGACATTTTAGAAGTGTCTATCGGTACATCCATGTGTTCTTGAATGTGGCTGTAAATATAGTTTTACTAACTTATTTTTTTATATATTCACGCCTATCCCCGAAGGGGTCGGCAGAGACCACAGAGCTCCATTCGCTACCATTCATCGCAGCGAAACGGCTCTCCATTAGTCGCTTTTCGCCCTCGTGAGAATTAGGACGTGGCGGGTGGCGAAACACGTCGCCGTCATTTTTAACAAATTAGGTATATTAAATTCGCTTTAGTGAATCCCGCGAGCCACAAGGGAGGATGGAGGTCAGCCCCAGCATGCTGAAGTAAGGCACCATAGTACCCGGGGAAGACTTCTTCCCCAGGTACTATGGTGCCTTACTTATTTATACAGCTCATATATATCCTTCTACTGCTAAACACAGAGCCCTTTCGATTTTTAAAAGACTGGACATAAGCCCACAACACATGTCCAAGTTTTATTGGGGGGGGCATACCGACTCAAAATAAATACCTGTAGGCCATACAAATATTTATCCCGATACGGTATTCCTTTAATATATGTTAAGTAAAGTGACATTTATACAAACCCGAATTTTAAAAAAAAATTAGAAAGAAACTGTATCTCCACTATGAAAATATGTATGAAATACTTCGCTACCAAAAAAAAGCACACTATACACACCTATTTTATAAACTTATAGTGTAAATGTAATGTAATGAACGAAAAGTCTTCCGAAAGATCCTGGGCTCAACCAAAAGTGATGATGACAGTTGGCGAAATCGAAAAAATGCCGAAATTGAGCATCTGGTGGCCAAACCCAAAGTAATAGGAGTGACTAAGGCGATAACACATTAAGAGGATAGGGGAACATCGAGCAGTCAAGAGAACATATGTGGGTCGCCCAACTGGACGACGTCCCAGGTACCGCTGGAGAGACATGATTGAAGAGGACTTGCTCAACCTTCAAGTCTGTAACTGGCAGGAGGTGGTGCAGGACAGGGCACGGTGGCGTAAGATCTGTTCGGAGGCCAAGATCTATTTTGGGTCGTTGCGCCAACAAAGTTAGTTAATTAGTCAATGGGCTGATTGGTCATGTTTTTCGGAGGACCGATTACCGTTACAGTAGATGAGTGCTGGGATGGAGACCGCTACATGGCAAACGTAGTGCGGGACGCCAACCGGCCAGATGGGGCGACGATCTACGAAGGGCGGCAGTTAGAAACTGGATGCGTGAAGCTGAAGTGAAAGTGGATGTGCCTTATGGATGACCTACATTTGTCCAGCAGTGGACTGCCACAAAATATTGATTATAGTCATGATGTGTTAACTGTAATAAAGTAGGTATTAACATATAGTCCCCTTTGTAGAGCTTGCATGAGTGTCCACAATATTTCAATTTATTACAATATTAAAATGATTTATTACTCACTCCCTTTCCTGTGCAATATTGGCCGGATTGAGAAGTTGGGGATCTGAAAAGACACAAATATATTAACGAAAATACTGGTCCGAATTTTAATAATAGCAAAAACAATACAATAATGATGAAACTGATCTATTTCTGAACGATTCACGCATCTTTTTGTCCTCTGATCGTTATTAGCCTCTTTCCTATTTTCGCAATGCATCTACTATGTTTCAATCGTGTTTGAAGACTGAAGAGCTCGCCATATAATCGCCATGATCATCGTCCTCTCCAATCAGTAGCTTGAGGGCCGCTTACTTACCACTTCTTTCAAAAAGTTACGAAGATACTAGGGCTTTTTTAAATTAATCTGATCAAAATGGTAGTTTTGGCTTTATCCACTAGCAAAAGCTAATGTTATAATCAAATTGCTTTCCTCCTTGACAGCATATTTAGGTATTATTATAATTTTTAATACATTGCAAGGTGTAAAGAGCAATTTATACCAGCAATCTTCATTCTATTCGATAAACTTTAAGATTAGATAGCTTCGGTAGATGGCATCAAAAGTGAGAAGTGAGAAAAAATGTTTTGTGGTGTTACGAATTCTGTTAATTATTACCGACGTGTATGTACTTCATTAAACTATGTGTTCAATGGAACATAATCACACATATCTGTGAGACTATAAAGTTTAATTAATTAATCTACACACATTGCCGTTTTGTAAAAACATGGAAAAATTCAAAAGAGGAAAAAAGTCTGCAGGGGTACCCTGTAGAGTTTCTTTTCCGTTTTAAGCATATACATCTGTGAGACTATTAAATCTAATATAAACATTGCCCTTTTATGAAAATTGTAAAAACATGGAAAAAATCAAAAGAGGAAAAAAGTCTGCAGAGGTACACCTGTAGAGTTTTTTTCGCCGTTTCTTCTCCGTTCTAAGCATAACATATCTGTGAGACTATAAAGTTTTATCTACACACATTGCCGCTAAATATGGAAAAAATATGGAATATTTTTTTTATATAAAAATATGGTAAAAATTTGAAAAAAGAAAGAAAATTTGCAGGGGTACACCTTCAGAGTTTCTTTTGCCCTTTATCCTCCGTTCAACGGAACCTCATTGCGAAATGGTGGTAAAAGCTTGATTATCATCGGTCTGACTTGACAAATGAAATGTAATTTCTTATGTCGAAAAATAAATATTCTGAGTTTTTCGACATAAGAAATTACAGAACCTTGTAAGATCAAAAATAATAATCAATATAATAATGATATTTATTTACTTTGATAGAATATTTTATTAATGGATGATATGATAATGTGATGAGTCTATGTAAGTTATCAATTGTAAAAGCCTTCAACAAATATATAATAGGAAAAACATATACATCATTCCAACCCACGTATTACGTAATTAGAAACATAAAATAAATACAGTGCGTGGTCTTGTAATTGAGCTGCGGTAGATGATAACGCCATTTTTTTTAATGGGATGGTAAGGCAAAACTATTTTTTTGTTTTTGTGAGCAGTTTTTCAATATTGAATCATTATTCTTCCCTAATCGTATTGGAAAAAAATTCCATTGAATAATGGAAGATTTGTACTGAAATATTATTACGGCGAATGCTCAAAGTTTCACCATCACAAAACGCCATAAAATTGGTTCCATCCTCATCACCTCGATAACTGGCCGTTAACCACCTTGCGATTTATTCGCAGTTTTCTGCTACGAACTGTGGAAATGAGGAACAATTTACCACCTACGGTGTTCCCACGTGATTCCCACGTTAAAGGCCGGCAACAATTCTACGACTCCTACGGCGGTGAGAAAATAAATAAATTTGGGGGGTGCTAGAATATAATGGATTCTCAAAGTAAGCGATATAATAGGTTTGAGAACCTCTGGCTTAGATCATTCTGAAGCTTACCATGTGGAGCGTGACCTTGCGGTGGTGAGCCTTGAGGCGCCCCTTGAACAGGCATTTGCTGTACAGGAACCTGTTGTTGGTAGTGCTGTTGAGGAGGAGCCTGATATTGCTGCTGTTGGTATTGTTGCTGAAAAAAACAATTTTGAATAGTTCTTGTCTATGGAATTTCCCGTGATTAGTAGTTACTTATGTTACTCGAAAAACATTAATGTAGTTAGTTATTAATATTAATAATATTAAATATATAGCTTTTCGAAAACAGCTCAGGTATAGATACAATACATTATATTATTATGATCATCATCAATACAGCCATGGTATTAAAAAAAAATGAATACTAGTTAATGTTTTTAATATTATCAGAATTATTAATGGAGTCAAATTATTAATGGAACTGATGATGTCTCATCTTGAGGCGAAACATGTATCAAAAAAGTGTAGAAGAGTAGTGATGTGTGTTTGGTCTTATTGATAGTGGTTGGGAAGTGGAGAATTGTTGACGGCCGTTTTTTGGTATGATTTAGTTTAAGTTTCCCATAAATTCACTTCTTCCAGTAAAACACATATTATTATTTTTCTATTTTCGTTTACTTGCCGCAGATCTTATCTAAGTAAAAGTTCTGACTGTCCACATATTAACAGGATTCTTATTACCATACTAAGGTAATAAATGCTTGCACTAGGAAATGGTTCACATAAATAGTCCAATAGAGCAGTGGTCCCCAACTTTTCTACTGCCGTGGGCTATGTTACCATGGATTACTAAGGGTTGACTGTTTATATTTTATTTCTTTGAATTACACACCTTTCCAACATGTCTACAATGCCACTGCCACTGCTACTCAGCTTACATTCATTTCTCAATCGAAACTAGCACAATCCCGAAAGATGTACTCAACAAAATAACAATAATTTAATGTATCTTGTGTGGCCCGGTACCATTTAAGCGACTCGAGGGTTAGAGATCACTAAAATGGAGGATACAAATTCATGATCTCAGATCACATATTCTTACCAACTAAGCTAGTTCCACTTAGAATTTACTGCTACACATTGGCCTTCACCAAAACAATGGCCTGTTGCATTACAGATGGATTGAGAGACACATTTTCATCTCTATTACTCGGGTAGATGATAGCCATATGTATTATTACTGGCACAGAATAGTTCATTATTTTCAATCGGTGTTACACAATGTAATTATGGCAAAATACTAATAGATGAGAAGCAACACACCCCTGAGAATAAAAACCAATTTGCAAACTTGCCAAGCGTCAAATTATGGCAATACTAATCGATTTTGAGGAGGCCAATAGCAGCAATAGTTTGTTTATGCTGTATTGAAGATAATAAATGCTTGAGATATACACATATCGATGCAAAAAGCGAAAACGGTGTAAATGACAGAGACGTCAAAAAAATTATTACATATTGAGATCTGAAAAAAATACTACATCAAATGGTCTGATTCTCACAGCTGTATGACTAATAGAAAATTATGTTTAGAGTTGAAACTGACTGTTCTTGAGTGGTCAGGTACAATTTTTACAGAAATTTAAAAAGATTTTTGACTCTGACGGTAAATTTTAATTTTGTGGTTTACTATGTTTTCACTTTTTAGCATACATATACAAATAAACAGATGATTAAATAATCCATAATATTGTGTAGAAAATGATGAACAGATATACTAACTTGCTGTTGTTGTTGTTGAGGTGGAGGTGGGGGTGGAGGTTGATAATTCTAAAATTAAAGAACATCAATTAATGACAGTATTACTCTTCAGTAGACTATGATTTTCACTTATAATTACTACAAAAATCATCTATTTAGCTACCACAGATAACATGAACCTATTAAAACAACCTATCTAAAACTAGAAACTTTACTTAATTAAGAATAATTAAATGGTTTTAATTTTTAAAAATGAAAACTATTCATAATTATCTTTCAGTACATAGTATAAATGGAAATCAATATTATAATGCTGTTAGCATTGGATTTAAGCAGTCTGCTTCAATGCAATATTTTAGTTATATTATATATTCACGCCTATCCCCCGCAGGGGTTGGCAGAGACCACAGAGCTCCATCCGCTGCCATTCATCGCAGCGAAACGGCTCGTCATTGGTCGCTTTTCGCCCTCGTGAGAATCAGGACGTGACGGGTGGCGAACCACGTCGCCGTCATTTTTTCGACAAATTAGGTATATTAAATTCGTCTTTAGTGAATCCCACGAGCCGCAAGGGAGGATGGAGGTCAGCCCCAGCAGAGCCCTGCATGCTGAGGTAAGGCACCATAGTCCCCGGGGGAGCCCGACCCTGTGACGATCGGCACGTTTACGACTAGGCTCGCCCCTAGCCACGCATCCATTGGCACGGCAGACCGTGGATTGGCGGAGAGGAAGGGAAAGGATAGAGAAGAAAGGAAGGGGCAGGAAAGGAAATGCGGATTGGGGGGGTTACCAGACTCGGAATAAACATTTAAAAATCCATATAAATATTTATTCCGATGCGGGAATCGAACCCGCGACCATTGACTCCGCGGGCGGAGAGCCCCGCCACTGAGCCAATCGGTCGTCTCTAATATTTTAGTCTCGCAATATTTTAGTTCAATACTTAATAGGTCTAGTTCACACCATTATACAGCTATAAAAGTACTACTAGACACTTTTATAAATCTATGATCAACAATACCGTCTGATTATAAATTAATATGATTATTTCAATAACTTATGGGAATCATGGTTCCCATATACATTTACCTACATGAATATATGATAAAAAAAAAGAAATCAAAGGCCAAATTTAATTATTAACAGAATCATTGTTTTAATCCAAATGCACAAACATATTTAAATATTAAGGTCATAGCCATTATCTAAAAATACTATCAAAATCTACTTAAGTCATAAAACGTGGATATAATTATTTTAAAAATAGGTATTTCAACGAAAAAAGTTTATTCTAAACAAAATTACCTGATAGTTTTGTGGAGGTACTCCTGGAGCTACTTTCTGTTGATATTGCTGGGAAATTGTGCAATGAAGTAATGCAGCCAAAAATAATAATCGCAGCATTTTGTCTACAAATATTTTAAAAAAATTTATGCACTTAAATTTTTCACACGTATCTTAACCAAAGTTTACGCCCGTGACAAACGTATGGAAAATTAGATTACCTGTGAATGTAAACGGTCTACGTGGACGTATAATCAATAGGTGCCTTATCGTATTGATTGATAATTTCAACCTCTCTTTCTGCTTAGGTTTTCAAAAATACAAGATAAGATATTGTGGCATTCACACGTCACACGTCAATATTGTTTTTTTTTATGAAACTACGTTCCGTTACAAGTTAAAATCTGCTGTTGCTAAAATATAACTTATATTTGCATAATCGACTTTCATTTTCGTCAAGGCCATATTTAATTATTATAATAAATATAATATTTGTTCAGACATTTGAATAGTACTATTATCTCCGGAATGAGTCCTTTCCAAGATAAATTAAAAAAATAATGGTTAATTAAGGTAAATTAAATGGTTAAGAATATATTTTTAATAATTAAATTATAACGTTTTTAATAATTCAATTATCGTTAAAAGCATCTTAACGTGAGATTGATTTGAATCGTCTGAACTAATTTTGTCAATTTCATTTTTTTTTTCTTCCTAACTTCTGATCTATGGAAAATTGACTTATTTGCAGATTTTTCAAGTCTCACTCGGCTACAAGTGATTCTTCAGTTTTGTTAGGCTGTTTCAAACTTATATACAAAAACTACTACCAGAAAAAAATTCACGTTTGCTTCACTTTTTTTTTACTCAAAATCCATATACATATGTCATACGAGCATTGAATTCCACCACGGCACCATTTCTGGAAGAACAAGAGTTAACTCACCAGACTTATGTATATCTTATATTATTTGTTTCGAGTCTGGGTACTACGCCAAGACGAATTGGCGTAGTACCCAGACTCGAAACAATATAAGATATACATATTAGAGATGAAACGGATATCCAATAACTCTTCGGTATCTGGCCTATCCGGCTGGTTACCAGATAGTTAAAAATATATATATTAATTTAATGCACATATTAAATAAAACCACAATATTTTCTTTTTAAAATTTTCTTATTTTTTTTTTAATAAGAAAGATTAGTTCTAATACTGCATTAAAAGGCAATTAACTGTTTTGGTTTTCCTGCAAAGCCATGGTTTTCAAAAGTTTACTGTAGTAAAATTTGTACTGCAGCTCATCTCGCTCGCCTGCGAATTATCCAAAATAATTTGTGTGATTGTGGAAATGAAATTGCAGATTTAGACCATTTATTCTTCTCTTGTCCAAATTATGACCGCTTGTCCTTCCTAAATGATTTATATTCCCTTAAAGTACCAATGCCTACTCGTATGTCTTGCATACTCATGTATCCTACAATTTTTTATAAAAGCATTGCAAATTTTATAATTTGCAATAATATCCGCATATAATGTATTTGTTTACTATAATACTCCATATATTTATCAATTTATTTCTTATAACTTCCTATAATTAGTATAATTCTGATGGTAAAACTGATCGTTTTATTACCACATATAATTTTAAGTATTAAAATATGAACGTAAATTAGCTTCCCAAACTTTGACACTGGCAAAAAGTTATCAGCTGACGCCATAAAAAAAAAACTGTTTTGGTTATCTTCATAGACAGGGCCAGCTTCACAGTCTTTCGCTGTGTATGCTTCTGCAGGGTGCTGAAAGTAAATTCTGACAAATTTTGTGCAGTTCGGGTAGTGTATCGGATTAGCTGATATTAAATAACTACATATGTGATCACATTCCTTTCTTAATCGTTAAACTGGCTAATGTTTTCATTAGCTATGCTACCTTGTTAAAGGAATCCCAAAACGAGGCCCTTGCAATTAATCGAAGTCCGCTTGATTCGTATTCCTCCTATGCGGGTTGGCTCCTTATGATACGAGAACCGTCAACGTTCTTTCGATTATCCGGTATCCGGCAGACAAAACAAATATAGGTTTCATCTCTAAAAAAAATATATATATATATATATATATATATATATATATATATATATATATATATATATATATATATATAATACGAGCGGGAATCATTTAAAACATTTTCAGAAGTTTAATATAATCAAAAACAATATTCAAATATTTATTTTTTAAAAATTTATTGCGTTATTACATCTTTTACTTACATTAGAAAAAAAACTAATACATATTTTATGTAATAAAAATATGGCATTTTAGGCAAAAAAAATGCCTTTTAAATATTAAACGTAAATGTTGAAACTGTAGTGTATTTGCAGAACACGAAGCTGCAAGTGAAAAATTATATTTTTGCACAGCCCATTCATACGTATTATTTTCTCAAATTAAATTTAATACATGTAAACAAATTGGCATCTATACATAACACTTTCCAAAGATATTTTAATTAATACTAAGCTTTTCTTACTATAGATATTCTTTTCTCATTTCCCTCTTCACATACCTTAAGATTCTCAAAATCATTAACCAAAGATTTAATACAATCATACTCATTTTTAGTCAACCCTGTGGGTAGTTCAAATTTAGAATAGCCAGAACCTCCCGCTAAATCCTTACACACATCTCTAACGCAATTTTGAAAATCTTCATCGACATCATATATTACTTTTTTTGGTCGCACTGACTGAAAAGCATTTTGCCATATTTCTTTTTCTCTAAGGGCAGCCTCTTTTTCATTTTTTTCAAAGTTGACTAGTGCTTTACCAATATCTTTATTCTTTGGTTCAAGTTTTAGTGCTTTCTTATACAACTTCAATGCTTCCTCTCTTTTGCCCAACATCTCATATGCTCTACCACCATAAAACAAAGCTTTACAGTGAGTGTCTATATCTATTATTTGATCTATATTTTCGCACATATTTATAATGTATTTTGGTTTATTTGTTTTATGGTAACATACTGCTAGGTTGACTAATACTATTACTTTTAATTTTTTCAATTCATCCTCTTCAGTTTCATTCTGTGGTTGTGAAAGTCTGAGTACCGACAAAGATTGTTGGTAATTTTTAATAGCTTTGATATATTTTCCCTTTTTAAATAAGTCCTTTGCTTGTGAATGGATGGAATCAACTGTTCTTTTTGTCACTTCAAATTTTCTTTGCTCCACCAATGGTAAATCATTGAATCTGTGAATAAATAGATTTTTATGACAATGCTGACTATAAGTATTGTAAAAGTGTTGCAGAACTTAACCAAAATTTATATGTTTTTATCAGTCCTTACCTAGCAGCTGCTTGAACATCTTTAACATCATAGAGTACAATTACAAATAATGCAGGCTCTGGTCTTATCCGTGGTAAAACACCTCTTTCCCCCCAAGCCATTCGGGGCTGGAGTAATAATAAAAATCTGGCTGTTGGGCCTCTGATGAAACTAAGCCCTATTTCCAGTCCTATAATAATTTTGCCTTTGCCTAAACGAATATTCTGGAAAAAAATCAAATTACTGGTATTATAGTAGATATAATAAATAATTAAATGTATGAAGAGCCATTGTGGCAACTTGTACTACACCCTATCAGAATATCGACGTTCATTGATAGTATTTTGTTATGTGTCAACTTATAACTACTGGGGTCCAGAGGGCCAATTCTTCACCCCTTTCTTTATTTCCTCCTTCCCCTCCCATTACTTTCTTCTTCCTCTCCCATTATTCAGGTAAAGAGTTACCTTAGGGTCATCTACAGTGCCTTTAGTATCTAGTCTATAAAAACAACAAAGACCATGTAATTTAAATTATTTTTTTATGTAAGCTCCCCTAAGATGTATTACTGTTGTTTTTTTTATGAAAAAACTAGGCAAAAAAGCAAGTAGGTTATGTGGTAGATAACTGTTTCCCTTGAACATCGGTAATACTAAAAGTGTTGCAGATGCGATGCATTACTTAGAGTCAGGGTATGAATAGTGGGAAGAGAAGGAGAATGTAATGGAACTGATAGAAGGGATTGATGGTTGGGGAAAAATAAAATAATGGAAAGAGAAAGGGAATGGGGTCACCAGAGCTCTGATTTATCTAGTGAAACGCTGTAATATAATCAAATGCCATTACTTCCTGGTTTACCCCGTTAAACTACTTGAGTGATACCAGCTCATTTATACTAATATGGCTATACCAATTAAACTTCATAGTTTAAATAAGCATAATATTGAAAAAAATATCAAATAGTAAACAGAAATACATACAAGAGGCATTCCAGAGTTCATTGTGAGTGTGGAATCAAAAGGTAATTTTGCCTTTTCCCAGTAAGCTGAATAATGTATGGTTACTTCTGCATCCACTGGCACTAAAGGACCAGACCCTAGGTGAAAAACACCAAATGATCAGAAGCAAAAATGAAAAAAATATTCTTTTGTGTAACTGGGTCAAACTTTTAAACGACATTAAACCTAAAATTGATTTTACATTCCATTTGTTAATTCAATCAATCCAAATTACCATTGGATTATTGATGTGAACCATATTATACTAACAACACAAACTTTTTTAATTAGTTGAAACTGTTGATAATAATTGTTAAAAATAATGCTTCTATACTAAAAAAAAAAATAAAGTGGGAAAGATTTCACACAAGCATTGTAGATCTAACATTTTAACTTCTATATATATAATAGAACTATTTTAAATACTCTTGTTTTTGTTCTTTGTGAACAAATACAAGAGTGTGTAAAAGTGATCTTATTAGGAAGACTAAAGTGATAAGATGCTTTGCACTACTGTCTAAGGTTAAAATTATGAGGACAGGTTATTTAGTATAAAATAATAATAAACATTGGACTATAAAAACGAGGAAGCCGATAGGACCAAATGGAAAAGGATTGGAAGTATTTTTTATTAACGCAAAAAGGCCTCCATGTAAATTAGTGTTGTGGGTAAAGCTTATTTGGACACCTATTTTTTTGATCCATGTCATAATTTTAAGTAATATTAAATACTGAAGACCATATTGACTCTGTGGCGACACTACAAACAAGAATCAATGGTCAAGGGTTCTATTCCTGCTCAAATATATGTATGGCCTACAGGTATTTATTCCGAGTCTTGATGTCCAACCAATCCACCAAACATGATGACTTGCCATTCTCTTCTCCAGAAAGAAGATATATTCTCTCTCTCATCTCTCATAGAAAGAAGATATATTGTATACTGTAAACTTAAATAAATATGTATTCTATTTTATGTAAATCTTTAATTTACATATAAGCTCCATATGTCTTGTAGTGGTTAAAAATAACATAGTGATGTCAGTGGTACTGTTGGTAATTTATTAATATTTTATACCTTCTTCTATTATCAACATTTTTACATCACCATTTGGTGTACAATCAGTCATCTTAGCAGCTAGTTCATCAAATGAATATTCTGGTGATGAGAGCATCATTTGTTCATTAGAAGACTCTATGTTCTTTGTTACATCTTCTGAATCACTGTAAATTAAGTAAAATTGTACTTTTAAAAAGTAAGAATTACATACTTTTAGTGATATATAGATTTTTATTTTTTTCATATACAAAACTTGACGACCAATTGGCTCAGTGGCGGGGCCCTCCGCCCGCGGAGTCAATGGTCGCGGGTTCGATTCCCGCACCGGAATAAATATTTATATGGGTTTTTAAATGTTTATTCCGAGTCTGGTAACCCCCCCAATCCGCATTTCCTTTCCTGCCCCTTCCTTTCTTCTCTATCCTTTCCCTTCCTCTCCGCCAATCCATGGTCTGCCGTGCCAATGGATGCATGACTAGGGGCGAGCCTAGTCGTAAGCGTGCCGATCGTCCCGGGGTCGGGCTCCTCCGGGGACTATGGTGCTTTACCTCAGCATGCAGGGCTCTGCTGAGGCTGACCTCCATCCTCCCTTGCGGCTCGTGGGATTCACTAAGACAAATTTAATATACCTAATTTGTCGAAAATGACGGCGACGTGGTTCGCCACCCGTCACGTCCTGATTCTCACGAGGGCGAAAAGCGACCAATGACGAGCCGTTTCGCTGCGATGAATGGCAGCGGATGGAGCTCTGTGGTCTCTGCCAACCCCTGCAGGGGATAGGCGTGAATATATATAATATATATACAAAACTATATAGATAGATTTCAAATTAAAATAAATGATGTTTGCTCTAAAATTTATTGTTTTATAAGTAGTGCTTGCAATGCTTAAACATTCGATGTAAGGGGATCAATGACCTCTTTAAAAGTCTTAAAAAATATTGTGCATATAAATGTATTTAATACAAAATCTAATTTTATAAATTATTCTAATTTTGTATGAAAAAGCTCAATATTTTGTACAATAAAACATATTGCTTTTGGGTTAAACTATGTATTTTTATGTATGTATTTTTTTTACGTTAAAGCTTTTAAATAACCAATCTACAAACTGACGATATATGAAAGCCATACCTGTCATCTTCATCTGAATTTAAAATGAAGTCATCATTGAGAACTGACACTGGTTTCTTATTAAAGTCTGTATCAATTTGAAATTCAGTTTCACCAGAAAGAAGTTTCCTAAAAATTCAATACTAAAATTACATACACTACATGTGAAGGTACTTCCTACATGGTATTGTTTAATTTCACTAAAATAGCTTACAATAGATAGTATGCAAAAACATGTTCTTTTTTAAAGGCCTGGGAATGTTTGAATATTACTAGATTGATATAAGCTAATAACACTAGGAAATGGTTCACACCAATAGTCCAAAGAAAGATACGAACTCACAAGCAGAATGTAGGTCTGAGCTATAAAACTAATCTATAGCTACTTATTTGTTTGCAAAAACAATAAAAAAATATATACATCGACAGATATAGGTTATATGTGGTACACCATTACCATATAATTTTCACACATTAGCTATGTACAACACTGACTAAATAAAAGAAAACACTTTTTTATTGCTTTTATACAAGAATGTGTAAATGGTGTACACTCTGGTGTGCGAGGTTTGGGACAGTCCTAAAGGAATCCTGAGGGTATTTGCCGACAGGTTTGATTGTCAGTAACTGAAACATTGTCAAATGGTGCATATGCTGACAAATTAAGCTTGTCTTAGGTGAGGTAGAATTAAAATTACAAACATTAGATCAGTGTGACTCTATTAACAAAATATGACCTGTGAAGGGTGAAATAAATGACTTTTACATTTATTTTATAAAAAATACATAGTATGAACATAAAGTATCACCCAGACTATAATTGTGAGTGTTTGTGTACAGAATTATTATCATATTATAGTAGGAAGTAATTAATATTTTATTGTATGAAAGTTTTTTTATGGAATAGGTAAGGAAGCGTGCAAGTGGATCACCTGATGGTAAGTAAGCACTGCTGTATGGACAGTCAAAAGTTTTACTTAGACTTATTTACGGAAGACTTTTCGGTTGTCTTCCGTAGAGTCTACTGTACCTGAAGATGCCTCGTGTTGGAGTGAAACACGTGTCTTTTACAAGATGGAAAAGTGATAATGTGTGTTTGGTGTTGTGTATAGTGGTTGGTGGGTGGAGAATTGATGGCCGACTTTCGGTAAGTTTTTGGTTTAAGTTCCAAATAATCCACTTAACCCAACAGAAAAAACACACATTCTTAATTTTCTATTATTGTTTTGCTTGTCGCGGATCTTAGCTAAGTAAAACTTTTGACTGTCCATTTAGTGATGGATTTCCGCGAAGTAACGCCTGACTCCATTAATAACCACTGCTGCCCGTGAATATCTACAACACTAAGTGCACTACTGATGCATCGCCTGCCTTAGGATAAGGATGTGGATAACAGAAAGAGATTAAAAATTAAAAAAGAGAATAAAAAGGCAGTAATGGATATGGAATTAATAATTGCAGGGAAGTTCTTGAACATTAGTTTTAATTTAAATTAATTTTAAGTCATTTAACTCTATCTTTTTATGTGTAATTTTGCTTTATTTAATTTTATATAAAGACTACAAAAATCGGTGCTTGTTTTGCTGAAAGTTGAAATTTAATTATTTTTTATGTGAACTAAACAATTATTATCATGGCATTAAATCTAAGGTACTTAAATCTTGAGTATAAATAATTTTCTTTCATAATCAAAGCTAGAATAGTTATAATTATATATAGCAATTACACCCCCAAAAGTATACAAACCCTTGGAGCCATGTTTTATAAAAAAAATTTACTCTTATTGGCACATGTATATTTAATGTTTCTGTTTATATTATAATAAAAAAAGTCAACTTATTCTCTTACTAGATATATAGGTGATTGCGATTTTTTGTAAAAAAAAAGTTTTACCTCAAATTAACTCCAGTACAAAGCTGTACAGGGTCTTTGAAAACTTCTTCCATTATGTATATAATTTTATTTTGATGTAAAAATAAATTAATTGAATTTGTTTAAATTTATATATAAAAATGAAATTAATAATAAAAGTTCAAGAGTTCATATTATTGGAAATACTTCGCTACTACTTTCTTTTCTTTTCTTTGATGGTAACAAGTTATAACTATTATGCCAGTGTCAAGTTTTGAAATGTATTCATTCATTCATTCATTCATTTGTTTTAAAATGTAATTATAGTGGAAAGAATCAAAAAAATGAATGAGTCATATTTTTATTGTGCATACATAGTGATAGACCATAGAGACAACTGTGTCTAAGGTTTATCACTATGTATTGCCATAGTTTACAAACTGTCGCTTATTACTCTGTAGCTCATTAAAATTGAGTGCTAATATCGGCTAATTTATTGTAAAACTTTATTTGTGGTGGTAGCGAACTTGTCCTGTCACGTTTCTGGATTATAAGTCTCACTTTCAGAGACGGTAAACTGTCATTGTTCCGTTGTGAACTACATTTTTTTTATTTTATTCTGTCCGATACGCAGTCACTAAATTTTTACACTTTAAGGTAAGACTTCATTATCGATATGTTTTAACAGACGAAGTGGGTAACTAACAACCGAACTAAATTTCAATAAAATTTATTTAATTTCGCAATCAAAAACTTGATTTAATGTGTTTCAAATATTAAATCAAGAATGCATTTCGTATTTGCCTCATCGAATATCAAACGTGAGTTCGTTATTTTTTCAGTTATAGTAGTTTTATGGTTACTATCCGCATCATTAACGTATATCAATTTTATAATTATATTTATACGAAGTATGTATAACGTTAAATATAATTATAGTTTATATAATACTACAACGAGCACTGGACAAGCAGGTTGTATGAGATGGGAGGTTGCATGCCCAGAATTTATTTTTTGACGAGGATATGTAACTTTGAGGATACACACAGAAACCCTTAGCTAAGTTATTATGTGGTCAGTGGTAATATGGTAGTAATAATAAGTAAGTAAAGTTCCTTCATAAATATAAAAACATTTCATTATTTCAGTACTTATCTTCCAGGATGATGGTAGACCCTGATCCCCACCAAATGGTCACATGCCCATATAATCAGTCCCATCAAATTGAACACTATCGAATGCACATTCATCTCCAGAAGTGTAGGAAACAGTATCCAAACTGTAAGAAAGTTACTTGTATATTTGATTCTACTCATATAGTTAATGATGTTGAATTAGATGTAAGTATTTTTTTTTCTAATTGTACTATTATAATGTTCATTATAAAGTGTATTAAATTAACCTGTAATGGAGAAAATTATATAAGATCACAACTTGATTGGCACATGCATCCTACTTCTCTGGCGCAAAGTTTGTACTATTGAACAAATAAAATTAATTAGGCTTATTGCCTCCCTTCCCACACATTATTTTACATCTTTCCAAAAAGGCATGCATGTAGAATATCTGCACTGTCTCCTAATGTTTTAAATTAAATGTCTTGGAGTGGCAATGATTATTTCTTACGATTTAACCTGTTTTCTTGTTTGTGTACAACCTTTACATATATATAAAAGAGAAATATGAAAATCTAAATGATTGCTTCTGAGTTAATTCAATCTTTTATTTTTCAAAATCTTTTATTTTATGCTCTTTAGGTTCATGACCCTGTATAGAGTTTAAATATTATGTATTTTCCACATGTTAGCATCTGTGCTGTTATTAGTAGTGTGGCATGCCCACCATACTTCTTAGAATGTTTACGACAATTCTAAAAAATTAGAGCACTGAATAATTGGGATGATGACAAATTTGATATTAATTGAAATTTATTTGGAAGGGGCAGCTTTGCTATTCTATCAAAGGAAGTATACAGATGGAATGTGTTATAATGACATCAAAACAACATTCATTAATGAATTTCCAAATTTATTATTCTAAATTTATATATTAGAGTTTTATGACAGAAAACAAGAAGTAAATGAGGAACCATTATTATTTTGATATGAATTGCAAAATTTGGCTTTGAAAGTAAGCAAATATTGCTAATGAAAATATAATCATATGTCACTTTCTGAAAGGAATATCGAATGTGTACAAAAATAAATTTGGACTGATATTATATGACACAATGAAACAATTAAAAAATACAATACAATACTATAAAATACAATACAATACTATAAATAATGGATTTTGTGAAAAAAAAATGTTGTGCTATGAAAGGAAATGATATGTTGCATTTGATCGACTGACGTCTCGAATGTAACAGCGCCTTTCATAGCACAATTAAATAATTTTTATAGAGTGTGTGAACATAGTGTAAATATACATATGTACAGTGAAACAAGAAAAATAAATTTATATTCGTTTCAAGAATTTTATTAGAAGATAAAAACCCCATAAAGATCCCGGGTGTCGCCGTAAGAAGAACGGCAGGCACACCACAATAGTATTATCTATAGTAGTAAAAGACAAATAAAAAAAATCTATTACCTTATCATTCTATTTCTAGTAAATAATCAACATTATTTTTTCAGTATCATGTAAGTCAATGTAATAAAAGAATATTGATAGACTCACAAATGTATGTGACAGATGATGAGCATCGACCTATGGTTCCTGTAGAATCATCTGCTACAACTATAAATTTTGATGAAAATTGGGATGATGTAAGTTTTTTTCTTCTGTTAAGTTGCTATTTTTTTTAACAACCCATATTAAGCCCACTGCTGGGCCTCCCCATTTCTAGAGGAATGGACAATAACCCATCAAACTTGTTGAAATCAAATTGACTGGGTAACCAGACTGAATAAATATCTGTAGGCAATACATTTATTTATCCTGACGCAGGGACCGAACCCACAACCGACTACACCATAGGCAGCAGCCCCGCCACTGACAAGGGGAGGTTACAACCTGGGAAATTCAGTTGGGGATGGAACTCTGTCTAATTGTGGTACTCCTTCAAGGTATTCATACCCTTTTATAAATTACTTCAAAATGGCTAACCAATTGGGAGAAATAAGCTGTAGAAATTTTAAACTCTGCTTATACAATATATTAGAAAAAATTTCACCGCCCTGATTTAAAGTATCACTTGTTTGCATATGAAAAACCAAATGTATATGATGAATTAGTTGACACGAATTTTCATTGCACTAGATTGTAGATGGCGTAATGGGCTGGTTTCCGCAACTCGACGTCATCATATTTTGCATGTTTCATTACACTAAATAAAGATAATTTTTTCAGGATGGCGCTTCGTACAAGCCCGACCCGTCAAAGAAAGGCCCGCATATAATACAAAAGGTTAGAGGTGCTACACCATCGGAGCGTAGAAAAGCTCGCATGACAGCCATAGCGACTTATCGACCCGCTAATAATATATAATTATTTATTATAAATAAATAATACCAAGGCAACAAGATGTGATGGTAGCGTCCTACATCTTATGCATTAATATGGTATAAATGTTGATAATATTAGTTTTTAACTTGATTAAAGAGCATGCAAAAACAAATACCGTATTATATCGAATATAGGGACATATTTTTACGTATTTTTATGCATCTGTATTTGTGATGCGTTTTATATTCGATTGGGGGGGGCTTAACGACTGCTAGATATAACAATACGTAAACACATGGAATGCAGTCTTGGTCCAATATTCCATAAAAGTTAAGCCAATAAATTACTGTGGGATATGCAATAAAATTGGGTGCGTCTTATAAGCAGTGGTATCTTATAATCGATATAATATGATAATTAACACAAAAATGTAAATTAATGTAAAGTTAATTATTTTTTTACTTTACTGCGGAACACATGTTAAAACATACAAAAATATTAGAAAATAACTATTTGTATGGCATAATAGATGTATGTGATGGAAGCATATGTTCTATACTTGTATCTGTGATTTTTTATGCACCACATCTACAAATAGAGGCCCCATCAATCAGACACGCGTTTTTGTATGTGGGAGAAAAGAGAAAATATTTTTGTTTAACATTTAATTCAGCTGTGAAAAAAATAAATATATTTTTGGTCTTTAATATTTATTTACCTCAATATTTATAAATTATTAAGTATTTATTTATCAACTCGAAATAATAAAATATTTACATAATTATCTCAAATTGAACATAAAATATTTTTCTTTAGACTGAATCATAAAGAAACTTGTCAGTTTCATCATCACTGCCTTTATGCATTATTATAATGAAAATCATATTCAATTCAAATTCTTGATTTCGACATAAGAAATTACATTTCATTTATCAAACTTCAGTCTGTTAACAATAAAACTTTTACCATCATTTCACAATGAGGTTCAGGTTCCACTAAACGGAGAAGAATAGGCGAAAGAAACATCAGATATCCTCTTTTTGTATTTTTATATGGCAAAGTATATAAATTAAAATCTATAGTCTCCTATATAACCAGAACCTTCAGTTATTTATTAGTAATATTCAAGTTACTATAAAAAATATATGTAAAAAAACAGGCAGACCTGTCTCCACAAGCAACACCTGTTCACAAATTGACGCATGTGACACCCTCGTCACAGTGTAGACGACCCATCATATGACACTTCCGCAAGGAAAGACTTAAACGAGCATGATACCCAAGCCTATTCTACATCACAACTCAATATTTATAATAATGTCCACTGTGACTGTCTGCAGGACCATAACTTACATGGTATAATATAGAAGATAGACATAGCCTTTTACAATGCTCTAGTATGAATAAATTATATGTATAATTGGATACATATACCTATGATGGTATGTATAGGGACATCTGGTTGCAACAGGCCACAACTATAAATAACATCCACGACTGCTCTGCCAAGAGCATGAAATAGAAAAAGAAAAATAAATAGAAAGGCTCTAATTAAAAAAAAGAATGTATAAATAGAAAGGCTCTAATTCTAACAAAAAACCAGAAAAGCAGGAAAATGTGCTATTAATAAATATAATAATAGATTATTAATGGAGTCAGGTGTTACTTTGCGGAAGTATATATAATTTATAACAATAGAGACAAACTTGTAATAAAAGAGAAAACTTATGGATAAGTCTCACAAACAACCAGGAAAACATTCGGCTGTGCATAATTATAATATGAGATAGATACAAGTGTAATAATAATAGTTTATAAAATGATAGCTTGTCCTTTAAAATATGATACAAATATTTATAAAACTTTAATATTCTGGACTTATAATTTATAATTTGCTGTAAATAGTTTTCTTACTTATTTATTAATCTTATTTTTTAACAATCAATGAACAAAAATAAAACAAATATAAAAACAAAACTTCGATATATAAATTTAAATATTATTTAAATAATTTTCATCCATTTTCTCAAATTTATGAACCATGTCTTCTGGGACTTCTACAGAAGAAAGATCCTCTACACCTACTTCTTCTTCTTTTTGTATCAATATGTCTATGACATTTTCACATGCTAAAAGTACTTTTGGTTCTTTTTCCCATTTATGATATTCTCTTAAAATATAATAGACACCATTTTCTCTCAATATCTCTCTACATGGACGTATACTGCATAATTTGTTCAAGGTCTCTAATATCATCTTTCTTATATCTATATCTGACTCCCTTTGTTTTTCTTTTGGAAGATATTGCAAGCTTATTGGTAGCATTTCCATTTCCTCATCAGGATAGTCTTCATTACCCATTAATGGTCCCAATAGATGTGTTAATAAATCTAAATCTGATGATAACAAAAAACTGTGGTACAAAACATCAAAGGATATATTTCGTATAGTGCCCATGGCCCCGCCTCTCCTTATACTTGATTTTTCATAACTACAAAATGGTAATAATTTTGTCAGTGGCGCATGAGGTTCCTTTTCTATTAACCATTTACGTACACGCGGGCTACAACTCAAATTACTAAATACTGGCGCCAAGTAATCAAGTTTTGAACCTTTTTTGTTAAACTCCGTGTTAACAAATACATTTAAAATATCATCCAAATGTGTAATTATTGCATCTACACATTCTTCTATGTTTTCTTCTACTCGTGTAATGTTGGACAGTATCATACAAGCTGCATCAGCATCACTTTTATGTGAGTTCAACACATAACCTACAAAAATATCTAAAACACTTTTTTTTGAAGTAGGTTGAAGTTTTAGCAACTCTGATGCGCCTTTCACGTTTGCTGTTAAATTAACAAGTAGTAGCAAAGCATTTCTAGCCAATTCTTCGACATTGTCATTTGTAATATCAATGATTCTCCTTAACAAATCTTCGTTCTTCAATATCAAGTCTATTCCTTTTTCATTGCTTGTTAGTCCAACTAAATGTTCTAATGCTATATGTTTTAAATCTATCCTGCATTCAGGTTGTAAAAATTGTAATAATTCGCTCATTGATTCTTTAGACATGATATTAATTGTTATTTCCTTTAAATATTCTCAATTCAATTCTTTATTTATGGCAACTATCAGTGAATTCTGCCAGTGTCAAGTCAATCATGGAAGTCAAATATTCTCAATCAAATTATTTATTGATTATCGGTCCATGTTTGAAAACCATAAATATCGAAATTAATAATGATAAATGATAATTAATTATAATTGAAAATTTGTTTACAAATATCAACATCTAACTCAACGAATATACACAAATATGTTTAGTGTGCTTTAAATATCGTCCAGGTTTATGTATACACTCCTCAATTATAAGAGGACAACCTTAACGGATTCTAACAAAGCCTTGATATTGTATTAGTAGCAATACCAAAACGAGATTTCGTTTGGATGTTGATTATAGGTGATTGGAAAATCGAAGTACAAAGCACCACTTCTAAGAGACTATCTTCATTAGAAAAGAGTCCGAAAACTTAGAACGCATCATTCTCCTAGGGATAATGGATGTTACAAAAATTGCCATACAAACTTAAATGAAAAATACTCTACAACAAAAATAAGTTTTTAAAGTCTTATTTTTTTTTTGAGGGTTTCAATGTCAAAATGTAGTGCCGCGCTTTGGAAAACATCAGAACATACACATACATCAGAACTAACATAAATTACTAATAAAAGACTTAAAATATAAATGCTTGGAATGTTGGTCTGATTGTCCGTAAGATTTAACGTAATATAAATGCTAGGAGGCTAAATGTGACAATTTAAATCGCCAAGAGAGAGCCAACAGTTGTGAAATATTTGTATAGCCGCTATAGCCTACTGGTCTTTTGTCCATGTGATTTAATGTGTGTAGCTGTAAAAAGAGTTTACTTTTTACATACATATCGTCACACCTGTTTCCTGTAGGGGTAGGCAGAGACCACAGATCTTCATCTGCTACTATCTCGGCATACTTTCCTTGCTTCCTCCACACTCATCACTCTCTTCATGGAAACTCGTTGGTTCAGGGTACTCTTGACCTGACCTTTCTATAAAACTTCGGCAATTTGGTCAAGGTATGTTTTCCTTGGTCTTCCCCTACCGACCATTCCATCCACATCCGTAAAGTAAATTTCTTTTGCCAGTCGTCTTTCATCCATCTCTATGTGCCTAAACTATCGAAGCATTTTCTTAAAAACTTTGGCAATTTGGTCAAGGTATGTTTTTCTTGGTCTTCTCCTACCGTGCAACGTAAATTTTTCCCAAAAATCCACATGTGCAACGTAATTTTCCTTTGACAGTCGTCTTTCATCTATCGCAGAGATGGATGCCCAAACCATCTAAGCAGTCCTTTCTCAATTTTTGTCACGACACCTTCTTTTACTTCACATCGCTCTCTTATATCTTCATTTTAAAGTAACCCCACATATACTTCTTAATGTTCTAATTTCCACCGCATTCAGTCTGCTTTCATAACTCTTCTGCCAAACCCAACATTCACTACCGTACATCAGAATTAAAACAAGCACCCTGATGAACCGCCAGTCAGGCCGTTTTAGACAAATTCTAACTTTTCATAAAGGAGTACAAGGCTCCTTTAACCTGATTATCAGTTTTCACTCACCATTCAGTTTCACCTTCACATTTTCCATCTCTTGTAAATGATGACCCCAAATATAAAAAATTCATTCACTTACTCAACTTTTTCTTCTGCAATCAGCACCTCACACTGCATTGTCGTACTGTTTAAAAAACCATCACTTTCGTCTTATTAACATTCATCTTTATTCCTTTCCTTTCTAAAGCACCATGCATTATATTCATCATATCCTACTACTCTCTTATCGACGAAGTCAGCAAAACCTAGCCGTCAGCATATGGGAGGAATTTGATGAGTAATCCATTCATTCTTAAATCACACTCTCTTTTACGTCTGTCAAGCAAGTATTGACGAGTAGGTTGAATAGCCACGGTGAAGCTCCATATCCCTGTCTAACACTTTTATTGATATTAAACCAGTCTGTGTAAGCCCCGTTTATTCTGATACACGAACTGACTTCTCGTAGAGAGATTTTAGAGCCTCAGATTTCTACTCACCCCAAACGTGTATAATACTGACCACATTTCATTCCTTATCGCGAATTTATAACAATTATACATTTTTCTTTTCTTGATGGCAATTAGTTATAACTATTTTGCCAGTGTCAAGTAAAATAAAATAATATCAAATCTCTTGAAAAGCGGACTAATTCCGCTTATAACGTACGTCTTGATAAAATGATGGCTATTCTACCAAAACCTATGGACTTTTTCAGTCTACTTAAAAATTTCAAGATACACGCATTATTCACTTCACTTATATGCCTTAATCGAACTTTATTGTATAATACGCAACCACTATTAAACAATATATCTCATAATAATATAAGATTATGAAAATGAAATAAAAACATAACATCAATGATGTAAGTTAACGGAAAAAGTAAATTATACATTTAAAAATACTTTTTAATTCTTTTTATTGGCACTGGCCTTGCCATATAGTGTATTGTAACTGTCGTCATTGAAGTGATTGCATTGGATGAATGAATTAAACTCTTGTTATGTGAGAACCATATTTATTGAAAATGTTACATCTTTCTAAACGTTTATCTATTATCGTATTCTAAAGGAGTACGTATAAGGAAAGCATCATTTTATTATATAATACTTGAATATTATCATAAATAGTGCGTTTATTGAAATTATTAAATCACATTTTGCATGGATAATGTAAACAACATAATTAATAAACTACATGGCTGATAAGTTTTGAACAATATATTCAATAATTTCATAAATTATTAATTCAAGCAGCATTTAGACTTATTTTATTTAATTAAGCTTTTTATGGATTGGAACAATACTTAAAATATAATGAAATTTATTGAGTCCGCAATATGACGAGATGTTACCATGCTTATTCCCTGCGAAAATTATAAGTGAAGAAAAAGTAAACATATATGAATGTGAATTACGTACTATTAACATATTTAATACCCAATTATTATGAAATATTTATTTCAATTATTAGTTGACAATTATTTTCCATAAAAATGTATCAAATTTGATTCAATGATTAATACGTAAATACAGAGATGTGCGAAATTTTAAAATCCATTTATTAATTGGTGTTCACACATTGACACCAGTTTTCAAGGAGGTGATCAATTGGTATATCATTCTTACTTATTAATAAACATTAAGCTACTTTACAATTGAATTGAATAACAATGTAAACATTTCAAGCATTTGTTCAGACTTCACTGCACCCTCAGTTGCCTCCTGGCGGCTATGTCATATATATATATATATATATATATATATATATATATATATATATATATATATATATATATATATATATATATATATATATATATATATATATATATATATATATATGCTGTTAATAACTAACAAGAAAGAAGCAATTCGATTAGAGAGGATGAAGTTAGGCCAGTTAACTATGTTACTTTAGCTTTTTCAATAACTTTTTAAAGTCAAAGTCTTTGTAGACAACTAAGGATGTATCTTCAAAGGTTTTTATTAATATTTCTTTATTGATAATTTCTGAATAAAATACATTTGTTCAAAGCTTTTTGATAAAGCAAAACAGAGTTCCTTAGACATACGACATATATACGAATGTGTATGCGCTATTTAATAATTTAAAACAAAAATGATAGAACCAAAGAAATAAAAATAAGCAAATGTGATTTTTTTTTATTAGTCTCAATGTGAAATGTATAAATGTAAAGATATGTATTAATTAAGTTTCATTTATCACTACAATTTTACACCAACTATTTTTAGATGAACCTACGTTTTATCTCCCTACAATGGATAATGAGTTAAATGTTATTAAAGAAGTTAGATTTTAAAGATTTATATAATATTAATAATTCTTCATTCTATTTTGTGTTGTTGCTAATAGAAATATTTACAGTAAAAGCCGATTATATAAAGATTATAAACTTCATTTTCATTAATATTAGGGGGTAAACTTAAATAAACTTGTATGTACATAATTATTGAATTGTATTTGGTTGTTGGTTTTTATTTTTGTTTATTAAATATTACTAACACACTTTAGTATCAATAATGCTAAAATATTGTACATACTAACATTTAAAAATTATTATAAAATGAGTGTTTTACGAGACGTGATGTCATTTAAATGATTCAATGCGTCGTTACGTGTAATGAAATAAATTTTAAAGATTCAAGTGTTGCTAATTTTAATTTAGTTTATTTTTATCTCATATCTCGTCATCTTCATAAAATATTTTTATATGCATTGATATTTATCTCTACATATGGCTTTTATAACATATTGATATAAAAAAACCCATGTAAAGTTATATTAATACTAAAGTTATTATGTAATGCAAAACAAAAAATAAATAAATGTTTCTATAAAGATTTGATAACAATTTCTGTGCGTGTAATGGTGATTTTCAGAAAAACAAAAGCAAGTTAAAATACCTATATGTCATTAATACGTTTATAAATTAAATATTATATTATATTTATTGGTACACCTATTATTATTAGTCAATATACTATAAAACTCTTATCGCGACCCGTATTGGCCAAGACTCATTTTGGGTCATTGCGCCCGCGTATATGTATAATTTTATTATTTCGGTAGTAATTAAGTTATCACGCACTGTACTTGAAAAGTGCGGCAAAGGATCGTACCAATTGTTTATATGCTTTTGTTCTTCCAATTAAATCGACTCTATGTACCAAGGAAGTTCAACTAAAAACTGTTATAATATTCATATTTACTGAAAGAACATAGGCAACAATACCAAAAAACGTACTGAATTTGAAAATGCATTTTTTATGTAAGGAAATAAATATACATGGACTTAATAAATCAATATCTTCCTTAAACATGTTATAATAAGAACAGCGAAAACGGAAACTTTCAGTATGTCAGCATCTGTAAAAAAAACAGATTTCTTTTAGTTTTAATATTCTTCAATTGCAACAATCACGTTATCAACAACAGCTTGGGACAATCAACGTTTACACATGGACCTCCCATAAAATGCGCCTCTTAACTCTATCTTTGGCTTCACGTATCTAGTTTCTATCATCACTCGCAGATGCTCTCGAGATGAGGTGATGGAAGAATGCTTGGTGTATTTTCGATCGAATTTCACACCAATATTTCGACAATTAAAGATCTCGAAATCAAGAGGCATCTATCTATCTCCTGCAGCGCAATCCTGGATACTTGCTTTCTTCGGCCATGTTTCAAGATGCGATGGCCAGTCCATTGAGCGTCTTGTTGTCCAGGGCAGAGTGGAAGGTACTGGACCTTGCGGCAAGTTACCCATGGGATGGATTGACTAGCTTTAGTTAGCTATTAACCCGCTATCACCCGAATAACCTCCAACAGAGAGAGATGGCGAGACATTGTAAGGAGTATAACATCTGCCTATACCAGCTTCCTCATGACTATCAAGACCGCTTTTTCAGAAGTATAGCGACTAAGAAGAATCTAGTTTCTACCAGCCTGCGCAGATCTTCGCTCAATCTAGTCAGAAAACAACTACCTTTGCCGAGACACGGTCTTTTTTTATGGGATAGGAAAGTAAACAAGCAGACGTGTTACTCGATGGAAAGCAATCCACGCTGCCCATAGACATCCGTAGTGCCATAGGCATTACAGAAGTGTTGCCAGCCTTTAAGAAAAATATAGGCTTGATTTTTGAAGGTTCCAATGTCCTATCGGTTTGGAAACACCGATGGAGATAGCTGGTTCCACAGGGTAGTGGTACGTGGAAAGAAGTTTCTAGAAAAACGCACCGTATTGGATCGCCACTCTTCCAGATTCCACTCTCTAAATCTATACTCGTCTACTTTAATACGTTTACTGCGAAAAAACAAACAGCGAGTTTCATCTGGTGCGATGGCGGTCCAAAAAAGCTTTATTGTTTTTGCAAATTAATTTAATTTAAATGCATATTATATATTTTAATATTATTTATATTATATATTTTAATGACGGTGACGTGGTTCGCCACCCGTCACGTCCTGATGCCCACGAGGGCGAAATGCGCCTTACGGAGAGCCGTTTCGCTACAATTAATGTGAGAGGGGGGGGGATGGATGTGTGTGGAGGAAGCAGGGAGGGTGTGCCGGGATCGTAGCGGACGGAGATGTGTGGTCTCTGCTAACCCCTACAGGAGATAAGCTTGACGATATGTATGTATGTAATATTATTAAATTATTCGTGAATTACTCATTTATTCATTGGCTGTGCTCCTAGATTCGCCAAACAAAAAGTTTGTATCTGCCAAATTCTTAAAAATGGCAAAGATACAAGTTCCACACGAGCTAGAGAGACCTGACTTTCACTGACCGTGGCTTTCCGTTTAATCACCGCTTCACGCCGATAGTGGATGATATGCAGTAAATGTGTTAACAGTTGTCGATTCTCTGATACATGTGACCATTCAATTACTCCTATAGGTAGGTGTCCACCTATTGAGGTGTCGCTATTACTAGATATTATTATCAAAGGATAGTTACCGCTGCAGGTGTGTTCGCGCTCTCTGAACCCGCTCTCGGTGTCGCACAAGCAGATCTTGTCCTGGGGGGACAGGACGCGAAGGTGCGGGGGTCCGTTTGCGGTGATATTTGGTGAGCCGCATATCAATCCGTCGTTGCATTCATCACTGTTCGCGCACACGTGGTACAAAGCTGCGAATATTAAAGTCTCGTCAGTTTATCTTGGCTACCAACGTTCCTGATGAGTATTTTTTTTGTATGGGATAGGGAAGGGGAGCAAGCGTGTCTTTTGACGGAAAGCAATCAACGCCGCCCATAGACATCTGCAACACCATGGGCATCAGAAATGTGTTACTGGCCTATGATGATAATATGGCCTATATAGAAGTAGGCTTCTTTTTCGAAGATTCCAATGTCGTATCGGTTCGGAAATATCGCTGGAGACAGCTGGTTCCATAGGGTAGTGATACTTGGAATGAATTTTCGAGAAAAATGTACGATTATTCATTTCGTGAGCTTAACTATCAGAATTCGGAACAAACATTATTTGATGAAACTCATACACTTTTGATGTCTGATAATCTAACGCATTATCTTAAAGCGTATTAAAAGGTAATTCTTTCTCAACTGGAATAGGAAAGTTTTTATAAAATTTTCTCAAACTATAAAATAAAATCAATTTTTGTTGTTCCTGTAACATTTACTTACGAATTCTGATAATTAGGCCGACGATTTGCCTGCTTCTTCCACAAAAAGCTACTACATTTCGTGACTAATTGCCTAATAATGTTTATAGTTAAATGTTCGCTGCATCTGATATTAAAGCACGAGAAAATACCAACAGAAGTTGCCTCCGCGTACAGTTTATACTAACAGTAACTAATTACTTACAAGTCTCAAACTTTCATGTTTAGATGAAATTAAAGATTATATGTCGCTTTCAAAATGGCCGAAAGCCGTTTGCGCGGGAAAATCGAGCGATCAAGATAACGCGGCATATTTAATACAAGGTCCTTTGGTTTGATGACGGAAATTAGATTTAAATGTGATTGATGGTTATTTGGAACCAAGTTATAATACTAATTATTGGGTATGTGTATATATTTTTTATTGAACCGATAGGCAAAGGAACCTGCTCCTTACCACACCAGATATTGGGATAATCATCTACACGTACGTCGCACGTACATGCTGACTCAAAGGAAATAGATGAATAACGGGTGGGGAAGAACGAATTAATCGAAGGGGAAATAAATGAAGAAGAAAAGAAATAGGCATGCATTTATCGTACAGTACACGAAAACACAGTAAAGTTCTGGCGCTAAACGCCGAAATTGTGTGAGGACCTCCCTTTTAGAGACGGGATCCTTTCTATCATGGTTCGCATCATACATTTTTTTCTGCAATAAAACCCCTCTCCAATTTGTTCTATAGTTTAAAAGTTAAAAATTTTTGAAGGAAACCTTGTGAAACAGTATTAAAATTAACTAATATAATATATTAGTTAATTTTAATAAGTTTCACAAGGTATATTATAACATTAAATGAACACAGGTGATGTTGAACTATGAAACACGAATAAAACTTATTTAATAATTAAACAGCTTATAATACACACAGATTATAAATATGTAAGAGTTAAACCCGCATCAGACCGAAAAGTGCGAAGTTTAACGAAGAAATTAATGGTCTCAACCGTTGATTGTTATAAAGTGCCGCCATGTTGGAAAGGTCAACACGATACATTGCAGTAGGCAATCTAGATTAAATGTGCGAGAATTTTAATATCATTAGGTTTAACATCATTTGGTAGGCTTCCATAGTTTGACATCTATATAATAGAAATAGAAAAAGAAAAACCTTATTTATGACACCTTTTTTACAATAATTAATTTTTGCTTAAAACCTTAATAATATTATAATATACAAAAAAAAAAAACAATTTTTTTAAACATATTTATAGTAAGTCACGAAGAGGTGGTGGCAAATTGTTCAAACGCTTAGTTGCGGTATATTTAAAGCAACCACGAAACGCAGCTGAGCAGTGGCGAGGAACATTGATTCGATTATGACATTCGATTATGATATTCGATCTTGAACAATGTCTATCAACAGCAGTGGTAAGTGGCAGCGAGTGCTGATAATAATTATCTATAATTAATGATAACGTTTTGAAGTCTGGCAAGCAGTACCTTGTAACCTGTACTCTGTAATAACCATCGCCGTCCATGAGCATCTGCTATACCAAAGGCATTGCAGTCGCATTACCCGCCTTAGGATAAGAATGTGAATAAAGGAAAGGAGATTTAATGGAAGGAGAAGAAGATCGAATTTATTACGACTAATGTTCTGAGGAGTTGTTTAATATCATCCCAGTCCCAAAATTCCACCATCGCACTACGCGCTACAAAAATAGGTTCCATCTACATCATCTGGATGGCTGGCCTTTAACCACCGTGCGATTTAGTCGCAGATTTCTACCGCGAACTGTGCAAATATCGAACAATTTACCATCTGCAGTGTTTCAACGGAGTATAACATAGGGGCATTCAAGAAAAGAGTATATGTATTCACTAAAGACCGGCAATGCATCTGCGATACCTCCAGCGTTGTGGATCTCTATGGGCGACGGAGATAATTTACCACCAGGTGTGCCACATGCTCGTTTGCTACAAAAAAATGAAGGAAGAAGAAAGAAATAGGATCTCCGTGTTTCTGCGCTCATTATACGAAAAGAAAAATGTATGAAACAGTGGCACTTACCACTACGCTGGCTTACGCTAAGCAAGAAACATTTTGTGGCACATTACTTTTTTGTTTTCTCTTTCTTTGAAAGTTAAATTCAATATCTATTTAGGTTTTAATTTTAGCATAAAGGTTCTGTAAAAAAGCCTGACGTATAAACATTTCTATTTCTAACGCCGATATTGTGTGAAGGTTTGGTACGTCCCCGATTAACCCATTGACTGCCAGACATATTTAGAGCGTCTTGCCTTAGGTGCCAAGGTTTTATTTTGAAGAATACATGAAAGTTTACAAAATATAATTATATTAAGTTACTGATATAATATTGTAATAGCATTTACAGTAATTTTTATTGAAAAAAAAAACAAAACACTACGAGATAACTCGTATCTGGCGTCACTAAATAAAATTCTTGTGCTGGTTGCCACTACGAGATATCTCGTAGCTGGCAGTTTTGATACACACGCTTAATACGAGATATCTCGTAGCTGGCAGTCAATAGGTTAAGCTGATCCATTCGTACAAAGCTCTATCGCCGTATTTTTTTTTATTTCTAAGCTTTTGCTTAAATAAATAGATAATAATACCTTTCGATTTGGCCTCGCACTGTCCATTCAGCGGTGATGAGTTGTCACCGCAGAGGCACCTGGTCACGGAGTCGTAGTGCGTTCTAACACAGGAGCTGCTGCTTATCCCAGCGCACTCGGCCTGCTTCAAGCAGGGACGCGCTGGAAATTTAGATAGAGAATTATTATGACTACACTGCCCATATATGTCTCAATGCTAAGCACGGTGCCTGCCCTTTTCTAAAGGAATTGTTATTAATACAATAAGATGATATATGTTAGTATTTTCATATAGTAAAAATGTATGTTGTAAGAATGTAAATTGTACGGAATAATTCCTGCCGCTGAATTCGACTGCCGAACAACTCGCCGAAATGAATAGTTTCATCCTCACCTTGGAATAAGTGGGGATCACTTACGGTGCGTTTTTCTTTCATTCTACACACCATCACTCTATGGAACCAGCCGCCTCCGGCGGTATTTCTTAGACAGGGATATGGAGCTTCACCGTGGCTATTCAACCTACTCGTCAATACTTGCTTGACAGATGTAAAAGAGAGTGTGATTTAAGAATGAATGGATTACTCATCAAATTCCTTTCGTATGCTGACGGCTAGGTTTTGCTGACTTCGTCGATAAGAGAGTAGTAGGATATAATGAATATAATGCATGGTGCTTTTGAAAGGAAAGGAATAAAGATGAATGTAAGTAATAAGACGAAAGTGATGGTTTTTTGAAGAGTACGACAATGCAGTGTGAGTTGCTGATTGCAGAAGAAAAAGTTGAGTAAGTGAATGAATTTGTATATTTGGGGTCATTGTTTACAAGAGATGGAAACTGTGATGGTGACATTGAAAGGCGAGTGTAAGCTGGTAATCAAGTTTATGGAACACTGTACTCCTCTATGAAAAGTCAGAAAAGTGTGTCTAAAACGACCCGATTGGCGGTTCATCAGGGACTGCTTGTTCCAACTCTGATGTACGGTATTGAAAGTTGGGTTTGGCAGAAGAGTCATAGAAGTAGACTGAATGCGGTGGAAATGAGAGCATTCAGAAATATGTGTGGGGTAACTGTGAATGATAGAATAAGTAATTAAAATATAAAACAACGATGTGGAGCAAAAGAAGATGTCGTGACAAAAGTTGAGAAAGGAATGCTTAGATAGTTAAGGCACATAGAGATGGATGAAAGACGACGGGCAAAAGAAATTTACGTTGTGGATGTAGATGGAAGGGCGGTAGGGGAAGGAAAACATACCTTTGCACAAATTGCCGAAGCTTTTAAGAAAGGTCAGGTCAAAAGTACCCTTAACCAACCGAGTTTTCATGAAGAGAGTGATGAGTGTGGAGGAAGCAAAGAAAGTATACCAATATCGTAGCAGATGGAGATCTGTGGTCTCTGCCTACCCCTTCGGGAAACAGGTGTAACGATATGTATGTTACATACATACAAAAACATGAAACTATATAGGATTCATCGTTATTAACTATTCATCGTTGTCCTCGTTGGGCAAAAGCATTGCCGGTCTTCGAGAACTATAAGCCATGTTTTTTGAAAGTTAAATGTCGTATTGTATACCATTGAAGGTAGCTTTAGGTGGATTGCCACAAAGTGGTGGTGCATGGAAAGAAGTCGTGAGCGAAAACCACCGCATTGGCCCGCCACTCGTTCACATAGTGAAGATGAAAATTTTCTTTGTGGCGAGTTGTGTGATAGTAAAATTTACTGGCAGAAACTATTTTGAACAATTCCTCTGAACAAATGCCTATATCGATACAATAAACCTAGGTACTGTAGTAATATATTCATAAATGTATAACTAATGCATTAAAACATTTTATATTATATTACTTTTTTTTATTTATTTGTAATATTCAAATTTAAAATGAAAAAGAAATAAATTGTTATAAAACTAAATGCTTTAATTCGACTGACATCTTTTGGATAGACATGTCACCCGCCCGACACAAAACGTTGAAATTATAATATATGTATTGAGATATAAAATGTAAAGTAAAAAGTGTAAATGAAGTATATTATACAAATGTACAATGAAACGCAAGTATAAATTAATAGCATTTTGAAGAATTCTTAGGTGTCGCCGTAAACAGAACAGCAGACACGCTATAATATCATAGACTACTGATATTCTTAAATTCATCATTATCAGTTAACAAGTCTTCTAGTAGACAGACATAGTCCGATTTTTGCTAAACGCATTCATTTTTTGCCAGCCGCTCTACGCAGATCGTCACTATTATACTACGACACAAATTATTCATATAACTTATAATTTTATTAATAAAATCATAATTTTACTATCAAATAAATCATATTTATGTTATTTACGATTCAATTTTGGTATCCTTTGTTCTGAAAAACAATCAGCAAATTTTAAAGAAAGAGAACGACACGTCTAATATATTCTTCTATTATGAGAAAAAATATTTCGATTTCTTTTTTTAGTTCACCTTTCTAGTGATAAGAGTACCTTAAGCAACATATCATACTTTCCTGAACTATCATAAAATATACAATTCTATGAGTTTATTTTTAGAAATTGAATTCTTCAGACGACCTTCGTTGTAACCGATAAGCTGACCTTTGGATATCCAATTTTATTACATAATGACATCAGGGTCCATTTGCCATAATAATAGGTTGCTACATTATTAATATGCAACACTTTCAGTTTTAAGGTACAAGATCTACTATTCCATTATTTATTCTTTTTTCTTCGTCTTGCTAGTCGATTCTGCCAGGTCTATGTTTTTTGATTTCGTCTTCTACAATCATCAAAAAGTAAGAAAATAAAGAAATTTGCCAGAGAACCAACATCATCGACATAACTCTTCAAATAAGCGATATGGCATTGGACTGATCACGACACAGAGAACTTATAATCGTTGGACTATCAAGCGAGTGGACATCATTGATTGGTTTAGGTGGCTTGGGATAAGCGACCTTGAGGACGGTGGTGCCTTATGACAGGAGTCACCGGTTAAGGACCGCGAGAGTATCGGGGGTAGCGAATTCACGCACCCCCAAGTCCCGGGAGAAGCAGTTTTGTCAGAGAACTCGGGATTCCTCCCTCGCGCTGATGACGGCCATCGTGGGGTTTTAGTCACTAGACGTGCAAAGCCCCAGATACTCCGGCTGTCCCCCCCCCAGAGCATCCGTGTATCTGAGTAGTCACCAGGGTATCCGTAACGGATTTCCCAAGTTAAAAAGGTAGCTCGGGACGTCCCCTGATTATAAGGATAAGTGGTGCGTGTTAGGAGAGCCCTATGGAGTAACGCAGAGTGATGATGATGGCGAAGTCAACTATTCTGTATTCATCTTATTATCCGATGTCTCTGCTAATATTTAAGTTCAATTAAAGACATATCCAATGCAACAAGATGTCAATAAAGTCTCAGAAATGCTAGATATGAAAATCTCTGACACATTGGATCAGACTGAGGATCGTCAGTGATGAAAGCAGATTTGTTACCATGTGCTCCAGCGTTTGGGAGCATAACGATGCTCAGCAATGAGCAAATCAATACGAAGGAATGTTCTGGGTGATAGTCTTTAATTTTTAGGAGAATAATATAGAGCAGTGGACTCTTACCTATGTATTGATGACAATAAATCTACAACAATGTACCTCGTGAATTAAAACAATTGAACACAAGATTATTTAAAAAAGACTATATGAATGGCTAATAGATAGCAATATTTACAATACTAAGGACTTTTTTGCTTTAAGAGTTGGATCGAATGTATGTAATAGATGAATCAATTATAATTTCAATGACAATGTCTTTTACATTAATAATAATTTAATGCATTGTAACCATAAGCGACTTATGTATGTAGACCTCTATGTATCTATACGTGTATACAGTTTATGTAGAGTTGATATTATAAGCAAATAAATAAATAATTAATGGAATTTGTACGCCATAAGTGGCAATGTGCTTGATGGAGCTTTTAAACGTCTTTTTCATCTTGTTACGCCTCTCATTATGCAAATAAAGAATTATTGCTATTATTATTAATAATAATTAAGTGCAATGTCTTAGTTTTGTTAATGCAAAATTCTAAGCGTTTTCACCTAAATCTGTTCACCTAAATGAAATCATTGCTGATTCCATTTAGGTGAAAAGATTTAGTCCGAATTCAGACAGGTTTACTTGCGTTTACTACCAAAGGGTTAACAACCTATGTAATAGCTTTTGATTTTTTGCGATATATTCATGCAAGTAGTAGTCTTAAATAACTGGGCAACAAAATGTCCGGACGTAGCTTCCAGTATCGCGTGACCAAATATGCAAATTCGAGTAGTCAAGTCCGAGTAATAAATAATTCTAGTCGGCCGCAAAGGTTAAACCAAAATGAGGGATTTCTATTTTGTTTTATTTTTTTATATGTTCAGAGGGTATACAGCGTAGGCGGTAAAAATAAGTACTTTGTGCGTTTGGTTTTATTTTTAAAATGATCAATAGTAATATGGTAATATTGTGAAATCGAATGAAGCCTTACATATGTAAATAAATTAAAAAAAATATATGTGTACAATTCGCATGCGGTAGAAGTTAAACCTTTAAAAAACTAAGCATAAAAAGGAGACCAAGATATTAGAAAAGATTGTATAATGTATTTTATCTCATTCTCTCGCAGCCTAATCCTATGCGTTTATCTCTTAGTGTCGCTTTTTCATTTCATCGAGTTTCAAATCTCAGTTTCATATGCTAATATGTTTTCACTTCACAAAACAAGGACAATCAACTCTTTTCAAGAATTTATAAACAAGACATTTCTTACTGAGCAACCTATCCATACTTTTCGGCCCAAGATGAGGGTTAGACATCGACCTGAAATGTTTCAAACCGGAAAAAATAACGTATCGTTTCATCGCTGTCATTTGGATAAGTGGCGATCTAATATAGTGCGTGCTAGCTACTTTCAGCTATATTTTTGAACCGATACGATATTGGAGCGTTCACAAAACAAGTCTACATATTTCTCAAGAGTCGAAGAAAAAGTCGTAAAAGGCAAGATTAGCCATGAAACTCGATTCTCAGTGCTTACTACACGAAATACATTATTCGCTTACTCGGCCATTTTCGGCATTGGTATTGCTATGATAAACGCACCGACCCAATTTGATATTTGGGTCACGACGGAAGTTGTGTTGGTATTCCGGTCACAACACGTGACGTCATATTTGAACTATCTATGACCATAGCGATTGTGGGGTTTTGGAATCGTGCAAGTATCACGACCACACTGATACTGGCTGGCATGATTTAATGTCGCTCATTAGTATTATTCTGCGTTGAGATATTCCAGGTAAAGCTTTTGGAGAGTGAGGGTTATTCAGTAGGAAATGATTTGTTTATAAATTCGGGATTTTCGAAATTCTTGGCCTTGTTTCTATATTTTGCAAATAAAATTTCAAGTGTTGCGTCTTATTTGTAATAGAAATACATTGTGGACTCTATTTAACTTTTTCTTCAGTTCATAACCTGTCACCACGGCAACGCAGAGGAATATTCTTTTTTTTTCATAAATTAATATAGTGACACAAGAAACGAGTAATCGGCTTCTTGATGTAACTTCACAGTTCTAAATAACATCAAATTCATTCATGTAAAGTAATAAATTATATATAATAATAACAGTAAAATGTTAAAATTAAAAATAAACCAAAGACTGTTTTTTTTTTATTGTATGGTATATCCACGGGTCGGGTTAGAGTGGAATATAAATCTAACATGCTTCCGAATGATAACATTGGCTAGCGCCATCTATTAGAATGCAAGTGGGTTAAGGTGGTTTGAAATCGGAACAGATTGTACGGCGCGGATAATTAAGTAATTAAGATTAGAAATGGTTTCTTGAACTCTGCGGTAGCAAGTTTACTGTAATAAAAATGATAAACTTTCACGCCGTATCTTTGATTTAATCTAAGTTCTCTTAGTGGAAAAGCCACGTTGCAAACGAAGACTGTCATGAACGGCATATTATTTGTCTGTAACTTGAATGGATCGGCTATCATATTCCCGCAGACGGTTTTTTGTCTGAGTGGTAGCTTAGCTACCGTGCTTCGTCCGGTGAGCGGTTGAGTTCCGGTGGCCCAACCCCATCCCCCTTCCTTAAAGACACTCATTAAAGGCCGGCAACGCTTCTGTATTGCCTATGGCAGTGCGGACGTTGATTGCTTTCCATCAGGTGACATGTCTGCTCGTTTGCCATCGTATCCCATAAAAAAAGATTCGTTTTTAATAAGACGCTTATACATTCTATTTTCAAATTTAAATTACGAGCACTTTGTCTATTATTACTTTTACTTTTTTGGACTTTCTATCCTCATTTTTTCTTCTTCTTGAGCTTGACGTTGAAAAAGGAACTCAATTGCTTACATTGTTATAATTAATAAATCATATAAGGCCGCCTTTTGTATATAAGTAGTATTATAATTAAATATTTTAAAAGTTGGTATCTGGTGTACAACATGAAATATTTCTATCTATCTATATGCTTGTTTGTACGAAAAGGCTACTAAATAGTAAAATACACTTGCAACTATGTTTCAGGGTTTCCCTGGCTCGGAGTCTGATGTTATCACACCATTTTTGTGGTAAGTGTGACTCGACCTTACATCGAAAGTGCTATTTAATTAAAGCCTTGAGATAATAAATTTTACACTATTAAGGTAACCTTTACCATATTTAAGCGCGATTTATAGAGCGTAGTCAGTAAACAATTGTGACGGAACACGAAAGTCAAAACGAAATTGGCAAAAAGTCATACCAGAAAAAAAAAGTTAAAATATAATTTTTGGATTATATATATTATTATATTATAGATATATTCAGGATCGAACCCGCGGCCATCGACTACGTGGGCAAGGGGCCCCACAACTACGCCAATTAGTAGGTATATATATATATATATATATATATATATATATATATATATATATATATATATATATATATATATATATGTATATATATATATATATACATATAACATCAGTCTAAATTGGGATACAAAATGCCGCTAGGCAAAAAAATAATAAATCAGACTACCACCCTACATAAAACACTTAAAGTAAAATGAAAAAATAAACACGCAACATTGTGTACGACACACAAACATATTTAAAATATAATGAAATAAATTTGGAAAGATCGCATGTCGTGAGGTCAGTGAATAAGCGACTTATATCCACGATTTTCATTAATTTAATCGCAATGTATACGCAATATAGCTTATTTGTGTTTTCGATATCTTCAAAAGATTGGAGAAAACAATAAATTTTTGGCTTTCGTGTTTGTAAAAAGTTAACAGTGAATTCCTTCAACCCTCTATTTCTTTAAAATTGACAACTGATTACCATTTTTTCTTTTCGTTAATGGCAATTAGTTATAACTATTATGCCAGTGTCAAGTCAAATATAATAATATCAAATTTCTTGGAATGTTCTAGTTAACTTTTACGTTACGTTTTGATAACTTTTACGTTACGTCTTGATAAAATGGTGGCTATTCTACCAAAATCTTCTTTCAGTCAACTTAAAAAGTCACGATATCGCGCATTTAATTCATATCACTTCACTTATACGCCTTAATCGAACTATATTGTTTAATACGCCACCACAATTAAACGATATAACTGATAATAATATATGATTATGAAAATGAAAGAAAAACAACGTCACTGATGTAAATTGGCGGGAAAAGTCTCTGAACAACATTTATTTAAAATTTTATTTAATTTAAGCCGTGGGACAATTAAAAAAAACTTCCACGACTACCGACGTTTTGATAAAATTTTATCCACAAAACTTTTTTTAAATAATCAGTAGAATATGGTGACGGTTTAAACAAACATAATAAAAGAAAATTTTACTGATAGCTGTAAAATAATATTCTACAATTTCCCCACAGTCCATTATCACATAATAATATTGTCAATATATCAAACTTATTTTACTCTTAAAATCTTTTACCCTATAAAATAATTAATGTCGATACTGTATCAGACTTATCATTAAAAATCTTTTTCTGTTACTTCTTCTGTACCTACTCTTTTTATTTTACTAGTAAGAAAATATTTTTCTGATCATCATATATTTTTATCTGATCACCTATTTTAGTCGAGAAACTGTCATAGTTGTTAAAGATTTCACCTTTTACAGAAAGTTCGTAATACAACTAACAGTAAAATAAGTAATCAGAAATTAAAAAATCTAAATCTTACTTTAATTTTACGTTTTTACTTTTATGTTAAAAGATTTTATGACATTAGTAATGGTTAACCCCATAAGAGTTATAAGTTCAGTATTTTTTATGGTCCATATAACATATTTTTTCCAGGGTACTGGACCTCCTGATTTATGGGGAATAGACATGAAGCAATTACGCTTGTTTAAAACTTCAATATTTTTAGGCTTCGGTGTAGGTGTTATAGCTTTCGGACTTATTGGTTGAGTGTTCAATTCTCTCCTTTTATATCAAAAGTAATAATTACACATCTCTACAAGAGATTTTAAAAAAATTTATTTAAAAAATTACTTATTACTATTTAAGGAATAACTGTTTAACATAAGCTTAAAGAAATAAAAAATAAAGATGGCTGCTTTGTCGGAAGCAAACTTGCATTGGTATTTATGTGTGCACGAAACAAAATTAACATAATTGTATATTCTGCGCATTCCCCTTGGAAATATTTAAATGTGACCGCAGAAATATTATTTTTTACAATATATATATATATATATATATATATATATATATATATATATATATATATATATATATATATATATATATATATATGTATAAATATATATATATATATATATATATATTTTAAAATTATAATAATTCAAAATTATAATAATTATATGAATATAGTAATATTCATATTTTAGTAGTAATACATTTTTATCAAAATATAAGAAGTTGTATTTTGCTATTTTGTATAATACTTTTTTAAGGTAATTTCCTTTAAGATTATAGTGTGTTATGTTTTAATGGAATAGAAAGGCAAACAAGCAGGCGTACTACCTGACGCGAAGCAATCAATACCGCCTATAAATACCTACAGTACCTTAGACATTGCAAAAGTACTGCCAGCATTTGAAATATTCCGTTGTTTTTTTAAAGAAAAAAAATAAAAAATACAAATTTTATCCCTACGAACTGCATGAATGGTGGAACAGTGCGGTGCGATTCTTTCAAAACTTTTCTCCCTGCACCAATACTATATATATATAGCTGAAGTTACGTATATAATATACAATAGTTACATATATTATACAGCTGAAATTTCATGCATCAATAACCGAATAACTTGTACAAACATACAAAACAGGTAACAGCCTTATATCCGAATTTATACAACATTGGAGCTTTCAAGAAACAAGCCAACATCTTTTTTTACATCGTTCCTATATTTTACATTATTTTCTTCTTCTAATTAATAAATTCTGCTGACTCTAATAATCACTACTAGTAGTTCTGTTATGTAAAATTCGATAGAAATTATTAATTTATATTATAATAATTCCATGTAAACGTAACCGTGTAAGGCGATTTATGTCCTCAGGCATTTGTAAGTCTTAAGATTTTATTTCACTTATAGCACCGCACTTAGTACCCATTTATCGCCTATGTGATCAAAGTACGAACAAAAAACAAAATGGGCTCGTATTAGTAGTTAAAATCTTTAGTGGCACGCGATCTTGCTACTACGGCAATAAGGATGGGTTCAATTATCGGATACGGATATACAGAGAGTATTTGTAGGTAAATAGTAATATATTATTTGTCGTCAACGGACAATGGTCAGGGAGTATCTACGGTCGGGGAGTATCTATAGTCAGGGAGTATCTATAGTCAGGGAGTATCTATGGTCGGGGAATATCTATAGTCAGGGAGTATCTTTGCCTAGCCGCTTGTTCAGTATTTATGGTATTGGTACACGGGTACGCGACCTCGGCCTCCCGAGCTACTACCGTATCACTCCTCGTCTTCCGTTGCGGTAGTATCATATCCCTATCATCCTGTTTAAATCCATCTTTTCTTTCCCCTGCCTTTTCTTTTTTTGTCTATCCTTTTCCCTTCCTCTCCGCCAATCCACAGTCTGCCGTTCTAAAGGATGCGTGGCTAGGGGAGAGGTTAGTCGCAAGCGTGCCGACTGCCGCGGGATCGGGCTCCCCCGGGTACTATAGTGCCTTACCTCAGCATGCGGGGCTTTGCTGAGGCTGACCTTCATCCTCCCTTGCTCGTGGAATTCACTTTGACGAATCTTAATATACCTAATTCGTTAAAAAATGACGGCAACGTGGTTAGCCACCCGTCACATCCTGATTCCCTCGAGGGCGAGAAGCGACGAACGGAGAGCCAGATCTAACTTGGACAGATGGGCGTCAATTTTTTTACCAATCAGTCCATTTAGAGACTACTATGGGTGCAAATGATGGCAGAGATCTCATGCGCAAGGTCACTGTCATTATAAGCATTATTACTATGGCTTTTCCGTACCGATACGACATTGGCACCTTCAAAAAACAAGTCTACACAACTTAAAAGGCCGGTAACGCTTCCGTGACTCTAGTGGTGTCGCGGTTGTCTATGGGCGGCGTTGATTGCTTTCTATCGGGCGACACATTTGCTCGTTTGCCCTCCGATCCCATAAAAAAGTTACTATGTATACATATACCCAGAAATGTAACAATTCGCTTATATATGCTTAATAATTAAGACTTAGAATTGGATCCTTTTTAAATAAGAACTAAGTCTCCGTGTCTTGTACTAATTACCTTCAGCGATATTACTGAACCAAAATGACATTAGAACTAAAGGTTCTAATGTCATTTCGGTTCAGGAAAAAAACATACACATTTCTCAAATCTTACTACAGTTCTGCAATGTTGATTACAAATTGCGAAAATGGATGCAGATGTTTATGGGCGGTGTTTGATTGCTTTCTATCGGGTGATACCTTTAATCAAAATTGCCTTCCTATCCCAAAAAAAAAATAGAGATTCAATTTTAAATAATATATATTCCTTCGTAAAATAATAAGATATAACAAAGCATTGTACCGTAGATACTATACATTTACGATAATTTTCCGGTGCATGCACAGATTTTCATGACTGGTACCATGTGGTACCGTCACGTTTATCCATGCAAATAGTTGTTTGTCTTTGCTTATACTTGAATATCATTATTTTATTGTATTTACTCATAACATAGCAAAGCTTTCATGATGGTAACCATAGATTGTGGAAAGTTCGGAACAACTCGCTTGAACATCGGAGAACGACAAACATCCAGTCTCAGAATGAGTATTTGTGAACTACACAAATATTTTCTAGATATGTGATTTGAACTCGCGAATCTTGGATCAGAAAGCGAATACTTATCCACTACGCTAAACGTATCATCAAAGAAAAGAGACAATTTATTACATATGGTCACTTTATCCATCAGCCGCGCCTAAAAAGTTGTATCCTGATTGACGACTCGACGGAATTCTTATGTTGAGGTATTATTATATAACATTCAAGGCAACTGTGTCTCATATCATTGACTAAATAATGTCACCTTAGTACAATATATTTTAGTCTCACTCTAACGTATATTATAAGAAAAGGAGAGTTTTAGACGTATTTCGTAGCAGAGTATATTAAAAGCATGTTTCGATCGATACTATGAAAAAATTGGGGTAAAGGGTGCAATATAGGGTGCCCAATTAATAACATTTTTGTCTGGCATTCTAAAATAAAACCTTTTTTATATTCCGTTCGTCTATTACATATAAAATTTATATAGTTGTTACAAATAGCACCGCTTGAGTATGAGAGTGGGAAATTTCGCAGACGTCTCCGGAATGGGCCTACGAAAATCAGGCGCCGGAATTACTTTGTTAGGATTCCTACCGGAGATCCCAGTATCAGCCTTTTATCGTTATACGTTATTCGTATATAAACGTAACTGCTATAATTAAATTTTCTTATTTATGTGTTTAGATAATTTAAAATTTATATACAAAACCCCAAAAAGAATGTTCTGAATAATTCATCACTAAATATTTTATTCACTATAATAATAATTTTTAAAAAATAGAGTTATAAGGATTTCGTTAAATTTCGATATTGCATTATATAGACTCAACCATAGACTATTGCCATATTCATTTAGCGGCAAAACACTACACTATCTACAATATGTATGAGTAAGATATAATTTAAAAAGTAACTTTATTTTTTAATGGTTGGATTTTTATAATAAAAACGGTTTTATACATGCGAAAGTGCACTATCGTAATCGTAAATAATTTTCCACTTCACATATTGCCGCCTCGTTATAATCACATTTTCTATAGTGACATTATAGACCACAAACAAACAATAAACTTTTTGAAAGTACAATTGACAGACCGTCATTTTGCGCCATCAATCAAAATGTCGGGTTCTTGGTGGTCTGCCATGATTGATTGTAAAATAATTACGTTCTATATTGGTCTACGCCTACGCGAAGACTCGATACTATTTCGATAGCAGAAATAAATTACTATTTTTAGTATAGCCAACTTTTAAAATGGATGGTATTTAATAAAATACAGAAATACTTATCATTATAAGATGTTGAGGAATACCGAAAAAATATACTGGCAGGCGATAATTTTTTCATGCGGTATAGTTCATATTTAATTTTTTTTTAAGTAGAACTTTACCTAAAGGTTTTTTGACTAATATTTTTTGTAATTATTATTTTAACACAAAAGTGTAAATAAAAATAATAAAACGAAAGCAATAATTACACAAAATTGTCACAAATATGTTTTAGACAGGAGGTATTTTTATTGAATATCTTTTTTTTAAATGATCTTTTTCTAAATTGTTTAGAAGACACACCGATCCTTATGAAGTATATTTCTTGGATAATTTGTAAAATTATTTACAAATTATCCATGAAATCTACTTTATAAAGATTTGTAAGCGTAAATTGAAAGAGAAGTAATGTACGATAAATTATTATTTTAATAGGATTTGAATATTACTACTTTTAATTTATTACTTTATTTACAAAATTATAAATTAATTGGAAAATAATGCAAATGCATTAGTTTAATAGGTAAAACATACTAAATAGATTCATACATTAAATAGTTTAGAAAATCATTTGTTTAAATGTGATTAATTGTAAAATTTGTAGTCAATTTATCATTTCAGTCATTTATCTGACCGACCTATCCTATCTCTCGGATAGCCAGTCAAGCTGACGTCACGACCTTAGTTGGTCCGCCTTGTAGTGTCAATATCCTCTCCTCGGCTGTTGTGATGGCTCTTCCATCATTTCATAGGGTGTTCACGAATAAGAAACAGCCTGTTTCACCAAATTCACAACGTCGTCGTTGTCCCCTAGTCTGCAACTTGCGTGCCTCCGCTCGTGATTATTTCCCACAAATATGTTAAATTCCAATGACAACAACAATGATATGATTGCAAACATAAAACTAAGTCAAATCTTAAGTTCTAAATATACTAATTATTACAAAGTACAAGATTTAAATCAATATAGAGGTGCTCTAGTGCAAGATTTACGATGATTGTGCATAAGCGTGTGACTGTACAGCTTTTATCAATTTAATAATTTTAAAAAATTAAGGAAGCGCAGAAAGATGATTAATGGGTCAATGGCGTTGCTTTGCGGAAATCCATTACTAAAATGGAAAGTCAATAACTATCTTGCTAACATTTGCGAAAAAACAAATACAAAAATAATTTTGCGTACACAGGAACAAGCACACACAACGTTAGTTTTCAACAACGAAAACGACGCATTTCGCCTCAACAGGAAGTATCCTCAGGTATAATAGAATATAATTTTTTTTAAACTTAGCAAGATAGTTATTGAAGCCCAGAAAATATTAAACTTGTTTTGAAAAACTTTTATCTTATGCATTCCTCATAATGAAATTATTACATGATTAAAAACAGATAAATAGTTTTGTAGATAGATATCTATATATTAGATAGATACTTTAAAAAAACACTAGCAAGCCTATTTACATTAGTAGAAATTGTTAGAGTTGTTAACCATGCCACCTAAGTTGATAGTGCTCGTGTAAGGGAATATGCTTCACCTTACCTAATAGTCTAATGTTAGAATCCGCAATTTTACGATTGTAAGAGTAATCCTAATAGAGCTATTGTCATTCTCTTGTATACACACCTTGTTACATTTTTTTGTAAATTGGATGATTTCGCTATGGTACTCACCGGGCGGCGCTGTAGGAGCAGCATCTTTCGGAGGCTGAGTGTTACTTTTGCCGAAGGTTGTGAGAGCTTCAGATGACTCTCCGGTTAGCCAGCCGACAAGTAACAGTGGCAGAATAGCGGCAGCTGCCTGCTTTCTGCACCACATCTCGATCTTCCATAACACACGCATGGTAAAGGACAAGCTTTGCAATTTTTTCGCGCCACTGAATTGTCAGTGCTATGTTTCGTTATCTTTATTTGTTTCTTCTTGAATATCGATAAAATCACGGTTAAATGATTTTTATAGTCTTTTCCTTGCCTTTCTTTTTACTAGAACTTAATACATATATTTCATAGGAAGTTTAATTAAAATAATTGTAATGGACACTGAAATATATCGTTTCTTTTCACCGTGATAACGTGCTCATAATCATATAGGTAAGAAAATCCGCTAAAATATACATAGGCATTTCAATATATTATTAGTCTATGTATTATTCTAATTTTATGCTTAAATTTCTGAAACATTAAAGTGTTTAAGGCGCCTTAAACATTTTACTATTTAACTATAATATTTTACTTTACAATATTTATAACATAATGTAGTTTTGTTTTATATAACTATTTTAAAAGCGATTAAGTCATGCATATAATATAATTAATATTATTAACATATACTTTATTTCGTCGATACAAATTAAAATCGATAGGAATTGGCACATGAATACATTGTATATCAAAAATAGAAAGTTTTCATTTTACGTTTCGTTTTACGTTACGATTGTATTATAAAATCAAATTCGAACACGGTTGTGAGACAGAATAATGAAGAATTATGGTTTCAATGTAAAATAACAAGTTTACTTTTCAGCAAATCAATTTGACACATCACTAATTCATTAAATTGGTTTTCACTCGGCTTTTATTAGAAACAGCCTTGCTTTATTTGTTTCTTCAACAACTTTGATATTAATAAAAGCTCTAAAAAATTGTCAAAGATCTTTTAGTGCAGATAATATGTTAACTTTATCATTTGTTTTCTAGATCTTTGAATTGTATCTTATAGGTAATATACATACGTTCGTCATGATAATCATAATAAAAAAGAAATTCAGCACACAAGAACGGCCATTTTATAAATTGGACCATTTAGTTACTACTGAGCAGAAAGATTTCTTGTTTGAATTTTTGATTCCTTTTAAATGTATTTTTTTAATGTGAAATTTTTTGTTATGAAACCTAAATTTTTGAATTCAAAATTGAAAACCGTGTTCATTTTTTTGTATTAACAATCTGTCATCGTTATAAGTGATTACTTTTAAAATGAAAAATAGGCCGTATTTTGTCTTTTTTTATATGTAGCTAAATTTCGCTATCAAGATGTGGTGAAATAACTATTTAACACGTAAGAGATATTGAAGCGTATGTATGTAATAATTGTTGTTTTTGCGTATGTGTTATAAATACGGTCCTTTAAAATATAAATTTAATCTATTCGGCAGTAGATGTTTTTAGATATTTTAACTTTAAATTTCTTTGTTTCCTTTTTTGTATTATATAGATACTGTAAGAGTGACCTTAGCTGACCATTTTTTAAACTCAAAACGGGACGCCCATACTTCCATATTAATATTATAAAGTCTGTTTGTTACGCTTTCAATGCTAAACCAATTTTGATGAAATTTAGCATGAAGATCCGAGTTCAAACGTAAACTGCTTTTTATTCCGAAACAATAGTTCTTGGAGGATGTAGGATAGTTTTCGCACAACAAACTAAATTCCACAGGGGGAAGCCGCGGGCAGAAGCTAGTGGGTCTATCAGTTAGCAGGGAATATCAGTTAGCAAGTTAACAACGGAAAAATAAACACACTTTTTAATGTTCTTTATTTTGAATAATTGCAATAATACAACTAGTCTTAATATTAATTATAACTATTTTTATTATAGCAAATTATGAAAAATAAATCATCAGCAAAGTTTATGTGACAGTAAATATTATTAAATTATATCCAACATATTTCTTTTAGTTATGTCGTTCGTGTCCGACGTGATAATTTAAAATTTTCGCGCAGTTTCGGAAAACGGAACTATTTGGCGTCCCGGATTTTTGTTCGAGGACAACGAGACAGGGGGCCAAAAAAAGGCAAAGTCCCGATTAAATAAGGACGTATGGTCACCTTACCTACACCATGTCTAGTTCAAAGGAAACAAAAAGTAATAATTTTGTTATTTTTAGTTAAGAATATGTTAATTGATACAAACATCAAGAAAAGGTAACATTTGTGTATTTTATAAAAAATATTTATTTTAATTCATCTGAAAAAAATGTTGGCACAAAAAGAACTTATAACTAAAGTTCGCTTTAATAAGTATTTTTAAATGACTATCTGTTTATTTGAAGCTATATCAAATAGCTGCTTCAATATGTATGGTACATGCATGAGGTGTAGAGCGTTTATGTAGTGTTTGTATGAATTGTTATCATGTGAAAAGCAACATATATAAATTTAAAAATTATTTCTTACCAGGCGACGCAGTGGGCGTCACAGGCTTTGGTGGATCAGTTTGCGCTTTTCCGAATGAAGATATACCAAAACATTCCGTCGACTGTATATTCATCCATACAATTGTAATTATTACCATTAACGATATGTATTTGCTCATTATATCACTGTTTTGTATATTTATCACGATAAGAAATAAATCTGGCTGAATAAAATAAATAGACCAATTTTGTTTTTCTATTGTATTACACAATTCTTAAGCTTAAAAAGTGTTTTGGTTATGGTTTCATTCACTTGATAAGATTGATAGCTTTTGCCAACATCTTGTAATTTAATTTTCATTCGTTTTAATGACAATGAGTGATTTTGCTTTGGTTAAATATGATGCTTTGTGTGCGTGTTTGAAAGCGTTAATTTGCTTTTATAGAGACTATTCTGTGACATGTAGATTAGAGTATTCGGTATGAGTGACACAGACATGTGGCGTTTAAATTGTAGTTATGTGGTTTTGAAAGGCAGTTAAATGTTTTTGTGTTAGAGTTGTCGCGATTTCGGTCCGTGACAGACTATAATGATTATTATAAACTGTGTATCAGTTTCCTAGAAATTTAGGTAACTTTCGACGTCCATAGAGCAGTTATTTTTTTTATGGAAGAAATTATTTTTTACGTTTCCATTGCTGATTTTATTGTTTAATTTTGTTTAACGAAAAATAAACGTTGTATTGATTTTAAATACTGTGAACTATGTATACATATATTTGCAAACACTTGGAAAAGTGAACTTTTTTACCAACTTTAAAAAGATACCAACATCATTGGAATTACGCATATATCTTATACCAAGTACGAGAACGATCAATGACGAAAACCTATGTATAATTATATAAGTTTTAAACAACTTATTGTACTGGGTATAAACTGGCAGCCAAGATGACATGTACGTTTAAATTAGATAATATAATTTCTTATCTGCAATTTAGAAAAGAGGATGCGTATTTACAAGCCAATTGAAAAATAAATTAAATTCTAATTAAAAGGAAATAAGTAAGACATAAAGGAATTTATAAAGTAAGTTATCTGTCCCATTGAGCAAAAAATCTTACCCGGTGGCGTTGTGGAAGCAGGAGGTCTTAAAGTAGATTCCGGTCTTATGGCGCTAAAGATCGGTCTTAATGTACCATTGCATTGGCCAAAAAACCATAAAAATGCCACAATAGGCATAATAACTTGTGATCTTTCCCACATTATGTATATCCAATTAAAAAAAATACAATATATTTTAGAAGGTCAACTCTATGGACGGAAATCTCTGAAACAATATCCATCCTCTATGAGATAAATATTGTTACTAAATATTTTTTTAATATAAATACATGAATAACGGTAAAGATTTCTTTCAAATGGGACAGAAATTTTAAAACGTTTAAAGTAAAAATATGTACATACATATGTGCAGTCAGTTAAAAGTGGATTAAAAGTTTTTAGAAATCTAGGTGTTTTTTCCTGTATTTACAATTGTGGAACTCTTTATACATTTTTTTATTTCGAGAAAGTGGTGTACAGTGCTTAATATAACATAAGGTCCCATTAAAAAAAATCTTTACCAGGCGGAGGTCTGGGCGTAGCTGGGGCCGGGGGCTTCGTGTTGGAAACTCCGAAAGTACTGAGCGCTTCACAATCAGTTATCATCCATGTTAATACAGTGGCAACTAAAACAAGTGTCTTTTTCCACCACATCCCGAAAGTTCGAATGGTGATTCTAATATTTAACTTTTTAATTTGCACCGACGATGTAAACACTATATTGCCAGCAACATAAAATTAATACCAACAAAATATTTTTTTTTCTTTAAAAGCAATTGAGGTTTTCCTAAGAAGTAATAATGCTTATTTTAGTTTAGAGTGCTTAAAGCGCTGTGAGCACTAAAATGTATAGTAACCTATTAAACCATTGTACATTTTTAAATTGCCATACTAATGCTTTAGGTGAAATATTTTTATTTTTTTCAAAATTCGTAATCGTTCAAGATGTATTGTTTAAGCAATTTAAAAATGTAGAACATATTTATAATAACTGCAAATATGTTTATTATTAAATTATATATTACATATAATTGGATTATATATTTTATAAATAAAGTGCAATAAATATATATACACAGTTTTATATAAATAAAAGATACTTATATGTAATAAATTTTAGGAATAAAATGAGTAAATGCTGATATTAAATTAAAAATTCATTCATTTGAATTAATGGCTTTCAATAGTGCTAAAATATCACGGATGATTTCGCCAATGTCACGTAAAAGGGAGAAGAGGTTAATCAGTGCGGTTGAGACAAGGAAGGAATAGAATGCACAGGACACTTATGAGATTGAACGGTGCGGTCGGGGTAACAACGGAATAAAATGGAGAGGACACAAAGGAGATTAATCGGTACGATCGAGATTACAACCCCAATAGAATTTTTAAGTGAGTAGGTAATAGGTATTTTATGAATAGCCGTTAAACAAAAACAACACAAGCATTTAAAATACGATAAATAAAAAATTAATAACATCAGTAAAATAGTGGGTAAATACATATATGATATATGAATATTCGACATTGACAACTAGCATTTAATACATCACCTGTCAAGCCATGTTTTGATTAATGTGAAAATATACTTGTTAACTTAAATATCGCTACATGCGTGTTACATGTATATAACATATTCATTGTTACACTGTTACAGGGTTTAATGTATGTGTATTTCTATATCTTGTAAATATACCTACATTATTATTTGTTAGTAGAGGTAAAGACCATCCATCCTTCCATCCTTTCCTTCCTCCTTCCTTCCTTTTTCATCCATCCTTCCTCTTACATTCATCGTAGCGAAACAGCTGTCCGTTCACCGCTTCTCGTCCTCGTGGGAATTAGGATGTGATGGCGAACCGCGTCGTCGTCATTTTTTAACGAATAAGGTATATTAATATTCGTAAAGTTGACAATGTATTGCAGATATACGGGCGGTGATTATTGCTTACCATCATGTGACACGCTTCTTCGTTTGGATCTTCCATAAAAAAATTGTTAAATTAAAATTCAATCTCATATAAAGACATTATACAAAACTTTTCTATCGCTCTGTCTGTATATACGTCCTTTACTTGCTTCACATATGTATGTATAGTGGGTAGGCGATCATTACATACCATCAGGTGACCTGCTACCTCGTATGCCTCTTCCATAAAAAAATTGTTAAATTAAAATTTAATGTCACATAAAGACGTTATATCCAACTTATCAATCGTTCTGACTGTATATACGTCCGCCCGGCTATCAGAGAGTAATCACTATGTGTCTACCAAATCCGTACTCGAACAATTAATTTGGCCTGTACATTTAGGATTGTTGGATTTCGATTATAACAGTTTTATTTTGAATGGAAAACGTCCATCCAATATCATCTGAACGCGATTCAGTGTATGGCAGATTAGAGGTATTTCCTTAGCCTAAAAGCAAAAATCTTTAAAAAAATAAAGATATAATTTTATTTGAAATTAGAAACATTTGTTAATATATTCTGTAAACTATAAGTTTTTATAGGAAATAAGAAATAAGAGTTTCAAAAGGCACGTACGGGATGGAAATACGAAACGCAATTATGAGAAAAATGCAATTTACAATTTATCTCGAAGAGTAAATAAAGGTATGTTTGACGATAATGTGTGAGCGAGACGGATTAAAATTATGGCGAAAGTAAAAGGTTTATTTTACAACTTAATTTATTTTCTTAAATAACACAAATATTTTAAATTGTATTATTTACGTCTAGATTTATTTTAGATTTAGAAGAATATATGCGCAATATTACGTATTCTCGAACTAAGGAAATAAATACTTAAATTAAAAATACATGTGAAGGAAGTTGTTAAAGGTAGAATGATTTTTAAGGAAGGTAAGAATGTATTGAACTTTAGAAAGGAATGATAAAACTTTTTACGCAACCGAACCTTCAATACACTTAAGTGGCATCTAAATTATTATTTATACCCCGAAAAAACAAAAAAATGTAGTTGAATGAGTATAAAATTTGTAAATAGAACAAATAAGGCCAAATTCTTAGTATAATAAAAATTATTTTTTTATGTAAATATGAATAATTTGCAATATTTATTTTCATGCTATGATATATTTCAAACGTTGTTGTTAGTGACACCCCTTAATTTTATACAAATTGCTAGAAACAATTGATAGCATAGCGTGCTGGGGTTCCTAGCTAGGGCACTTTAATAGGGGTGACAAATTTCGATAATAAACATATTTGTATGTATGTATATATGTAATATTTTATATATATTTAGTTTTACAAGCAATTTTTACTGAATTATTTCCAGTGAAGTTGGTGGAGTGAGGCGGTGGTAAGATATAATAAGTTAGCCACTTCTAATTGAGGTTTAGGCTTCGGACGCCTCAGTTAATTTGTAGTCATTGGTAAATTTTGAGAATGAAATATAGTCTTGCATGTCATATATGTACTTTTATAGAAATTGTCTTAAAATGTTACCGTGAGGGGAACAAGTCATAAGAAATTAAATTGATTAATAAATAAATGAACTTGCTCAACTTTTTAAGGAAGGTCAGGTTTGACCTAATACCCTTACTGGCGAAGCTTGCATGAAAAGAGAGAGAAAAACACCATAAAAATAATTGAACTAATGGTACATACATTTAATTAAAATATATATATATACATATCATATATATATATATATATATATATATATATATATATATATATATATATATATATATATATATATATATATATATATATATATATATATATATATATATATATATATATATGTAAAATGTTAATTTGAAAAAGTGTATACTATAAATACAATTAAAATTTTACCTGCACAAATAAATTTTATATTTGAATTGTTAATTTAAAAAAATACGGTACATCCTGTTACTTAAATAGTAATAATTAATTATATTACATAAATACGAAACAAGAACTACATAAATGGTGATAATATATTCGATTTTTATTGCACACTTAATATTGAAATTTTGTATCGTATTAATAAAGTATATTTTGAATGAAAGTAGTAAAGCTTGATCAAGAAAAAATGCAGATTCAAAAATCGAATATATAAAGTATAAAAAAAAACTGTTATAAATAATAAGCACACACACATTCACAGATTATAAAAGCGTGCGTAAAGCAAGTGTAAAACGCGTTTAATTTTTTTTTAATTGTAACATTTATCGCATTGAACCAGTTTTTTTAGAGTTCTTTTTAAGTTTTGTTTTTAGTCACTGCTTGATGGTGTCTTGTATGAGACTGAGGTAGTTACAGTTGGTGCGCTGCTTGGCTCTCTTGCGTCGTGGAGTTGCGGTGTGTAACACGGTACTAAGGTAATCCAAGGTTTCTTGGCATAGCAAGGTTGCACGCTTTCTTCGCGTACAGGATGTTTGAGGGACGTTGGTTTTATTTAAAATAATATGTTTAAAAGTCCCTTCTAATACCCATGTAGTATTATTTGATTGTTATTATAATATTTGTATTACACCAAAATTTACGTCACAGAATAAAGTGAAATTTCTGTCACTTTTAGAAGTTTACTCTAATAGTCAATTTATTATAATATCGAACAAATATAAGCTTGAGATTATCACCAATCCAGGGTCTGCCATGCCAATGGATGCGTGGCTAGGGGCGAGCCTAGTCGAAATCGTGCCGACCGTCCCGGGATCGGGCTCCCCGGGGTACTTTGGTGCCTTACTTCAGCATGCAGAGCTCTGCTGGGGCTGACCTCCATCCTTCCTTGCGGCTCGTGGGATTCACTAAGACGACTTTAATATACCTAATTCGTTGAAAAATGACGGCGACGTGGTTCGTCACCCGTCACGTCCTGATTCTCATCAGGGCGAAAACCGACTAATGGAGAGCCGTTTTGCTGCAATGAATGGTAGCAGATGGAGCTCTGTGGTCTCTGCCAACCCCTGCGGGGGATAGGCGTGACTATATAAAAAATTATTATATAAATAAAAAAAATATCACCTATTGCATTAGTTAAATGTTAATTTTATCTTATAAATAAAGAAAAATGTGAGAAAATACATATTTCCTTTAGAGAGACAAGCAAATGAACATGCGGGTCATCTGAAATCACCGATGCCCATAGATCTGAAAAATAGAGGGAAGGACGCAATGAAAGTAGAAAAAGGAAACAAAGGAGGGGGGGGGGTTCCAAATCTCTGCATTCATCGTACGAAATGCGGTATTAGAAAAAAATGCTTCCACTTAACCCCGATTTTCTGTGAGGATGGAATCCCTCGGTTGAGCTGGCTCATTCATTTGTCGCTGTAATACCATAATCTGTTTATTCTTAGTACGACAATATGAGCACTTAAGATGTCCATGAAGGTTCTTGGTATAACAAGCTACTAACGTGTTTTAAAAACAAACTGCCCTCAAATATTTATATCTACTGAGATAGGCAACTAGACAGAGTCAAAATTTTTCTAATCTTTTTTGAAAATAAGATCGTATCAAAATATTGTAATTATTATTTTTATTTATTAACCATTATCGATTTTATAACGCTTTAAGTAATAAACTCCTTAAATCCAACAACATCTGTATCTAAAAGCTAGTCAAACCATGTTTTGATCGATAAGAAACATCATGAAATTAATGTTACGACATAAAACTATATCAACCTGTATATGACAATTATATTAGGGGGTCGCTTTTCACCCGCCCGCTGTATAATATAAACCATTGTATTTAGAACCCTCGCTTCGTGAAAAAATAAAAGCTTGACGCGTCTATATATTTTTCACGCCATACGGAGTAACTCGATCAATTACTTAGTATAAATTTAGTTTTTCCTACGGTTTTACTCTCCAACCAATTGGGTCAGTTGTTTACGTATAAACACGCGAAGTTCTTGGTTCACATCCCGATCGTTATTGAAATTGTTGTGATTTACAAATTCATATTTTAGAATTTTTGAAACTAAATGTGATATTTGTTGCATCATTTTCAGTATAGAATAAGGGCACCCAATTTCTACCCGTGAATGTCGTACGAGGCGAGTATCGAAATAAATAACAGTAGATGGCCAGCGGTGTCTACCTGAGAATAAAGAGCAACCTGGAATCTGGAATGGATTACGGCAACATAATTTCGAGGCATGCCAATGTCCATGGATTTACTTTTATATCGCCTTTAGTTGGTTTTGAATTCTTGTTCGTGATAAAAATACCAAAACAAATAAAAACAGCTGTTATTCTCTCTCGTCGATCCTTCATGTCTGAAGAACGCGATCACCAGACTTCACCCAGCGGTTCGTTAGGCTCTTCCATTTCATGACAAACTTACGCTTTTCTCTTCGTGATTTTCATGGTGATTTTCTTGGGAATTTTGTGCAGTGGTTTCCCGTTGTCTTCTGACAGTTTTTTGGGGTTATTTAGACCCCAAGGCCCGCTGAAGCCTCTTCTGACCGGTTTCCCAGTCGGATGTGTGGTTATACTGCCATTGCTCGCATAAAAACAGCTGTAGGTAATCGACGTCAAGAAGGAATCAAATAATGACTAGTTTATTTTAGTGATACTTACGTAGTCTTAAGTAAACTACTTTATTATTTTATTAGTGGTAACCAGTAGTACATATGTACGAGTATGTACATACATTTTAGCTTTTAAATAAAAATAAATAGATAGGTACAAACCTAATATTGTATATAAATAAATTCGCTTTAAATGCGTATATAAATACAATAAGAAAACATTATAATTAAAAGCCAGCCATTTCTATAAATTTTTAAAACTGGCCAATAAGAAACCAATTTTTTTTTTGTTGTAACTTGCTTGGTGGTTAAACATATAAACAATAAAACATACATATTTTCTTAAAAGCTTTAATAGATTTTTTTTACACTTGAACTATCATGATTCATTTAAATTATCGTGTTATTTCATTGTTTTCTTTTGCATTTGAAAATCAAGCGCAAACTTGAAGAAATTACTAGAATTAATTTGTGTGAAGAACCTTCGCCATGTTTGTTCTGTAAACAACGTGGCGTTCCAGGAGCTGTCAAATAACCCGCCGATCGCCTTTATTGTAGTGATTGCTGCGATTTAATGAAATTTATTTTTATTAATAGGTATAAGAAGGTTATCTTCGTTATTCTTTTTTATCTGTCGTCTCATAATTTTACTCTATCATTAATTTGGATAAAACCAAATCGGGATACGAAAGTGAACCGTAAATTTTTAAGTATGATCACAATTTCGCTGTTATATTCCAACCGAATTAAGTTTTCTTTGTGTATTATAATACAAGCTAATGGTGGGTAAGAGAGTCACCTGTTTGAAATCTGAAGTTCTGAATTTATTTCTCATAACTATGCTACCTATTACTGTTGCATTTACAGTTAAAGAAACTTTTTATTTTTATTATTAATGATTATTAATGAGGATGGTATACCTACCAAAGATAAAAAGAAATCTATATTCTATTAGATTTTTGGATCTCTAGCGCTGTTTCTATATGAATTGTAATCCTTGCGGATCGTACACCATTTAATTGTGTCATTTGAATTCTATTAACTACTTTTAAATGAGAAATAAGTCTTTATGGTTATGCCCTGCCCTTTCTGGCTGATGGTTCTCCGCGGATTTCTTCATTCCGAATCGTATTCAACGGAGAAAGTCCAAACTACAAGTTAAATCATGTCTTATAAGTTTTATCATATTAATAATTTTCATTCGCACCATCTAGATTATTCTAGATGAATAGCGATCCAATACGCTCCGTTTTTCCAGAAACTTCATTCCACGCACCACCATCCTATGGAACCTTACAGAACAAGCCTACTCAAATCTTATAAATTCACAGAACGACCGACTTCCGAAAAGTAAGAGAGTAGTTTTTCTACTGCATTTTCTTCAGTAAGCGTTGAGAACAGGTTGTCCAATCATTCTCCTCTTTCCACACCAGTCTCCTCTCCCTTTTATGCTGCACCTTACTTTTACCAGAGGCGAGCAACTTATCTGCAATGCTCCTGGTATTGTAGATGCCCATGGACGGCGATAATTACTTATCATAAGTTCTTGCCAGTTCGTTGGCCTAACTTTTCTACATAAAAAAAATATTAGTTTTAACATATTTTATTTATGTTACTTTATCGAACAAAGAGGAATATTTTTAATTACTTGTAACCATGCTTCCAACGTCTTTTGTTTCGTTTTTCTTAACAAATTCAACGCAAAGGGCATATGCTCAACTATTTGACCTTTGACATTACACGATATACTTCCTTGCATGAACTCGGCCTTTTTAAATAGTTAACAACAAAGCAATTGATTATCGTCTTTCTACCATTAAAATACAGTTTATATTAACTTATTCCAATTGTATAAATTTTGTTTTACAATAATATACCTTCAGTAACATTACTCAACGTTTATTTCCTTCTGTTTTATATGTTTTCTAAATACATTTTAACAGAAGCAATCTAAACTTCCTTTACATTCTGAATACGATTGTTTTTAATTAAATAATACTCTGAGTTTGAAAACATAAAGTTTATTTTAGCACGTCAATAATAAGCACATAAGACTTTTACGTTTCGTTTATTTTTTATCCGTCTAGGTTTCGTGTCGACTGTATGCGTGCCTGCCCTTTTGATGTTAATATAAATTCGGAATTTTCGGACTTACACTTGTTTAAAGAAAACTAAAAAACCTTAATTAGTTATTTACAAATGTAACAAAGGATTTAAAATGTTTTCTTTGTTAATTTTCTTTATTCTTTATTAACTGAGATATTTGGCAAATTGCTTCTTCTTATTTCATCATAGCTATACAGTACAATGTTCTGTGGAACGTAGGTAACCTGAATTCAAACCCCAGATGACGATGAGATGTTTCCCGTAGGAATAGGTCACAGATCTAGATCTGCTACAAACTAGGCATACTTTTGTTACTTCCTCCACACTCATTACTCTCCTCAAGCAAGCTCGCAACGCAACGTGGAAAGTTCATTAGAGAATTTAAAAACCAAATTGAACTCGAAACTTCTTTTCACGCACCACCACTCTGTTAAATCAGCTACCAGCTTCACCGCACAGCAGGCACCTTCAAAAAACAAGCCTACATATACCTAAAAGGCCGGCAACGCTTCCGTGACTCTCACAGTTTCGCGGTTGTCTATGGGTGGCGTTGATTGCCTTCTATCACGCGGCACGCTTGCTCGTTTGCCTTCCTATCCCATAAAAAAAATTAATTTATGATTTATTATACTATTGTATTGAAGTTAAAAAAATGGTCTCGGTCATTAAAAATATATTAACGAACAATTCATCACTATGGAACAGTCAATGCGATATCCTTACCCGACAATTTCCATGTTACGACCGTAGAAGTGTATTATAATTAAAACTATGCCATTTTATTTCAGAATATGTATGTGTAAATGACTTCTTTAAAAAGTAATATCAGTTATTTTTTCCAAGTAGTTATAATTCAATTACCACTCCTGACGTGCCCGGTTGTAGTATCAAGGCTACAATGGAAGAATTAACTATAATGAAGATGATATACATATTACAACTATAATGAAGATGCGATCTACAACAATAGTAATGTTCATTGTATTCAAATAAAAATATAACTTTGCCGCGAAACGGTAGTTTCCACGATAGAAATCCTACAAAACACAATATTTTTCTTTATTTGTATGGACTTTTACTCTTATTTAATATTCATAATATGATTATATCACTTCTTATTTGCCCTGGGCCCAGTATTCGATAAAGATGTTAAAGACAATGGGCTACCAGCATTAACATTTTCGAATCATACTCATATCACTCTCAAATCGTAAGACTCTACGGAATACTAGTGGTAGAGCCACGCTGCAGACGAATACTTTGTCAAGAACGACATAATATTTTTCTGTAGCATGAATGGGCCGGATTGCCCGGGGAAGTACCACACTCCCGCAGAAAACCAGCGTCTGAGTGGTAGCTTAGCTACTGCGTAGCGTACGGTGAGCGGCTGAGTTCCGGAGGTCCATCACCCCCCCCCCCTTCCCACTCTCATAATGACACTTTCCTTAAAGGTTGGCAACGCATCTGCACTGTCTATAGCGCTGCGGATGTCTATGGGCAGCGTTGATTGCTTTCCATTAGGTGACACGTCTGCTCGTTTGCCTTCCTATCGCATAAAAAAATACAACCGTTAAGTGACTTAACGACTGTCTCCCATAGAATCTACTATACCTGGTGATGCCTCGTGTTGAGGCGAAACACGTGTCGTGTGCGATGTGGAAAAGTGATGGTGATTGTTTAGTGTTGTTGATTTTTCATTTTTTCGCTAAGATTTAGTTTAAGTTCCCGTAAGTCCGTCTCTTTCAGTAGAAAACACACATTATTATTTTTCTGTTTTTGTTTGCTTGTCGCGGATCTTAGCTAAATAAAAGTTCTGACTGTCCACATGCATTACGTCACTTGTTCTCATACCACGTGACCAGTAATGGTATTTTAGAGTGAAAACGTCATTTAAATAACATGAATAATAAAACATCGATTTCATTAAAATGATAATTTAAATATAATTATATAACTATATTAGGTACTTACATATACATAAATGGTTTTAAACACTTTTCCAAAAATAGTCAAAATCTTATTCATTCAAAGAATCGTTGTGAAGTAATTCCTAAACTTAGCTATTACCGAGAGGTTTAAAGGTGAATATTTAAAAAAGTTCAATATTATAACAGTTTATTGCAATACCTAATTAACAAAAATAATTAAATTAATAAATTAAAAAGTATTTTACATTTGTGTATTTATTACCAGGTTCACTGCGTTAAGAGATCATACAGACATCTTACGGATCTTTCATTTGGTGCGACGACTATGGTAGTGTTTTTTCGCTCTGTACTGTAGTCACAATGTATGAACTTTTACAATATCCTTGGACCTATTTGCAGGGCCGTCTTTACCCGGTGGTTCAAGGGGTGGAGCCGCACCTGGGCGCGGGGTCCTAGGGGGCGCCGAATGCTAGAAATTGGAAATTTTATTGACCTCTAAACTCATTAAATGTGAACGTCATTGCACCGTCTCGTACACTTTGTTACGTCAAATGCACGTACATAATAAAAATATAGGTACCAGTAATCAATTTATAATACGAGTATATATTAAAATGTTGTAATATGCGTATATATTAAAATGTTGATTTTTATTTGTGCATTTTTTTTTTGTAAATTACAGAGTTTTAAGAAATTAATAAATAAAAGATAAATAAAAGATTAAAATTATAGTGCGTTTTTTTACAACAGCAGGGGCGCGGGCTGGTTACCCGTACCCCGGCGCGGAATATGCTTAAGACGGCCCTACCTATTTGCTATCATATTTATTTATGCCATAACTGCGTGCGAAACCATCTAGAGCTATATGACTCACAGCAAATATATATATTTCAAGAAAATATATTTCAAATACATTAATTAGGTTTTGTAAGCACTACAGTACCTAAGGTAAGCAGGTGAGTTAGTCACAAGTTTCAAACGAACTGAGAGTTATTTTTAAAATGGAGACGCAGTGAACGTGTTATAATGTTTGATTAGCATCCATCACATTTGTTCAAATATTATTGTATATATTATGAAGATACCGGCTGCCTCCCACTTTTATCACTATACTTTAATGCTACAGATAAAGTGCTATAAAACACACACTGTTAACTGCTTATTATGTACGCCAGAGAAAGCGCAACTGTAAGAACTCCTGTCGCAACTGCAGTAGCTGACGATGATACTGAAAAGAAAATTGATTCATTATATAGACATCGAAATAGAAATGTTTATTTGTGACTGATGCAGATTCTTTTTTACAGAAATTAAAATTAAAACCTAAATAAATATTAAATTTAACATATAAAAGAGAAAGAGAAAACAAAAGAAAAATTAAAACCTAAGATGTGCACAAAGGTTCTGCTTACCGTAAGCCAAGTGATCTATTGCTTGTTAGTGCACATGACTTACGCTGAGAAGACGTTGTTCTTAACAAAAATAATCTTTTCCTTATTGTAATAATATGAAAAGATATTTTTAAATCCACATACAAGGCAAACTAGTCAATTTATCATTGACTTCCATAAACATCGGCAATACCGGTGATATTGCATTTCTTTTTATATAAACAAAAAACATTTTTTTTAAAAAAAAACATAAAATGTAATCCTTATTAAAGCGGACACAACATTAACAACAAATGAAACCAGAATGATCAAATATTATACACAAAATTAAATGTAAGATTTAATACGGCGTGCGAATTGTACCACACTATCGTAAAGAATGTCCGAGTCAAAATTTTCAATTCATTATCTCCATCCCACTGCCTTCTTTCCTTCCCAGAACTCAAATCCCTACTCTTAGGTAGGCAATGCATCTAGTGCCCCTAGAACTGCGGGTGTTCATGGGTGGCGTTGACTAATTTCGTTCAGACGGCACGCTTGCTTGTTTGCCTCCATATTCCATAAATGAAAGAAGTTCCTAATGCGTAATCTTGTTTGCAACAATAACAATTGCGTATACGTGCGTTATAGTGGTAGAGAATACTTTGTCAAGAATGGCATATTATTTGTCTGTAGTATGAAAGGGCCGGCTCACACGGGGAAGTACCACACTCCCGCAGAAAACCGGCGTCCGAGTGGTAGCTTAGCTACCGCGCTTCGTATGGTGAGCGGCCTGAGTTCCGGAAGCCCAACACCCTCCCCCTCCCACTCCCGTTCCCCCCCCTCCCCCCCGCTCCCCCTCCCACTCCTATAATGTCACCTTCCTTAAAGGTCGGTAACGCATCCGCACTGCCTATGGAGCTCCGGATGTCTATGGGCGGCAATGATTGCTTCCATCAAGTGACACGCCTGCTCGTTTGCCTTTCTATCCGATAAACAAAAATACTTACGGCATGTATGATGTTCCTCCGAGTATGGAAAGTTAAAGTCACACTGACACATGCTATTTCGACAAACCACTCGGTCGGTTTTATCTGAGAGGTAACACTCACTGCTTCTGGAACATTCCTCGAACAGACCTACAAGTGAACAATAGTGTAATCCTTCGTTATAATTTTTTAACAAATATGCCAGTGTTAAATAAAATAATGAGAATATAAAATTGAATATAAAAAAAAATATTTGTTGGCTAGTACAGAATACAAATGATGTCACAATGTAAAGGTCCAGAAGTAAAAAAAGAACAAGAGCGAAACACAAATATCGTTGAGCTGACGACATTAAAAAAACAGCCAGTGGAATCTGAATGACGTCAGTATTAAATACAATTAAGTGGAGACACTTGAAGGTGGCGTATAACTGGGATGGGGCCATGAGTATCATTAATTAAAATAATTATATAGACCACTCCCGTTTATCCAAAATCCGCTTTATCCGAACAAATATTCCCATTTTCTTCTTCTTCTTCACAACTTTAAAAAGGTATCCGTAAAAACCAAAGTATTGCGTATGCGGTGTATGCGGTATTGACGCAATTCTGAATGTTACAAACAGGGAACTTCGGTTTATCCGAAATTTTCGTTATCCGAACCAGTTGCCGCCCTGATAATTTCCGATAAACGGGCGTTCACTGTATATAAACATTATTATTGAAAATTTGTTTGTTAATTATTAAGTCAAGGAATAAACAATCTTTATTATTATTATTTACATATTTTTCTCTTAATAAGAATATTATTAATATAAAAAAAATTCTATAAAAATAATATTATTACTATGGTTGGTTATTAATCCTTCGTGGCGGGATAAACCAAGCACACGAAGGATTATGCATCCAAGGAAAGGAACCTTCTCACGACCCTAGCCGTGCACAATATGGCTGCTTTTTGAATTTTAAATTTAACCCACTTACCTCAACCTAACTTGGACAGATGGGCGTCCAAATTTTTACCCACAAGTTCATTCACAGAGACCACTATGAGTACAGTGCCACTTGAATCGACGTGCCATATGGCGGAAATCTCATGCGCGTGGTCTATGTATTTTATTTGTTTATCTTTTTCCAGTTTAATGAGATTCTCGTCATGCGGAACACTTTATTATTAATATTACATACTATAGTTTAAATCATTAACGACCCGCTGCTGGACAAAGGTCGCCTGCAAGAAGTGCCGACCTAACCCAGCCTACGGCTTCACGTATCCAGTTTCTGGCAGCTGCCCCGCACAGATAGTCGCAACAAAGTCTCCACTCCAGCACTCGTCCACTCCAGCGATTGTCGGTTGTCCGACAAACGTGACCAGCCCATTGCCACTTCAGTATGTTAAAGTTTCATATCTATATATCCCAAGAGCGGATACTCACCAGTTTTTGGCCAGCAACCACCATCTTTATAGTGATTCTGTTGCTTGCAAGCGCACGTGCCATTTTGGCAAATCGCGGCGTTTCCTAGAGATGGAATGCACTGGTCTGTTATGTTACAGGAATCTTCGAAGCCTGAAGATACTGTGGACAAAAATGGTATTATTAGCTAAGCTTCTATATTATTATATATTATTAGCTTCTGCATTCTTATGGTACAAAGAAAAACTTTATTCCATAATCCACAAAACAGGGCAGCGGATGGAGCTCTGTGGTCTCTGCCAACCCCTGTGGGGGATAGGCGTGAATATATATATATACAAAACAGTAAACAAAGAATATACATATAAAACAAAAAATTACGATAAAGAATACGTACTATGTATAAAACTATAACAAATAAAACTATTAATAACTAATAAAACTAATATTATAACAAACAAAAGTAATAGAAAAAGAAAAATAAAATACAAATCATTATAATATAATAGTATTATATAATGTGTTATCTATACTGCAGTATAAACTAACTAACTTTAACAAGCTTTGTTGGCGCAGCGACCCAAAGTGGATCTTAGCCTCCGAACAGATCTTAAGCCATCGTGCCCTGTCCTGCGCCACTCCCTGCCAGTATACTGCAGGATGAATTATGAAAAGGTCCACACTTAGCAAAAAGGCGCGACAAGATACAGAGCTGATTTTCAGCGTGGCCTAAGTGTTTCAAGCTGACAGTGCACGGATATAACTTTACAATTTATATATAATATGTAATTGTGTAAAATATATTAAGTATCGATGTAATATTAATATAATACGATGAGGCATATATGTATACACATATAATAAGCAAATATTAAATTGGAAAGAAAATTAAACAGTGTAGAAAAATTAAATAATAATGAAAAGCAGACCCATTGCTGCTACAAAGCAAAAAAAAAAAGAAAACAAAGTATATTAAAAGGCATTGCAAGCAAACGAGCATACGGGTCACATGACGGTTGGTGAACACTGACACATAGACATAGTGAACATAGACAACAGTCAGTTACAATGGAGGTCCGTAATTTGTGACGACAAATTCGTAGCCGGTTTCTTGAATACTCTAATGACGTAATTTTTATATTGAAAACGAAGGCAAACGAGCAAGAGGGTACCTGATAATACTCTAATGAAGTAATATCTATATCGTAGTCGAAGTCAAACGAACAAGCGGGTCACCTGATTACCATAGACATAATCCATAGACAACTGCAATAACACAGACACGGTAAATGCGCTGCCCGCCTTTTAGAAATATTTATACATAATGAGTAAACTGAGATGAACGATTTGATAAAGGAGAAGTGAAGTCGGGCTATAGTTTCTTAGAATGAGTGGCACATCCATGCAGCAGAAGAAAATTGCTGGGAACCTGACAATATCATGTTTACGTGCAGCTATTTTGATCCTGTGTTGGAAAATGAGCGATGGCGTACACCTTACAATCACGAGCTTTATGAGCTGTACAATAAGTCGAACGTTATCAAAACCATTAAAATTGGACGCCTTCGTTGGGCTGGGCACGTAATACGGATGGACGAGGATAGAGTATCCAAACGCCTACTCGACGGCAAACCAGATGGTCCTAGAAGGCGCGGATGGTCTCAGATGGCTAGATGGAGTCGAGAACGACTTAAAGGCCATCAGTGTGAGGAGTTGGAGAGAAAAAGCCAAACTAAGATCCGACTGGAAAAATTAACTGAACCAGGCTAAGGCCCACTCTCGGCTGTAATGCCTTGATGATGATGATAGACTGTCACCAGTCGCACATCTACGCAGAGACGCCTCCGACGTTTCATTTGTTTATGGAAGGCGGTGATCACTACCACTTGCATGTTCAATTACCTTCTCTGCTATAAAAAAAAACCCTATAAATATTATGAACTTCAACAAGTTGTTAATTTTAAAACAGTATTTGTTGATTAATGGAGTCAGGCGTTACGTTGCGGAAATCCATAACTATGTGGACAGTTAAAACTTTTACTTAGCTAAGATCCGCGACAAGCAAACAACAATAGAAAGTTAATAATGTGCGTTTTCCTGCTGGATGAACTGGATTTACAGGGAACTGAAACTAAATTTTTGTTGAAAAACGGCCGTCAACGACCCACCAACCAATATACACAACACCAAAAGCACTACCACTTTTCCACCTTGCAAACGACACGTTCGCCTCAACACGATACCTCGTGATCAGGTATAGTAGACTTTACGGAAGACAACCGTTAAGTCTTAACGGTAATACTTAGCTAAAGTTTTAACTGTCCATGTAACAGTATCTGTGCTATATAAACTTTACTCACTTGGCAAGCACACATCTTCGAACTCCACGAAGCCACCGTCGCATTGACAAGTGAGCAGGCCGGTCTCGTTGAGGCAAACTGTGTTTGGAATCACGCAATCTGCATCCTCGATACAAGATCCGCCAATGACTGCAAATCAATTTGAAAGAAAAAACTTGAACGATCTACGAGGTAAATCAATCAATGAACGTCTTATAAAGATGATTAATGACATAATATCAGAGAGGCTATGTTTTTCGCGGCTGAATAAACTAATACGGGAGCGGCATACTATGCTATATAGATGTATACATGAGATTATAATACTAAGACGCCTTAGCGCCTTATCTACGCTAAATTATTTTTATTATATTAGTTTCTTCGCTAAATTATAATATATATTAGCTTATTCGCTAAATCCTTCCTACTTCCTACTAATATTATAAATGCGAAAGTTTGTGAGTATGGATGTATGTTTGTTACTCTTTCACGACTACTGGACGGATTCGGATGAAACTTTACAGTAATATAGGTTGTATTGTATAATGTATCATTGGAATAACATATAGGCTACAATTTGTAATGATGTTATGTAATTTTGGTCGTAATATAATTTTACTATTAAGTAAAAAAATATATTATTATATATATATTTATTTAAAATGATCTGTCACGAAACTTAATGTGGCAGACCAAATTCTACGCGAGCGAAGCCTCGGGCAAAAGCTAGTTAATATATATATTTTCGCTATAGTAAAATACATATTAGCTTCATAGCTAAATTATCCAATAAATTTATTTTTCTATTCCATTGGAAGATAATTCGGTTTAAGTGTCATAGAGATGCTTTTGGTCATTGACAAATTACATCAGTAAACTTAGTTTTCATCTATTTTGTGTTAAGGTGAATACACCCAGATCAACCCTGAGAATTTACATGTTGTGACTCAAATATTTCTATTATATGTTTTCGTTCCACCTTGGACAAGCGTAATGTCCGTCCATCCAGAAATAGGGAAGCCCTATAGAGCTGGATTGTGTCAGTCTATGGTCATTATCTATCTCGCTTTTCGCCCTCGTGAGAATCAGTACGTGACGGGTGGCGAACCACGTCGAGGTCATTTTTCAACAAATTAGGTATATTAAATTCGTCTTTTAGTGAATCCTACGAGCCGCAAGGGAGGATGGAGGTCAACCCCAGCAGAGCTCTGCATGCTTAAGTAAGGCAACATAGTACCCGGGGGAGCCTGATCCCGGGACGGTCGGCACGCTTGCGACTAAGCTCGCCCTTAGCCACGCATCCATTGGCACAGCAGACTGTGGATTGACGGAGAGGAAGGGAAAGGATAGAGAAGAAAGGAAAGGGCAGAAAAGGAAAGGTTACCAGACTCGGAATAAATATTTAAAAATCCTAAATATTTATTCCGATGCAGAGATCGAGTCCGCGACCATTGACTCTGCGGGCAGAAGGCCTCGCCACTGAGGCAATCGGTCGTCATTTTTACATTTAGATTTACATTTAGATTATGTTGAATAAATTAATAAATAGTTTCAAACCTTACCGGGTGCACAAGCTCCATCATCTTCTTGATACCCGTCATCACACGAGCACCGTCCATCCTCGCAAACGGTGTTCTCAGTACCCGTGCACTCTGCCGTCACTTGACAACTATCTCCTAGTTCTGAAACAGGATACACTGTAATTAGATTGTGAAACTTAACGATAACTCAAAAAGCTTCTCATATCTGCCGTGTCTTGGAACGATTTAATGTCATCGACTGAAAAGATATTATCATCAGTCTACAGTAGTTCATTGCTGGACATAGGCTACCTTAAGGCGTGTCATCTAGCCCAATCTTCGGCTGCACACATACTGTTTCTGTCAGTCGCCCTTAGCAGATCGCCCTCTAGCGGGGCGTTCAAAACTATGTTTACCAAGACGATATTTTATACTAGGAACGACACAGCAATCATTCTAAAATTCCTCTGCTTTGTCGAATGGTGTGACGATGTGACATTTGTGATCATTTAGCAACCGGTTTATTAGTTTCGCTTACTCTACGTTAAAATAGAACTAAAAAAAACTCTAACAAAACGGGATATTAATGATTCAGTTGAAGTTCTATCATCGTATTTATTATTTTCAATAATTAATATAAGATGATGACTTAATTGGCTTAATAGCGAACCTAATGCTTTCGAAATCAATACCTGCGGATTCAATTTCCGCATCAGGACATATATAAGAGTATGAGATTGAGGCTTACAGGCACATATGTATTCCGAGTTCAGGTGCCCCGCTAATCCACCTTGGACAAGTTCGAAGAAAGTTCAATGATCCAGAAATAGGAAGAGGCGTTCAAACAGTACTGTAAAGTGTATACAAGTGATTTTTAACCTTTTTTTGTTGCGGTGCACTTTGAAAAATTTTTTGGCGGCTGACTAAGAATAAAATAATTTTCAAAGAATTTTATTTACGTATACTCAGTCGTCTAAAATAGTTATCGGTCTAAAATAGTTTGCGTCTCTAAAATTTGACAGTACACTTCAAAAATTTGGCAGCATACAAAAAGTACCTACCGCGGTACTGCAGTTGCGAATCAGTGGTATGTAGACTATGAGAAAAAATTTGCTTCTAGCTCTTGTATAATTGGAACAAAGTTACAATACCTAGTCCTCTTGTAAGACAAAGCCCGTCCTCGGCTTCCATATCTGGGGGACAAGTGCAGAGACCTTCACCGACGTCATTGAGCACGCACTGGATTTCCAGTTCACCTGCCATGCAATCACTGTCCACTTCGCAAGATTCTCCGATACCTAAGAAAAATAATAATTTGCTAAGAATGATAACTCTATTATTATTGAAAATATAAATTTCATTTGTTGATTTGAAATTCAATTTCTTTATTTTTCCACATAAGATACATTTAATTTGTCAAATATCACTCCACTAACAAGCAGGCTTCATCACCGTTTCTAAGAATCGAATTTAAAACCGGATATTCGAATAAGAGTTGGTCAGTGAGTATCTTTGCCTTGCCGCCTGTCCGGTAGTTATGGTATTGGTACACGGGATCACTCCTTGTCTTCTGTTGCGGTAGTATCATATCCCTATCATCCTGTCTAAATCCATCTTTCCTCTCCCCTGCCCTTTCCTTTCTTCCTTATCCTTTTCCTTTCCTCTCTGCCCCTAACCACGCATCCTTTGGCACAGCAGACCGTGGATTGGCGAAGAAGAGAAAAGGATAGAGAAAACAGGAAAAGGCAGGGGAAAGAAGAAATGGATTTAGACAGGATGATAGGGATATGATACTATCGTATTGGAAGACGAGGGGTGATAGATACTTAAACTTTATAGTGTCACAGATAACCAGGAAAACATTCAGTTATGTATTATTAAATTACAGAAATAAAAAAATAATACGAGAAACATGCCCGGGCAGACCACATATACTATATAATATAACCAGTATAGTTCAGATTCAATATTAGAATTTAAAATTTAAGAGAAATTAATGAATTTTTCTAGCATAAATACACACCAGCAAACAGCCTGCACATATCTCTCCTGGTATCCCAAACAGCATATTCCGGTATACATTCACAGTTTCTGATACCCCATGGTGCCTGCGGTGCTCCACATCGTGTTGAGGCGCCAAAGGTGTGGCAGTTTTCATCGGTTACACAGGAATCACTGATACGACGGGTGACTGTACCAAAAAAATTAAGGATTTCACAGAGGATTATATAAAATTTATGTTACCCAACTTTCTATATATAATACAAAAATATAATTTGATTGTGTCTATGCCAGGAGTATGCCATTATTAGCTGCAACCACAGTCTTATACATAGGTCTTGCATCAACAGTAGTGCGGGTACGTCGGCTTAATGGTTGCGCTATTCTTTTCAATTTTCGGCCGCCAGAGGCATGACGACAGACGGGTGTGCTGTGCAACGAAGACAGAATATCATTCTGTCTCTTTTGTGCATTATAATATAACCAATTATAATGGACCGAATAAAGCGATAAACCAATCAAACAAGCCACTTACAGTCGCTTGTCACTGAACCGGCGTGCACCCATCGATGGCAACGACGTACAGCGGCGTTGACGCGAAAGAAAAGTTATGACACGATCGTTCTAATCTCTCACCATTGCAATTGCGCTTCGTTACAAGACCATGGCTGCAACTTATATTCGTTTTACCATGGAGAGTGTACTCCATTGATCCGAATAATTTCTACTGCTGATTTCCACTACCGCACATCTCGACACAAATAATTATTTGACATATACAATATAAAGAAAAAAAATTCCACGCACCATTGATTATTTAAACGTTTTGCATAAAATGCACAACGAGGGACTTAATGCATTATGTGGAACCAGCTTAGATTTTTGGTGTTTTGCAAAGGTTTTTTACTTTACGTCATATGTTAGTTTGACGTTGACACACCTTTATTTTTATGGATGAGTTATGAGAGTATATGAGTTAAACAACATATTAGAAAAAACATTGTCTTTTTCAACTTGAACTTTATCTATGTATTGTTTTTTATACACACAAAAACAACAACAAAAATAACACCCTGCGTAACATACCTCTGACACAGTCCCTCATATTGTCTTCGAAGTAAAAATTGGGTGGGCAAGTGCATATGCCGTCGATGACAACTGCCAGAAAGCCGACACATTGTTCCGGTGTTGACGGTGAACCTAATTCTGTTCCAACAATTAATGTATTAAGAAGGACAGTTCTATTTTTTAAAAAATATCACTCTGTTCTTTTGTTGTCTATGATGGCAATTAGTTATAACTTTTATGCCAGTGTTAAGTAAAATATAATAATATAAAATCTCTTTCAATGTCAACCAGGCAGCTGGTACCGTTACGTCTTAATAAAATGGTGGCTGTTCTACCAAAACCTTCTATGGACTTTTTCAGTCTAGTTAAAAGTCACGCATACACGCATTTATTTCATATCATTCCAGATATACGCCTTAATCGAACAATATTATATAAAATGCCATCATAAGATTATGAAAATTAAATAAAAACACAACGTCACTAACGTAAGTTGGCGGGAAGAAATCACTCTTACTGGAACTCTCGTCAACCAGTCCGACTAAGCTAAAAAATGTTGTGCCAGGAAAATATACATACACAATTCATATAAATACACTAGCTTATTTGCTTTTTAAAAAAATCCAACGAAGCCGTCGTTCAATCCAGTAAACAATATGTTTCCGTGTTATTTTGTTTATTTTATGATCAATGTCCACAGAAGCAATTAGACCTTATATATAATACAGAGTTATTGTATTGGTAATTATTTCCTAAGTGAATAATGTTATGTTTATTTTTAAAAAGATAAAATAACCTGTTTAGTTTAGGTTGATTGGTTACTTACCGGCTAAACAATTGTTTCCTCCAATGTTATAGTATCCAATAGGACAGATACAAACGCCAAACGTAGAACATTCCAGTGGCTCTTTGCAAGGGTTGTCCGTGTCACAGGCGTCGCCATATTGGATTGTTGATGTATTTGCGCCGCCTATTTCGCCTACATCTATGCTCGTGGGAATATTTGTTGCATTTGATTTTCTTTCTGAAATTATACATCAATACATCATCGACGATTAACGAATGGCCTATTTTCTGACATTTATAAGTTATTTTTTATTTTATTAAATATCGTTTATTTAAAAAATGTAATGACATGACTAGTTAGTATTGATTATCAGAGAAATGTTATGATTGATTCGAAGATGTTAATGGTAGCCTATTGGCTGCAGCATAAACATCTGGCTGGTTAATGCAGCTATCGAATTTAACAGCTTTACCGAATATAAAATTGAGTGTCAAAAAAGGTACCAAATACAATATATAATTTATCAAATATATTTAATTATTTTCATAAGTGAATAAATAGCATATTATACACAAATATTTGCAAATTCATTCGAATCAATCGATTGTTCCTCTTAAACTTTATTTCGTTAATTTTTTTTCAATATATATAAATGGTGCATAAAACTTACCATAAGAGTTATAACACGTCAGAGTCGTTACGTCACAGGAGCCCCCAGAAAACTGACAGTCTTCATTTAAGACACAACCATCTCCAACGGCTATAATACAAATAAATAAGAATGCTTTAGTAAATGTAGTGGTATGTCGGAAAGTGCTCCAAGGAATTTTCCGGAATAATTCCAGCCGCTTTTTTACACCAGCGCACTACTCGCAACTAAGAAAAGTCTCATCTCCATCGTCTGGATGAACGGCAATCCAGTAAGGTGCGTTTTTCTAGAAACTTCTTTCCACGTTCCACTACCTTATGTAACTCCTTACCTGCAGTGCTGTTTCCAATACGTCAGTGGAACCTTTAAAAAGCTTAGACATTTCTTAAATGCCGGCAACGTTACTGCAATGTCTATGGCACTGCAGATGTCTATGGATAGCGTGGATTGCTTTCCATCAGGTGACATCAGGCTCGTTAGCCTTCCAATCCCATAAAAAAATATAATATGGAACATGGTTTTAACCGAAAAAAATAAAAGTGTATTATTTTTTAAATTTATGTTTCGAACTCTTATATTGTGTGTAGATGGATAACATTTTTGCATGACGAAATTTTAATCGTGAATTCAGAACGCCATTAAATAACGCTTCGTACTCAGCAATAAAAATTAAATTTACCTAAAGCCGCTCTTCTGCACTCTCCTCTCTGTCTCATATAATACCCTTCAGCGCAGACACAAGTCCCATTACAGGACAAGCTGTAGGGGTCTCGTAGAACAGGAAGACACTCCTCATCAGTGTTACAAGGCTCTCCATAATCTGTTGTTTTCCAACAACGCCCATGGAAGTAGTGGTGACCAGGTCTACATCTGCAAATGCCTTTTGGAAAAAGAATGGTTTCTCTTAAACGGGATTATAATAAAAACATCATGATCATCATCAAACTGCGGCAGTCCACTGCTGGTCATAGTTCTCCCCCAAAGAGCGCCAACTATTCCGATCTTCAGTTACACGCATCTAGTTTCTGCCAGCCGCCCCGTGCATTCGTCAGTTCATGTGGTGTCCCACACTACTCTGTCTCCACTCCAGCACTCATCTGCTCCAAAGGTTTCGGTTTTCTGACAAACCTGACCAGCCCATTGCCACTCAGTTGGCTATATGTCTTTGATTTTGATTGTCTGGTGAAATTCTTCATTTTGTGACATAACGATCACAGAAACTTGAAAATATAAGTATTGTAAATAAGGAAAAATTGAGTTGGGAAATAACGAGTATAGTATATAGTTAATTAAGTAATTTATTTCTGGCAACACAGAAAGTGTATATTTTTGTAATACAAGGACCATTTTATGTCACAGCATATACTTAAATAAGGCGGTTCGGAACTATTCCCGCCAACTTACATCAGTGACGTTACGTTTTTATTTCATTTTCATAATCTTATATTATTATCAGTTATATTGTTTAATTGTGGTGGTGTATTAAACAATATAGTTCGATAAAGGCGTATAATTGAAGTGATATGAAATAAATGCGGGTTTCGTTACTTTTTAAGTTGACTGAAAAAGTCCATGAGTTCTGGTAGTATAGCCATCATTTTATCAAGATGTAATTTTATAGGTTCACTAGTTATATTTCAAGAGATTTGATGTTATCGTATTTTACTTTAAACTGAAATAATAGTTATAACTAATTGCCATGAACGAAAACAAAAGAAGGCGTTTCGACCAGCACGGAACGCGCGCGGACTTTGTTTTCCATTCACTTTTTCGTTCTTGACGTTGAGATGTTTGCAGTTTCATTTTTGCCAATGAGCAACGCTCGGGAGCTAAAGGACCACAAATCGCGAATTTGGCAAAGAAGGCTTCTTCATCGAAAGGGTTGTTTTACATTTCTGACAAATGAAAAGTTGAGACCAAACGCGTCGTCCTAATTAGGACTTATTAATAATTTAATTTAAGTATTAATAAGCAATAATTAAAATTTAATTATTTTACAATTACTTATACTGCTTATTGTACTATAACTTACCATCTACACCAGCACCAAGCAGACACTCATAGTTGTTGAAAAGTCTAAAGCATTGATGGTCTTCACGGCAAGGCGACGTGTGATACGGTGCCACTGAAATTAAATTGTATGGTTTTTGTTCGAAACACAAACACATCTCTATTTTATATTATAGCAGGTACATTAGTTGTTTTCTTTTTTTTAAAATAAAGGGTGTGCGGTGGCAGAATTACATTTTCAGCCTTTACTACAATATTTGTCCCATTAACGTATCAGACTTAATTAAAAAGATTGGATATCAGAATTAAGTCCACCTATGTACCACTATTTGCACAACACTATTTGTAAAATAATAAATAATGAAAAAAATATAATTATATAGTATTCGTCGTTATTAACTGTCCATTATTGTCCTTGTAGGGCAAAAGCCATGCAGTTCTTTGAGAAATTTTTTTTTACAGATTGTAATGTCTTATCGATTAGTAGACAAACATTTGTCGGATTAGGTATATGTAGCCCGAAGTTTTTTGAATAAGTGTACCTTGTAATCTGTTAAATTACAAATCAAAGAATCTATTTGAACTACGAATCATACTACATAATTATGTACAGATATAATATGCGTTTGGAATTTGGTAAATTAAACATTACAATGGAGAGTTAACATTGAATTATAAAAATAACATCATCAGTGCTATAGAACCTACAAAAATAATGCACCATACAAGTTATATCCTGTCCTATTATATTAGTGAAGATTCGCCGAAATTTTTATGTACAATCAACAGTGATAGGCGTGTCGAATTAGAGGAGGCGCCGGATTAGACAGGCCCGGATTACCATAATATTAGTTAAGGTTGAAAATCGAATATCGTCTGGGCCTCCGGCACTCGACCGCTTACCGGACGAAGCGTGGTAACAAAGCTACCACTCAGACGCCGGTTTTCTGCGGAAGTGTGGCACTTCTCAGGGCGTTGCCGTCATTTTTCAACAAATTAGGTATATTAAATTCGTGTTAGTGAATCTCACAAGCCGCAAGGGAGGATGGAGGTCAGCCCCAGCAGAGCCCTGCATGCTGAGGTAAGGCACCATAGTACCCGGGGGAACCCGATCCCGGAACAGTTTTATTACTTACAATCTGCGCAGACGGTTCCTCCAAGGACAGGCTGCGTTCCCAGTTTACAGACGCAACTGCCATTATTGCAGATACTTCCAGGGAGGCTGGAGCAATCAGAATCTTGGTTGCAAGTCCACACAGCTAACGTTGACTGAAAGACGACTCCTGAGAAGTAATTTAAAAATGGCTTTATTACAATCTTCTTAAGTCACTGCTATACAAGTAGAAAATGTGGGCGCCCAAAACAAACTTGGCGGCGTACAGTGACGGTCGAAGTGCAGAAGATGGGCCTGTCCTGGAGCGAAATGAAGCGTATGGCCTCCGACAGGTCGAGATGGAGAAACGTCGTGTCTGCCCTATGCCCCAACAGGGGGACTTAGGACTCAGAGAGAGAAATACAAGTACAAGGTCTCCCCATCTCTAGAGGAATGCACATAAATCCCACCATGCTTGTCCAAAGTGGATAACCGGAACCGTCGGATTACTGGAAGCTATTCCAAGGTTAGCAAAAAGCAAGATCCACATTAAACACATGCCCTTTATTTTACTTATGGGTGAAGGAAAATTCCCACTCCTATATGTAGAAATAAAAAAGAAGATTATCCAAATAAAAACGACCGAATTTAGAAATTATTATTTTAATTCAAGTTAATAAAGTATATTGAGACATGACTTTTGATTAATGGATTTTCAAAACTAAAATATATAAAGAATTGTAATATATTATTCTAAGTGTTAAGTTACTTAATCTAATATCAAATATTTAATATTACAAAAAACTCGGCATAGTAACTATAATAAAAGATAAAAAAATATATTATTATATTATATAAACACGATTCCCAAATTTCAAATTAATTAAACAATTCAAATTATTAGTAATATTAATTGTCATAAATATTAACCTACCAAGAGCACATAAAATAATCCAATGCTTCATATTTGTTTTTATTATTATGAATTTATATACACTAATACATAGTAACACACGTCTGCGTCTGTCCGTATAAGAAAGGCTTACTTAAAAAAATAGAATGGCCTATTATCTGTGCAAAGATTATATATCGATAATTATACGGGCGATATAAGTTATGAAATGTATAGACAAGGAATATTTGTCAATTCCTCATACAAGTTTAAGTATGTGAATATTATTTTTTCAAATACACAAACATATATAAAATAAATTATTTATTTATTTATTGCACTGGCTCAATATCTCAAAATGTATCTTGGCCACGCATCAAACCTATGAAACTTGGGATGACCGACAGAACTATGACTATAATTAGTCACACATTATGTACCTTTGGCATCGTGATTCGTTTTAGATAGATTCTCTTATTCTTTTTAGATGTCTGAACCGACACAGCCTGGGCCTTTGTTTTCTTTATTACTTTGGCTTCGATCACGTATTCTTCGGGTTTAGCATTATTCGGGGTTCAAGGTATAAACGAAATTAAATCAAAGAAGTTAAGGACAAAATGTTATTTATTAATATTTTGTTTCAAATTTCCTTGGCCTATCTATAGCCTTTAGTCTAATAATTATATTTCGCTTATGTCCACTCTATACCTTTCTAATATCTATGGTTGTGTCATTTATTCAATGCAGGTGTTCAGACGATTTTATTAAACTGTTGATAGCTTATCATGTAATGTGTCATATCCAAATTGTAAGAATCCGGTGTCAAGTTAATAATGCCGTTATGGGTATAGAGCCGAAAATTAAAGTCTGCGCAGGGCGGCTGGCAGAAACTGGATGCGTGAAGCCGAAGATCGGGTTGGCGCTTCATGGGGGAGGCCTATGTCCAGCAGTGGACTGCCGCAGGCTGTTCATATAGGACCCTCCAGCTTCCATCCGGTTTCCATTTTCCTCGGCTCTAAACGGAGACCGGCTTTCTTTAATATTACCATAAATGCGATCCAGTACCATACGTTTTTCCCGAAAATACATGCCACGCACCACCAATCTATAGAACCAGCTCCCTTCAGTGGTATTTCCAGGCCGCTATGACATTGGAACTTTAAAAAAAAACTCAAAATCTTAAGGACAGATTCTCGGAAGGACTCGTTTGCCTTCCTGTCCCATAAAAAAAGATAATTCAATGCTGGACATTGTTTTCTCCCAAGTTTTTTTCTATAGCAGGGTAGGCAAAATAGCAGCGGCACCTCACCCATCCACTCCCATAGGCATCCACTACGCCAGAGGTGTCACAGATACATCGCCGTTGAGTTGGCAGGAAAATTAGACCGCTAAATACGCGGACTGCCGACAAAAGATCTCAAATTTCAATTCGCGTAAACGACGTTCCGTAGATATCGTACACCAGGGGTAGCCAATCGTCCAGGCAAGGGGAAGAAAAAATTATAATTTCAAAATATAATAGAAAATACTAAGAATAATATCGTCAAGCTTACATTTAATATACCAGAATAATCATCATCTTTGTTCTGTAATTCCACTTAATAAAATAAAAAATTATATTTGAATACTCATTTACTCAATCAAAATTTCATGTAAGTATTTATAATTTAATGGATAGATAGCATAGTGTACTTTTAGTAAACAATGGATTTTGAGTATAATAATAAAGTTGGCCACCCCTGTCATATAGCAATAATTGATAGCCATTACATTGTTGCACGCGTCTGTGGAATGTTATAAAAATGTACAGTCACGCCAGAAAATATCATGAAAATTAAAAATTGATATTATTTATCTGAGTGATATCGATTTTGACGATCAATGATCTCAGTGATGCCACCGCTCCCGGGTCAATGATGGCCTGATGATGATGGTAATTATTCCGAGTCTTGATTCGTTTTGGATATGCTTCGTTGGTTCGTTTCTTCAGAAATGGGATGAATTCCTCTCATTTCTCACCATTGGAACATATATGGACGGAGAAAAATATAAAATCTATAGGTATAAATAATTAGTTATCTATATACACACATTATATCAACATTATAAATCTCGCATCTATCTCTCGTACTTATGAGGTTAGTCCTTGTGTGAAATTGTCCTCAGCCCTCAGGCTAACGTCGCCAACACAAACCAATAAAATTCTAATTTTAGTGTCATGTGAGAAAAATAAACATCCAAGCGTTTTTTCAGCCTCGTTATTAACTATTATTAATAACCAGGCTTTAAAATTGCAAAAAATCTGAAAATGATACTTAGATTTTTTTAAATATGGAACAGCGCCATCTGTTTTGCAACTTAATAATTATAATTAAATTAATATATTAATATAATTATAATATTAATATTTTTCATATTCCTTCATTACTAAGATAGTTTGCTATTAATAATGATCTATTTTGATGGAGTTTAATTTTATTCCACAATTTATATTTATTTATGTGCCTTTACACCTCTTATCACTAGAGTTTCGAAACCCATCCTAAAATCTAAATAACATAAATATTGTAATTTATTGTTTTCGATGTTAAATCTATAATATAATACATGTACAGAAACAAAGTCCTTTCATCAGATTTTTTGTATAATTGCTCTTATCTTATTGCTCGGAGCTGTGCGGCTGTAGAAAAAAAAATGTTTACATATTTTTATTCAATTTTAATCCTTTTGGCCTTTGAATCATTGATGACAAAGGCTGATTTGTATGGATGATCTTCATGATTTGCTAATTTTAGCAAATGGAATAATTATATTTCTTATCAACTGAAGAGTAAATTAGACAATTTTCACCATCTGGTTCCGTGGTGTAGTGGTTATCACGTCCGCTTTACACGCGGAAGGCCGCCAGTTCGATCCTGGCCGGAATCAAATTTTTTTCGTTTTTCCTGTTATGTGTATGTTTTTCAAGATATGTAAGAAATTTCAACTAAATTCAAAGAATCAAGAAAACTTGTTTTTTCGTTTAGAACCGTTCCTCATTTATAAATGCTAGGATCTTATGGTGATAGCGGAAATAATGCGTTGAATTTATTTTTATCTTTTAGGCCGCAGTTGCTCAGCCCGTGATGTTGCTATAAGCGAATATTTTAAAATATGAAATGGTAAAAGGTAATAACAGAATAGACAAAAGTTGCAATGTTGTAAAGGATTTAACACATGGCGTGTAAGTCAGTAAAGTAGTGGGCAGAAATACGGGCACTGTCCCAAACTATCTTAGTAGTGGAGTTCCCGATCGCTAGCATGATTGTTATTAATCAGAAATTCGTTTATATTTTGAATTCATATTTGATACAAATCTGGTATAAAGCGTAGTTATAGGCATATTTATTATCTACTCGTGAATGTCGACCTATCGATGATTGAAGATATTACATGGTTACCCTTGCGTTTCTGCGTTTTTTTTAATACAGTAATAACTATATAGTAAGATATGCACTCAGCGCCATCTAGCTGTGCACAGTAGTCCTGTTTTGCGAGATACATAATTATTACGCAGTTGCCGCTTCTAACGTTGTTCGAGAGATGACATTAAAGCTAAATTAATTATAAATCATATTTTAAAAGCGCGTTTTAAAATAAATATTTAAATTAAAAATAATAGTTTTAAAAAAACAGTCAAAAAGACGTAATCAACCACCCGTAAAAAGTAAAAACTGTATTGCTAGAAAATTCTGTTCATGCTAAAGCAAAATTATGCGACAAAATGTACACATATTGATAAATGACATTAAAACGAAAACAAAAGCAAATAAATAAAAAATTAGGTTTACTCAAAAAATAAACATTTTGGTAAAATAAAATAATTTGTGAATATTGCTTCATTTTAATATAAATGAATAAAAAGTATCCTGAAACATAATGTTTTATTGCACGTACGTACGTTATGGATTACTGGAAAATAAGTTAAAAATAATTTAAATTGTCCCATTGATGCATGTTACTGATAACTTTTAACATTTTATTTAATTTGCCGACAGATGTCACTGAAATAAGATATTTACCGGCACTAAAGTGTATTAATAGTATTTCCTTATACAGACAGTCTGCCACATTTACATCAGTCGGTCGTCAGACAAGCCTCGTCTGTTTATTAGCAGGTATTTTTGGTTCGTCAATGCACATTTGGTTTACGAACCGACGAGATGTGTAATTGACGATTAATATTATTAAGTGGTTAGGTGAAGAAACAGGGATTTTTAATGCATATAGTATAGTTTACCACCAAAAAATAAAATCCAATTATTTAAACAATGACAACAAAATAAAAATGACACGCTGCCCGGCGTTTAGATTTCTAAATTAAATTGTCTAAATCAAGAGTCGCCAAATTTTTTTGATCATCGACCCCTGAATAATATATCCCTTATATATTTTTCGTAATCTCTCGATCTACTACCCCCAAAAATGAATTTTCAGTTAATTCAAATGAAACTATCAAATAGGTACTGTACTGTTTGTACATTTATTTTATGATTTTAAACATTTATTAAAGTAATTTTACGTTGTTACTATACATACTTATAGTTCTTTGTAAAATATATTTATCTTGAAATTTAAATACTTTAATATTTATTATATAATAAGTAAAGTAACAACACATTTATTGCTTCTTCAAAAGATGTGAAGAAGTGTGCCTGGTGTTTCTTGTTTCATTCGTAGTAATAATTTAATTAATTCATTTTCTATCAATAAAATTATATTAAGTTAATTATAAAAATCATTCACAAATTTTACTACATACGCAGTTTGGTATGTGTGATTTGTATATTAAGAATTGTTTTTTCTTTAATCCTCAATCGACCCCTACTTTTATTAAATGTCTTTATAGACCACTTTAACCTCTGACTTATACAGTATCTTTAAAGTTTCAAATAAGAACTTGTGTTAATTAATAGCGGTCGATTTTCGACCCCCAAAATCAGTTTTCATTTATATCGACCCCTGGGAAACCGATTTCGACCACAAGGAGTCCACTTTGGGAATTCCTGGTCTTAATGTTGACCGTCTCGTCGGGCACACTCTTGGAATCTAGCGGCAGTGTTCTGTGCCACTCACTGAAGTAATAACGTCGGAACGCCGTTAACTTCGTGGACGATATTTTCTGAAATTGTCGTCGAGTTTATTTCATAGACTTGTAACATGCCAACTAGCACAATTATTATTACAATATCTAATTTTTTTATAATAAGCTGTAGTAATTATTAAGTATACAATAGTTTTCTTTATACTCAGCGACGCACTAGCATACTCTTTACAAATTCGCAACACCCTTACATATAATACTTACAAGCAAAATTTTTGATAGTAGAAGTGAAGGTAAACCTATTTTTAATTGCGTGAGTACACGACATACAAACACATAAAATATAAAAATACATCCAAATATCGTATTTGCAAATCTCGCGGTACACTTGACAGGGGCTATTGTGTCACGACACGGTAGTTGAGAACCGCTGTACTAGATAGATAGATAGATGTATTCTTTATTATACACTAAAAACAAAGTAATACAATTATTGATTGTAATATTTATATACAAATGGTGGTCTTATCGCTAATAGCGAATTCTTCCAGACAACCGTAGAATGGACAGTGTTAAAAAGATAATTTGATGTATCTTGGTGATAACATTACCGTCAGGATGTTAAAAAAATATTAATAAACGAATAAATAAAAACATACGTAGATCTTTATAAAGATTGATAAGATTTTTGACAAGCTTTTAGAAAATCGGGAGAGACTTCGCTTGTTTTACCTACTAATTGTTCTTCTGCTCAAAAAACAATGAAAAACATAATTTTTAAACATAGGTATCTTACCAACTGACTATGGGGGGCAAATACCATGCCTATTATTAGGAAATTAACAAGGAAAAATGAAACTAGGAGAAATTATAAATATATTTAATAAAAACGTTGAAATATTCTAAAGCTTTTTTTGCACGCATCAACACGCTAATTACGCCATTTCGCCCATTTCTTCATGCTGCAACTCCTCTTCCTCATCGAACACTACATCATCGTCATCTACTTGAGCCTCCTGTTTGAATAAAATGTCTAGCTTGCAAAAATGTTATAACTGTATAATACAATAAAAAAAAATAGAAGAAATTATTTTGGCTACCTTTCATAAATTCATAAGAACAAACAAATAAAAAAATTGGACAACGAAGAAAAATTGTATTTTCTTTTAATTTTTTTTTAAACCATATTAACATTGTCATCCACTACAAGTTAAAAATCTACAAGAAAAAATTCCAAAATGGCCGCCATAAAAGGCTAAAATCGTTATTTATATAACGATATAACGGGCTTAAATAATTATTAAAGCTACTTACCTGATACTGTTGATATTCGGAAATCAGGTCGCTCATGTTGCTGGCAGCTTCTGTGAACTCCATCTCATCCATACCTTCGCCCGTGTACCAGTGAAGGAAGGCCTGTCAACGTGAATAAAGAGTGTCCGATGGTGGATGGATTTAAATTTTCAACCTTAATTACTACTTTCAAACAAGGAATATTCGACCTAGAACCTTATATAAACATTCGTAGTGCCTTAGGCAGTGCAGAATCGTTGCCGGCCTTTGAGGAAAGGTCATTATGGGAGGGGAAGGGAAAAGGACGGTAGGGCCTCCGGAACTCAACCGCTCACCGGACGAAGCGCGGTAGCTAAGCTACCACTCGATGCCGGTTTTCAGCGGAAGTGTGGTACTTCCCCGGGTGAGCCAGCCCATTCAACAAACAAATAATATGCCATATTGCTACAGACAAATAATATGCCATTCTTGACAAAATATTCGTCTGCAGTGTGGATATACCACTACAATATGACGTCCCCATTTCTGGTAAAATGAACGTTAAACCCACCAGGCTTGTCAAAGCGGATTAGCGTGAACACCCAGACTCGGTTTTTAACCTTAATTACTACTTTCAAACAAGGAATATTTGACCTATAATATAATATAAATATGATCGAATATTGCTCGTTTGAAAATAGTAGTTAACGTTGAAAATTAAATTCTGCCAGCGACACTTATTATTTTAAATGATAGAAATATATAAAAAGTTAGTGAAAAGATGATTTAGAAGTTAAGAAAAAAATATAATTAGAAAAAAGCTATACTAGGAATTAAATGCATTCTCTTTGGAAATAATATTTTCTAAAGACGTCCATCGTGAATTTCTTTCATAATTTTTGTTTCAGCACATATACATATGTTCTACTAAAGTGTAAAGGTCATCCCAAAAAGAATTGGCGGGAGTATCCATATTCAAAATAAATATACGTAAGCCATAAACATTTCGAAGTAAGAGACGAAATTTGCCGCAGAGCATTAAGACGAAATTTGCCACAGAGCATTAAGACGAAATTTGCCACAGAGAATTAAGACGAAATTTGCCACAGAGCATTAAGACGAAATTTACCACAGAGCATTAAGACGAAATTTGCCACAGAGCATTAAGACGAAATTTACCACAGAGCATTAAGACGAAATTTGCCACAGAGCATTAAGACGAAATTTACCACAGAGCATTAAAACAAAATTTGCCACAGAGAATTAAGACGAAATTTGCCACAGAGCATTAAGACGAAATTTACCACAGAGCATTAAGACGAAATTTGCCACAGAGCATTAAGACGAAATTTACCACAGAGCATTAAGACGAAATTTGCCACAGAGAATTAAGACGAAATTTGCCACATAGAATTAAGTCAATAAATCGATATCTCGATAGCAAAAAAATCTTTAATAAATGTATTATAAAATGCCACAAATATTACCCGTCTTCGGAACATAGCGGAGAACTGCTCGGAGATACGTTTGAAGATCTCCTGTATGGCTGTGGTGTTGCCGATGAAGGTGGCGGACATTTTTAGTCCACGAGGCGGGACGTCACATACCGCCACTTTTAAATTATTCGGTATCCACTCAACGAAGTAGCTGAAAAGGATTGAAATGACATGAAAATATCCTTAGTAGTGTAGTGATATATTGACGTATACATATTACCTATAAACCTATATTGCAAATACATAAAACCATTTTAAAAAATATTTTTTTTAACATTTATCATTTTAAATTTTAACATACATACATACATATCGTCACGCTTGTCTCTTGTAGGGGTAGAGTCTATGTGTTCGCAAAACTCTAGCAACGCATCTGCGACGCATCTTGCGTTGCGAATGTATATGGGCGGAGATGATCACTTACCAACACGTGACCAACATGCTCGTTTGCCTGCTCTGCTATTAAAAATTTAGTTTCAAAATATTTTTTTTGTTATGGAACAAGAAGACAATGAAGTGACTGCGACACCAAGGGCACTGTAGACACGTTGCCTTAGGGTGAAATTTAATAAAGTCAGAACAAGAAGGAATATTTTCTTTAAAACATTAATTTATCTATAGAAATAAAGGTTTGTCAACGTTGAACTTAACAGGTGAAATATATAACGTAAATTATTAATGACCTCTTTAATAGTGAAGGGATTAATGACCTCTTAAGATAAAGGGATCAATGACCTCTTTAAAACAGCAGCATAGGGCGGGTCATTGACATATTGTTGTAACAAGTTGGCATATTAAGTGGCACAAATTGGCCGCAGGTTTGTAATTGTATGTATTAGTATATCTAATTTACGAAAAAAATATACTTAAAAACTATTTTGTAAAATAAAATATACTGCTTTTTAGGAATATAGTACAAGTGGGTAATACGAGGAAACTGTATGTTTGCATACCTTGAGTTTTTGTTCTGTATGGCCAGGATCTGATCGTCCACCTCCCGCATGGACATATGCCCACGGAACATGGTGGCGACCGTGAGGTAGCGCCCGTGTCGAGGGTCGCACGCCGTCATCATGTTGCCGGGGTTGAACATCTGTAACATTAACCCAAAAAAATATATTTTTTTTCGTAATTTTAGAAATCATTCTTACTTTTAATATATAAAGAAAAGTATTTTTTGAGCTAAACAAAGTATTTAATCGGATATGCTTTAAGGTTTTACGTTGGATGGTATCAAAAGTGAGAAAAAATTGTTTTGTACAGTTATGAATTATGATAATTAGGGCGATGATATGTGTATTTCTATACCTGATTTACTTAATAATCATCGACGCAAAAAAAAGAAAAACAAATAAAACTTGCTCCCAGAGCCAAATATATACAAAACATTTTAATATTACTGAATAAATTGTACCTGATCACACAAAAACAGATTCAACGCTGTTCAAAATTTTCTATAAGTCGTAGAACTGCGAGACTCGGACCATTCGATGTAGTATTTTTTTGAACCGAATATGCATTAAAAAATTTGACGTCGGTGTCGTTTACAGCGTTTTCGCTTTGTGTCTATATGTGTTTGTTCTTCTAACTGAAACACGGAGGTATAGAGCATATTTGTCAACTTAAATCTTCTCACTCACCTGACTCATGAGTTCAGGAACTGTCTGCGCGCGGTAGTTGAATGAGTTGCGAGCAGTCAACGGGGCGAAACCTGGAATTTTAAGCATTTATAAATAAATATGGTATTTTTTGATACATACAATATTGGTGACCATATGTGTGTGTGTGTGTATGTATATATATATATATATATATATATATATATATATATATATATATATATATATATATATATATATAATGTATTGTGAATAAATATGTAATAATTTAATATGTACTTACCTGGCATGAAGAAGTGCAACCTAGGGAAGGGAACCATATTGACGGCTAACTTTCTGAGATCCGCGTTCAATTGTCCCGGGAAGCGTAGACACGTGGTCACCCCGGACATTGTTAACTGAAATCGAATGATGACTTTATAATTTCATATTGACCTTTTAAACATATACATAGGTTATATATATATATATATATATATATATATATATATATATATATATATATATATATATATATATATATATATATATATATATATATATATATATATATATATATATATATATATATATATATATATATATATATATATATATATATATATATATGTATATATATATATATAAAATCACATTAAAGTCAAATTTCGAACACTCACCGAAATGAGATGATTCAAATCGCCATAACTGGGGCTGCTCAGCCTCAGGGTCCGGAAGCAGATGTTGTAGAGGGCTTCGTTGTCGATGCAGAACGTCATATCCGTGTTCTCGACTAGCTGATGCACGGATAGAGTGGCATTGTACGGCTCCAGCACCACTTCGCTCACCTGATATATCAAATATACACTATTAGTACATGAATACACGTATATTGTAATATCTCAGAGATGTGAATATCCACGAAGGACTCTCTGCCCTGGTCACTCTTAGCGCCCTAAGATACTTTTACCACCTCATTAGGAAAAGGCCAGAAAACATAGATTACAAGATTTTACTGGGATTTTACTTAAGTTGACACTAAACATTCCCCGGACCACCACTCTATGGAAACAGCTACCTTCGGTGGTGTTTTCAAAAGGATACGACATTGAAACCTTCAAAAAAAACATGTCTACTCATATTTTAAAGGCCGGCAACCATCAACCGGCAAACATGATGCCATCTGGTGTTGCGGATGTCTATGCGCGGCGTAAATTACTTTCTAACAGGCGACCCTTGTCTGCCTTCCTGTGCCATTAAAATTATACATATATAAATAGATATTCTTTATTATACACCAAAAACAAAGTTTATTTATACACAAATGGCGGTCTAATCGCTAATAGCGATTCCTTCCAGACAACCATAGGATGAACACAATGTTAATAAGATAATTTGATGTAGGTTAGGTAGGATACATTATCGTCAGAATGATAGAAAAAATGTATTAATAAACAATGTTAATAGCTATAAGCAAAATTATAAATAGAAAGAGGGCAGTGGTAAAAGAAAAAGGGATAGGATATAGATAAATTGTCCAAACTCAGATGAACCTTTTTAAGTGTAACACGAGATGTGTCGGATAACAAATATAAAACAATATTCATACCTTGGGCGAAGGAACAACACTAAAAGTGCTCATAATTCTGTCGGGGAACTCTTCCCTAATTTTGCTCAGGAGGAGCGTCCCCATACCGGATCCCGTTCCACCGCCGAGGGAGTGAGTTAGCTGAAACCCTGAGACAATTGTTCAAAAATTTATAATTAATAGGTGTATCATTGTCTCGAGTAACTGATCAAATATTCACTAAGGATGCCACAAGATGGCATAGCCCACTCGTCACAAAACGACAGTGTCGACCGAAATAACGTTGGACAGATGACTTCAAAGCAATAGCAGGGGAGCATTGGATGAAAGTAGCAAAGGATAGGAAGGAGTGGAGCAAATTTGAGTAGCCCAAATCCTACATAAAGGGGCTCTTCAAATCCTGAATGATTCTAAGATATATTTTTTTATCAATTAGTTTTAAAAATTGTTAGGAATCATTAAAGGGAAATAAAAAGTTAAGAATATTGATTTCTTGCTGAAAACTAGCGCCAGATGCTCCAATAGAGCGCGCCTGGCATACGCTGAGCAAGAACCATTTTGTGGCACTTTTCAGATTTTAGTATTTTTTTGTTATCTTTCTTTTTTATATGTATACAATATAATATCTGTATTGGTTTTAATTTTTTTGATATGAACTATCTTATCGCAGGGTATGAGAGTATAATCGTAGAGGTCGTTTCAATTCAGGCTATGCTCCTCTCCACTCGACTCGAATGCGAAAATAGGATGAAGCTACCTCGTCTTTGGCAAAATTTACGTTCGATAGTAGTGAGCAGGTTCAGGGATAAGGGTACATGGCTTGTAACCTAAGGGTACTTGTAGAAATAAAGTAGAATTATCCGCAGTCTTTTACATCTTATGTTCGCTACGCATTGATATAAGTACTAAAATAATATGCTGTTAGGACTAAGAATTACCTTGTAAGCAATCACATCCTTCAGCCTCCTTCCTGATGACATCTATCACGGAATCCACCAGCTCTGCGCCTTCGGTATAATGACCTTTGGCCCAATTGTTACCTGGATAAAAATATCATTGTCATACAGCTAAAACTGTCGATATAACTAGTATTAAATAAAGCCAGAAGATGACCAATCGGCTCAATGGCGGGCCGACGGAGTTAATGGTCGCGGGTTCGATTCCCGCATCGGAATGAATATATGAATGGCCTACAGATATTTATTTCGAGTCTGGTAACCCCGTCAATACGCATTGGAAAGGCGTGGCGGGTTAACGTCCGTTCCTCCAGAAATAGGGGGCCCGTGCTCAGCAATGGGACATATGTGGGCTGTAAAACATAAAGTAAAGCCAATAATATAATAATTTATTATATTTGTAATATGTGTTATTATGTAATTCATTATATTTGTAATATGTGTTATTACATAATTTATTATATTTGTAATATGTGTTATTGTATAAGTTTCTTACCAGCACCGCTTTGTCCAAACACAAAGTTGTCGGGTCGAAACAGTTGACCATAGGGACCACCTCTCACCGCGTCCATCGTTCCCGGTTCCAAGTCCACGAGCACGGCACGTGGTACATACTTCCCTACAACATGTTACAACGTGAATATTTCAACAAAACCACAGTAGGTAACTTCTGGTCATTGACCTCCCTCACAGGTATATCCTTACCTGTGAGGGAGGTCAATAACCATTTGAGATTTGTGGTCAATGACCGTTGCCATAATTTCACATTTGGCAGGCGCATTGTGTTCACATTAAAAATATTGATGAGCGGCTAGCAGATTGTGGATGCATTATACGCATCCACAATCTGCTAGCCTAGCTAATAATCGGGCTAGGAACCGCATCTTGGGGGGCTAACTCACAAACCACCCGTGGACATGAATGAAAAATGATGATGAATCAATGATAATTGAGAAGAAGCAATGCAAGTAGGATGTATTGGACATAACATTATCTTCTCGTTTGTTCTTTCAATCCTGAAGATCGTGAAATTGAAAGGTCTCGATGTAAATATGGTGCCAGCTGCACGGGTATCTCCAGTGTATTGGTTATTTAGTCTGCCCGTTGTGACGGCCTTTGGTTTTGTGTTTTTATGGGATAGGGAGGTAGATGAGCAAGCGTATCACCTGATGGAAAGCAATTAACGCTGCCCATATACATCCGCAACGCCCATAGACATCCGCAACGCCCATAGACATCCGCAACGCCCATAGACATCACAGACGCGTTGTCGGCCTTTAAGATACGAAATAGGTTTTGTAATTTTTATTTTTTGTAAACTATATTTCAACTCGCGCCTTATGATACAGCTAAATTGGCTTCAACGTTAATGATTTACTAACATAATTTTAACGTGTACATTACAGTTACTCATACAAAGATGTAAAAATGTTAAAATGTAAAATGTATGGACCAAAAAAAATTGTCTGAAATAAAGAATATTATTATTTCTTTATGGTTTGTATAATTTAGTTTATAGTTCTTAATTCTTTATTTCAGTCTTTTGTAAAATTATATTAAGTATGGCAATTAGAATAATATATGTAACACATAAATGTGTCATAGAAGGGAACTGTGTGCCGTAGTACGGGGTTCGCCCTAGTTCGGCGAGCAGTGAAACAAAATTGCAAACTTGTTAATGATCAATAAATATATTATTATTATTAATTATTCTGTAAGGTACTACTGCCAGTCTACTGGTATTTAGACAATTAAAATAATAATAATAGTTTTTTAAAAAATCCCCTATCTGTTCAGCAATGCAGCGAAACATCAGTCAGTCAAAATAATATAGGCTGATAAATAATTATTTACTAACAAAAAATATAAAACACGCGATTCGTATTTGCAAATAGTTCTTATACACCACAGGCATCAAAATATTTTTTATTGGATAGAATAAGCTTTTTCACTCCAAGCAATCTGCATCACCAGATCCTATGGAACTGCAGAAGCGTTGCCGACCTGTGGGATATGTGTAGGCTTATTTTTCGAATTTTAAGTACAGTTCACCTCTTCTATGATGGAAAGAAAAACAAGAAGAAAGCTAAGATGTTGAATAATGTTCTTTTATTAGTCAACATCTGGGTTTGGAAGCCTCTTTCATCATCATCAAGGCATTACAGCCGCAGGTGGGCCTCAGCCTGGTTCAGTGAATTTTTCCAGTCGGATCTTAGTTTGGCCTTTTCTCTCCGGCCCCTCACACCGATTGACTCTAAGTCGTCTTCGACTCCATCTAGCCACCTGAGCTTAGGCCTACCGCGGGTTCTACGACAATCTGGTTTGCCGTCGAGTAGGCGTTTAGATTCTAGTCTCGTCTTTTGGAAGCCGTCTTTGCTCGCTGATTAATATTAAAACATAATGCAAACATGCAGCACGTAGACCGCACCCGAAGTTTATCGCGACAGCGCATCACGCGCATATCTTCGACTGATAATCTAGACTTAGTGTTGGCAATCGAACCACTTACATTCCTCATGGCGTTGGTTTAGAGATATCCATTAGCGGCGATAATTACTTATCACATAAGGTAACCCGTTGTACGTTAGCATCCTTCTATTGAGGATAAACATACATATGTGTATTAAATACCAGTAGACAACGACTGTAACCATTCAATACTGTAGTGATACATTGATAAATGTATCACTAATATATTGAAACTCTTTATTTGAATAGAATAAAACCTTTTATATTATTGGGTTGTTCAGAAAGTAATTTCGTTTTTTCTCAACAGAGGATTTAATTGTATTTTTTCAAATCAAATCAAACCATTTTTCCAACACAAAGCCGATATTCATCAAAAAAAAGGTGATGCTGTCTGTTTGGTGGGATTTTAAAGGAATTGTTTTTTTTGAACTTTTACCGGATAACACAACGATTAATTCTGAAGTCTACTGTCATCAGCTGGACAAACTGAATGATACACTTCAACAGAAAAGATCAGAACTAATCAACAGGAAAGGTGTAGTGTTTCACCAAGACAACGAGAGAACTCACACAAATTTGGTCACTCGGCAAAAGCTTTTATAGCTTCAATGGGATACAATGTCACACTTGTATTCTCCAGACCTGGCACCTTCGGATTATTATTTGTTCCGGTCACTCCAAAATTTTTTAGACGATAAAACATTCACCTCAAATGAGGAGGTCAAAACCTGTATCACCTCGATCAGTTTTTTGCCAGCAAAGACCAAAAATTTTATGAGCGTGGAATTATGCTACTACCAGAAAGATGACAAAAGGTGTTGGACCAGGACGGCTAATATTTAATTTAATAAAGTATTTGTTTATTATACGAAATCTGTCTTTCATTTGCACAAAAAAAAACGAAATTGCTTTCCGATAGACTAATTCCTAATATATTACTTCTTTTTAAATTCGTTTTTCTTTTAAAATAAAAAAGAAATAAATTGTTTTATGAAAACAAAAAGTCTAATCTTTTTGTTTTTATAAAACAATTTATTTCTTTTCGACTGACGTCTTTCGATAGACATGTCACCCGTCCGGCATAAGAAATGGATATAATAAATGTAAATTGATAAAGTATGAATAAGATATCAATGCACAGTGAATAGAAAAATAAATTAATTTAATTTGTAACAATTTCATTTTTATCGAAGATAAAACCCCCTAAAGATCCCGTGTGTCACCGTAGCAGTATGGCTGGCACGCTAGAGTACACAGGCAAGATGGCGATTCTAGAACTTTTTTATTACAAAACTAAGATTAATACAAAAGTTACACCTGTAGACGCCTCATTGTAGTACACGTTAATCCTTTCCTGCTGCAGAGAACTCACTCCATTGTAATAACCGTTTGGGTCTAAGCCATGCTCATCTGATATGATCTCCCAGAACTAAAAAAAAAAACAATTTCTATTATCTTCGTTTATCTTCATTCAAATTATCATCATCATCGGCAGGCTATCTACATTGTTCAACCCTAAAGTTAACTATTTATTATCTTGATATAAATTTACGTCACGGCTTAATAATCACAGTAGTCATGGTCATTGGCATAAGTGAAGCGGTTTACTCAATTAATAGTATGAAAGCTGACGAATTTAAAAAAAAACTCCTTTTAATAGCATATTTATCATTATTACAAGCAAGAAGAGAAGTAATATTTTTAGAACTGGCCACTTATAAAAAAACGTAAATAAAACTAGACAAGGACTTAGTATTTATTTCTTTTTAAATGATTGATTGATGAAATTTGAGTGATAATATGAAAATTGTTGGCCATAGTTAACGTAATATAGTTTTCATTTAATTAATGTATGTTTGTGTGCGTTTTCGTAGGTGCGCGCTTCTTTGCGTGCACGTGTGTTTTATTAGTTTTTAGATTTTGCAAAGGGAGCAAAGATTTACACATAAAAATATCAACAGGTCAAATAATGGAAATATTCAGAAAACTCTTTTTATTGTTGTTATGAAACTATAATATGAATTCCAAATGACAATTTTTTTATTTACCCAAACGAAGATGGACCGTCAATAGCTTTGACCTTGTTATGACCCGCGAACAAGCAATTTTGAATCATAATGTTGTGTGCATACGAACCAGTATATTCACAACACTCTTCAACAACAAACACAACGCGTTAGTTATGATATCTTCTGAGTATTACTCAGGGTACATCGGCTTACAATCGTGGAGCTAAAACTCACGCGATCATGGGTCTTGGTGTGGATGGTTTCCACACAACAAGTTTCGCCTGACCATGAAGCATCCTCAACTGTAATAGACTCTACGGAACACAACCATTGGGAGACTGTTGTGAATATTCTGGTTCTCATGCACACAATATTGTTTTTCAAATTTGTTTTATTGCACATCTTTAGCCAGGTAGTCGTTGACTCTCTATTTGAATAATGGATTACCGCAAAACAACGTCGTCATTAATCATACCCGAACGAAATAAATTGACAGCTATTATACTAAAAGCGATCATCATCGCTTATAATACAAAGTTTATAATATTCTTTTTACACTTACATGGGTAATATGAGGTTAGCGTGAAACAATCCCCACAATATGCGCTTACATTAGATTAATGAAGCCGTAGAAGATCGACAAGGTGGCATACAAATCAATTGTGGCGTAACGAAAGGGGGGGGGGGTCAGGCATCAACCCACAGGGTTGTTTTCTCAGGGACATTTACATGAAGTGGGTTTTTTAAATTATGACACAAAGACTGCTGATTCATCAAATTGAATCGGGGACTACTGCCCCAACCCCCGGGCTGCGAATGTTACTGAGCCCCGCAAAAGCCACATTAAATACTTAAGTTTTTTTTTACTCTTGCAATTATCTTTGAGCTGAATGGCAGTGGCGTTATATACTTGATGGGAAGAAAGTGTGTATATCAAAACAACAAAATATAAAAAATTAACGTCTCCCCCCCTCAGACGGCCGCTCTAAAATGTACAAACATTGAGCGATCCACGGCGTTAAAAATATTGGGGACCCCTGGTGTAGATCAAGCTGTTAAGAAGCCTAAGTTTAGTAGTGGACTAGTTTAGAATGTTGGTAATAACTAATTGAAAATGTAAATTCCAAGAACATAACTATGGATTAAGTGTCAGTATTCACGTCCCGTGTTTGATTGTCCAGAGATCGAAACAATAATTACCTTTAATAATTAGCATGATATTTATCATGATATATATAATCGAACATATTTTATAAATATAATCGAAAATATTTAAATTGCAACATTTCAAATTGTCGTATTAAACGACTGCGTGGATCGGAGGAATGTGAGCGCCATACCTGTTAATGCAGTGAAGAATAACAAGGATGACATTCCACACACTAATTAAATTAACTTGTGCCTTTGTAGGTGTTCGAAATTATTTTATGAATTATTTTCAAATTTTTATAAAACCAAATAATGAACAAAGAATAAAGGATTACCTTTTATTGATTTTTAAATGTATAATTAATGCTAAGTTTATATCTGTTTGATAATTATTATGATAATTTCATATCTAAATATTAACTAAATTTTACACGTAATAATGTCCTAAAAAGTAATTGAACCCTAAAAAAAATACTTCTAATCTTTAAAATATTTTTGACAATTTTTTATCGGAATATGGCAGTGATGATGAATAATAACCTCGTTACTTAGTATGTGATAAGGATTTCCGATAACTTTCCATAAACTTTTAGGCAGGCGTTATGAAATTGTTTATGATTTTATTATGAGAAAATTTCTTATTTATATGACTAAGATAATTAATTACGTCACAAAAATCCAGCTAATGGGTGACATGTAAAATCATACACAGGAAAGGAGATTTTGCAAGAAAATACGCGTGGAACCAAATGTAATGTATTGTAATATACTTTAATGTCATACAATATGTGCATAATGAACGATATAAATAAAAATATTTCGCCTTGTCTTGTTATCCTTAAATATACATTTTTTTTAAATAATAGAAGGAAGTTAGGTAAAATTAATTATTTCTGTAATTATACTGAAAAGTTCATTTTAATGTTATGTAAAATATTTTAAATGATATTGATTTAAAATGGTAGGCATGTTCAGCCTCATCATGAGAAGTAATTTTTTTAAATAACAAAAAAAATAAAATGTTCACTAGAATTACACATAATTTCTGATGTCTTTAGTTCGTACGTAAAATCAAAGTACACGATTCATTTTAATCTTATATAATATATTCTAAATTTTATTTATTGGAACTATATCGTATCTAAACTATATTGTATGTAAATATAAAACATAGATAAAAAACAACCTTAGATCCAATTTGATTTCCACACTGACCAGCTTGAACATGTACAATTTCACGCATTTTGAACAAGAAAAAACACACACAGCAATCACACTAGATAAATTACAACTTTATTTTAAAAAGAACTTAACGCATAATTCTATAAATATACACGGTCAAAGTAAAAAAGAAAAGATTGTCCGATTCGTCTTATCGGGACTTATCAGTATTATCAGTCCATTCGCACGTAAAGCTAAGGTAACACTGATAAACAGTTGAGGGAACATTTTCACTTGACCTCCAAACTGTGCAGTAAAATCGAGCCGGACAGTTCATAGTATAATGGTTTGCTTTAACAGTTAGTGTAATTTAATCAGTAATGTAGGCGTATAGGCCCTATATATAATTTCTTCATGCATACTTTAATTTTTTCATTCTAATAATTTATATAATATTTTATTACTACTTAATACGTGAAATGTCAATTATATTTTCACATTTTAAACAACTTCTAAAGAAATCGATTGTCTATTTCTTTACAGCAACATATTCCTTCGGTTCTGTTCAGAATTTAAGGATAATTATTAAAGAAGGTGCCATTAAAATATCATGCCTACATCATTCAATAATAAATAGGTATGACCTATATGCATTATATATGCTATGTATCATAGATTATACACTAATACTATTTTCTTTTCTTTGATGGCAATTAGTTATAACTATTATGCCAGTGTCAAGTAAAATACAATAATATCGAATCTCTTGAAATGTCCGTTTATCACTATTATATTAATAAAATTGTGAGTATAAAAACTCGCTAATGTAAGTTTGCGGGAAAAGTCCCAGTGAGTAAACAATTATATTAAAATGTCATTTTGGCATTTGGTGTTGCCAATTGCTTCATTTTTTTTTTTGTGTTTATTATATTACACTAACAATCCGTCTAAAATCCATTTGGTACATTTTCACTAAAACATGCGCCCATTTTCAACGAGACCCTATTTTAACAATAATTTTATAGGTAGATACTAGACCCGTATTTTATATAGCCAGGGCCCAGTATTCGATAAAGCTGTAAAAGCCAAACAGGCTATTAGCATTAACATCTTCGCTTTTCACACCAACTTACATCAATGACGTTGTGATTTTATTTCATTTGCATAATCTTATATTATTATCAGTTATATTATTAAATTATGGTGGTGTATTATACAATATACGAGTAGTTCGATTAAGGCATATATGTGAAATGATATGAACAAATGCATGTTTCGTTACTATTTAAGTTGATTGAAAAAGTCCATAGAAGGTTTTCGTAGAATAGCCACCATTTTATCAAGACGTAACGTGATAAGTTGACTAGTAATATTTCAAGAGAATTGATGATATCGTATTTTACTTGGACACTGGCATAATAGTTGTAATTAATTCCCATCAAAGAAAAGAAAAAAATCATTCTTACATAGATACTAGCAATAGCAACACTATTTTTTTAATTTAATTTGTTTATAAACCTAACATAACAATGTATACTAGTGATTAATCAATTCATCTTGTTTTTATTATTATTTTGGTCCATTAAACATTTTATATTATTAAATTCTTACTTTATTATAAATAAATTCACATTTATATAAACATATGAACAATTATAATAAATAGATATTTATTCATTCATACTGCTGCCTTTTTGAACACTAGTTGCAACTGTTATCTATATTTTTTATAAGTAAACAAATTATGTATATTTTCAAATAAATTTTTGTAAAGCAAAGATACTTTTCGAAAGTGATGGAATCCAATTATTTTATAATAAAATAAAAATACCATCTTTATATGTTGGAATGACTAAAACATTAAGGAAATGTACAAAAAAAATTATCAATCAATATATGAGACAATATGAATATTCTACAATTAGTGCTCACAATCTCCTTATGCTTTTCGGCGTTAATTGGAGATTACATTGTATTTAAATCTAAATATTCAGACTCTCAAACATTCCGTGCCTTTGCTGATAGCACCGTTCACGCCAGCATTGGATTTCTGTCTTCATTATTGTTCTTCAGCTATGAATTTGGTGTTACCACTCAAGCACGCTTATACAACGTTGTTTTTTGTACAATTCTGTCTTCTTTAATAGATATTGACCATTTTATTGCTGCAAAATCTTTTAGGCTTAAGGTGAGTAAAATAACTTGATAATCATGATTGCAGCTATCTTAGTTAAATTTATGTGACTCAAATGTATTTCAAATGCAGTTTTTGAATTTTTTTTATGAATTAGTGAAATGAGCTAGCGGGTAAACTTGAGAATAGCCAATTAGTGCTGCCTATGGATATTGCAATACTAAGGGTATTATAGAGGTTTTGCATCTAACTTTGGATAAGGGCAGGGTAACAGGGGAGGAAAGAAATAAAGCAACGGGAAGAAGTTGTGCCTCAGATCCCAGTGCTCACTATATGAAATACAGTAACAAAGTTAAATGCTCATATCATAACATAAATATTCTGTGAGGGTCCGTACTTCCTTGGTCAAGCTGGCTTATTAGTGTTACTCTGGCTCTACCATCACAAATAATATTCATATTTCTGGGTTAAGTTGCAGAAAATGGTCCCATATAACTTATGTACATTCTTTTATATCAAATTGTTACAGGACCTAATAAATTTAAGGCATCGTGGGATATTTCACTGCACTACACTCTGGCTTTTCATCACAGCAGTACTCTTGCTATACACTCACATAGCAAGGAAATTTAACATTTATGTCCTCACATATATGATTATTATAGCTTATGCAAGCCACCATATAAGAGATGCAAATAGGAGAGGATTGTGGATGTACCCATTTGGACATACAAAGGCCTTAAACAAATATTTATATATATTAATACTAGTAACACTTCCTAAGATATTATCATGTGTATTCCACAAAATAAAGCCACCAGTATATAAACATACTGTTATACAGTATGATTCTTTAGTTTAAATCCATTTGAAAATGTTGACCAATACTGATATAATTATTGATTATAAATTTGAATCTTGGTGGAAATCATTATTTGATCTGAAGAAATATGCTATTTCAATATACTTTATAATATAGAAGGCTCTCCATTTAAAACTTTATAACATGTTAAAGCCAAGGGTAGCATATTGGTTGACTTTATGCCTTCCGAAATCTTTTGTCATTTAACTCAAGAAAAAGAGAAAATGTGTTCGCATTAATTAAATAAAATAAATATTATATTATAAATATAATAATATATATTATTAAAAATTATACCAGAATATTTTTCTAACATAACAGTAGTAAATTTTAATGTAAATACATGTGAACTTTCTGCCAGTCTTCCTGTGCAGATTGTTAGAAACTGGATGTTTGAAGCCAAAGATGGAGCTTTTAAGGCAAGAGCTATGTCTAGCAGTGTACTAGAGCAGGCTGTTGATGTTTGAAATTGGTATGAATTGTCACATTGTGAAGCGAAATGTTCCTTTAGATTTAGTTTAGTAGAATATGAAAAAAAAACAGTTCTAGTAAAGTTGACACTCATTCCATTTCTAATTTTATAAATTTCTTATTTGCAGAATTATATTTTACTCTATAGGCATTATATAAGATACTTTATAATTTTTAAGTGAGTGTGATCTTTTTTTAATACATTCTGCAGTATTTAAAGTAATATTTACAAAGTACATTTTTGATTTTCAATTTGTATATTATGTAAATAAAATTGGTTTTATTATCAAAGAGTTTTTCTATTGTGTGTCTATTGTGTGTGTGTATTAACCCTTAATTTATTATTATTAATGGGACGTAAGGTAACCCATTTTTGTTATGCCCCAGAGGGCATACACTTAAAACTTCAGTTCAGTTGGTTGAACCACACACGAACCATTGAATACTTCAGTTGTCATTGATTCTCTCCTTCATTTGAGGGATTACCAAGTGCTGCCCCTATGCAGTAAATTAGATAGCGATTTTTTGCGATGAAATTGTAATGAACCAATTCCCATCAATACTCTGTACCAAGCTTCTGAATTGCTGGCGATGTTTGCTGAAATAGATAGGGATTGTTTAACCATGGAATCCTTACTAGATTTTTTGTTTGCAATGATGTTTATCCTAGGCTTTTACAACTTCGCCGGTATATATCGCAAACAGCAACCCTCCAAGTTAAGGTCTAGGGCGAGGAGACAAATGTCGACAACAACTGCTCGACAATCGTGGACCATGCTGAAATGATAGCAAATGAAACACGATTGTAGAGGAGTTAGTACCGATCCAACGACCTCGACCGAAGTAATGTAGGCATTTCAGAGGAACTACTATCTAAGAGATTCATTATTTAGATCGATATAGCATTAACTAATCGATCACTCATTTCCTTCACGCATCTTATTTTAATTCAGTTGCATTTTTTGCCCAACGAAGCTTAACGTGTTGTTGATTTTATTTATTGTGTTCTGTATTGTTAAAGTATAAAAAATATATATTTAATTTATGGAACGTGTTTTTCGGTAAGCTAAAATAAATTGTATCAAATAGGTTTTCTTACTTGGTTTGGTTCCTTAAAGAAAATATGTGGTGTAATGACAAATATGATTAAGCTAAGCTGGATTTATTCATTTATTCTTAATGTCCAATTTTGGGTACAAAGCGGACATCAAGCCGCAAGCAAAACACAACATTCGCCATAAAAATATACACATATAGTGTATGTAGCGTATGCGCAGTAGATAACAGGTAGATGTCGGTGTCCTGTCTCGCGTGTACCTGTCGGGAAGGCGGGAGTCACGCCATGGCTACCGTCGGGATTGGACGTCTAATTTAAACCTTGAGAACCAGGTAATCCTTTATTACTAAATAATATTGTGATTCCGTGCTAACTAGTGGATTGTGCAAAGACACTACTACAGTGTACAATCATAACCGAGGAGATTGATTTAGGAACGCAGAGATTACGAGATAAATTCTTTAATTTTACCTTTAAAAATGGTCAGTTTAATACGTTTAATCATGAACATTTGTCTAATCTATACAAATTGCAAGCTTTCATTTATTTAAGGAATTGCAATATTTTCGTGGAAAATTATTCTCGTATAAATACCATCCAAAATGGTTCAGTTGCCCTAAGTTTTGACAGGACAGGGGAAAAAGTATGAATATCGCGCGTATGACTTAGAGGAAGGCAGTACATCACACACTAACGTTCAAATTTTATTTATATTATCAGCTTGCGGAAGGCATTTCCTAAGACTCGCCATTTATTCCGATCTTTAGTTACACGCAACGAGATTTTACCAGCCGCCCTGCATAAATCTCCCTTTCATTTAGCTGGGGGTCATTGCAAACTATTGTCGATTTCAAATTCAATAAATCATTTCTTTATTTCGACATAAGAAATTACGTTTCACATCGAACGTCTGTTATTAATAAAGCTTTAGCACCATTTCGTAATGCAGTTCCTTGGAACGGAGAAGAAACTGCGCTCTTTTTTATTTTATTATAACATGTCGATGTGTATAGATCACACTCATACTCTACGGTTATGTGCAAGTGATATTCAAGTTTCAAAGAAAAAAATATTAAATGTGAAAAACAGGCCCAACCAGACAAGCAGCACCTGCTCATAAATTGACGCATGTAGCAGCCATGCTCTCCTCAACCATTTTAAAGGAAAGTGGACCGTGTCTGTCAAGGGGAATTTATTATCGATCCTACGAAAAACGTAACCAGCCCATTTTCAATTTATTTGCTTAGTTTAGTTTGATTAGTTCTATTTAAATTACGTATTGATTCAATGACAGATTATTCATTCCCGCGTAAGCAAGGATATATCGAAGTTTCACCTATTTTTTTATTTATTTATATGTATTTGTGTATAAAGAGTAAAAGTAGTCGACTTTTCCCGCCAACTTACATCAGCGACGTTGTGTTTTTATTTCATTTTCATAACCTTATATTATTATCAATATAAATAAAATGTAGTTCAATTAAAGCGTATAAGTGATATGAAATAAATGCGTGTATCGTGACTTTTTAAGTTGACTGAAAAAGTCCATAGAAGGTTTTGATAGAAAAGCCACCATTTTATCAAGACATAACGTGATAAGTTGACTAGTTATATTTCAAAAGATTTGATGTTATCGTATTTTACTTGACACTGGCATAACAATTATAACTAATTGCCATCAAAGAAAAAAAAGTAGTCAGTAATACGTATATCTATCAACAACATAAACGTATAAAGATATTGAAAACTAATAAGGAAAAAGTAAGTTTATCCAAATGTGTTTCTAAGAAGCGCAATTTTGTTTGCGCTTTTAGAAAAACCGTTATAAAAATATCTAATTTTTTTCAAATATAATTTAATTCTTTGTTATGGAAATTACTTTTCCTTTTACCTTATCGCTTATGAGTTCGCTAGTCCTCAGACAAAGTGAATCGCTAGCAAGTCCTTATAGAAATTAAAAATATATAAATCTGATTCAGACGGTTTTCTAATTTGAGTATTACAAAAAAAAAAATCAAGGAACTTATAATTGTAGAGGCAACAACGGCAAAAAATTTTACAGCCTAACTTGAAAATGTACAACTTTAACAAAATAAATATTTGCATCTGAAACAAAATAGTCTCTGATGCTTTGACAGCCTTTTAAAAATGACAGAAATAATTTGAAACTAAATGAAGTGTGAGTCAAAACATATATACTTCCGGATCATATTAAAAATAAATCATTTAATATGTTGTAATATCTTTTTCTTCATCGTCAGCCGACGGCAATCCATGCATGACATAAGACTACCTTTGCCAAACACGATTTCCATCCCGTTTCTCGTTCACATATAGAGTTGTCAGTTGTTGGATAAAATAATCAGCTCATTGCCACTTTAGTTTAATTTAAAAAATATTTCGGTGACTTTAGTCTTCTTTTTATAAATAATTATTTTTTTAATATATTTTTTTTACTATCTGTGTAAAAGGGAACACACCTCCATGGCGTATTAAAATATATTGTATATATAGCACGGAAAATTAGATCTAGTTACAGACGATGCTAATGTGTAAATATCTTAATATTGAATTAAAATCATAAGTCAACTTCTTAAACTTGACTTATGATTTTAATTCAATAAATTCTCCCAAAACTATTATAAATTTTGATGAATGCGTTATATACTAAATGTAAGTATTGTCTATGAGCCATTTTTTTTAAAGCAGACTATCAATATTACCAGAACTCTTGTTAACCTTTTCAACTAAGCTAATCATTATAACTAAGAAAAAAGTGATTTACATCGATAGTCCTAAGGATGCATCGAACTCACTAACTTAAATCATAAATGCGGTCCTTACTAACTGAACTATTGGGACTTTCATATTCATTTATGAAATTATTGCGTTTGTATCTTCATACATGTATATTTAAACAAATAAATATAATTAACTCCTAGAATTTTTAAATTGTTTTTTTTATATATTCACGCCTACCGCCACGCCCCGCAGGGATTGGCAGAGACCACAGAGCTCCATCCGCTACGATCCCGGCACACCCTTCTTCACACTCATCCATCCTTTCATCCATTCTTCCTCTCACATTGATCGCAGCAAAACCAATGGAGAGCCATTGGTCGCTTCTCGCCCTCGTGGGAATTAAGACGTAACGGGTAGTACACCACGTTACCGTTATTTTTTCAACACATTAGATATGTTTTTTAAACAACGTTTTAAACAATCTTTTTTAAACTTCTTAATTCCATTCCTTTTAACGTCTCAATGACTTCTTTACCGCCTTTACCATTAACCTCAGCTGTTAGCTTTAGATCCTACTAATTTACAGGTGAGGCTCTAACAGCTGGTTGAAGCTAGTGCTCCTAGACGTAGACGCCTCCCACTCTATTATAATGATTGGCTAACTAAGTCTCTTGCACTGGTGCATCCAGTCTTCTTCACTTTTGTGTATTTATCTAGTAAATCTAAAAAACTATCGTATGAAAATGGATTACAATTTTTCCCGATTTATATGATAAAAATGACAATTGTCTGCGAACTGCAATGCTAAAAGTAAATGTTTCCAGCATTGTTAAGTACATCCCATTAACAGGTCAGATGCTTCAAGGTGACCGAGTTTAAATATACAACATTAAGGACTGGTTCATTAGAGAGACAGAGAAGTTGATACAATTAAAATCGTACAAATTGGTTCGTAACATCACAAGCCCAACATATTTTAATGGTAAAACCAAATTATATATTTTCGTGCAGATTCGGAATTAATTCTGACGACATTTTGAATTACTAATGAAAATTCAAGTGCTATAAAAATCCATAATTTCGTACTCGGTACGATTTTTATTATATTTCGCTCATATCCAAAATCCGATGAGAAAATGTTCTCGCTCTGACGTAAAAAAAATTACCCACTTGTAGTTTAACTAAAAACAACCTTTTTTTATACAAAATATAGTTTTTACGATATATATTATAAAATTACTAATATTGTTCCATTAAATTCCAAACGTGTGGACAATCTGTCAATGTTGACGTCAAGTCGTATCAATAGGTGACTATCATCGCATCGATTGCTCATTGCGCTTACGGTGACACACTTTTATTATTATGCATAAATTTTAATCAAATATTTTTTTTTTTAAAATAATCGTTGAACAAACGCTGTTGCTTTTAACTTAAACTTTATATAGGTATTGTTTTTTTATACCAGAACAAGGACACCCGGTATGAAAACAAAGGGTAACGAAAAAAATCAGTTCATTTAAGTACATAAGAAGATAAACAGCATTGAATTGCGCTCCATATTATATTACATATAACATTATATGGCATAATGTCAGACAGATATACTATGGTATGTATATATTTTCATATACCCATATTTTCTATTAAAGTATAATGTATGTATGCTCGAAATTCGAGAGTGGACACCCTTTATTTATCTTCGTTAGTCTTTCTTTCGCAGGTTTGATTGTAAAAATGGTCTCTAAGGCCAGCAATGCTTATATAATTCAGTGACTTGGTGCCTTTAACAACACGCTTGCTCGTTTGCCTTTTTATCCCATAAAAAATGAAATTCCATTTAATGTACATTTATTTTTAATTTGATTTCATGATTGTGATGAATATTATATAATAAAATGTAACTATAGTACCCAATTATTAACAATTATATGATATATATTAACAATATAAATAATTGTTAAATATAAATTTATGCGTTAAGTATATAAAAATAAGTTATTTATAAATGAAATTTGTACATATTAATTTATACTAAACAATATATTATATGAAACTAATTACTTTAAGAGTCATTCATAAATTACGTCACACGGTGTATGTAAGGGTCTATATATGCCTGTATATAATAAAATGTATAAATAATACATAAAATACACACACATAAACACAGTCTTTAATATTTTAATTTCACATTTCTTTTCATTTTTTTTGTATTTATACAAAAAACACTACTTATACAAAAAAATATACATGATCTACATGCTGAGAGCAGAGCTTAGTTGTCCACAACGTAGGGAATCCTTGTATGGGAACTAGATTCGCCTAGATATAGATATAGATTCCTTGTATGGGAATTAGATTTACGACGCCATCGTAGTAGAAGTTCATTATATTATTAACTATTTTACAAAACGACTTATATTAACTATTTATTACTCTTGACTTTTTTGAAATGTTGTGATTTGAAACTCGATGAAAGAAAGAGCGACGCTAAAAGGAGACAAACGCATACATCTATAGGATCAACAAGACTTTTCTTGTTGTTTCTATCTTGTTCTTTCTTTTTATATAGAAAGAACAAGAACAAGAAGTATATGATGAACAAGGACAAACATCTATAGGATTTAGCCTGTGAGAGAATGAGATAGAATACTGAAGATTTCACGTCCACCGCGTTTTAACTGCACGCATGTTTTTTTATTTGTTTATAGATTTACTAATTGTGATGACCGCACATATAAAAAGAAGCAATTAATAATTGATATCATCGAAAAATCCAATGGCGCACGTCATCTTGGCAATTTTCCTCCTTCTAATTAGTAACGGAATAACACAGAATTATGGTACGCATTTCAATTACTCTATTATTTATGTAAAATGAGTTTTAATAGCATAGTTAGAGTTCAAACCGAATTATTTCATAGCAATTTTAAAGCACACTTGGACATCATTTAATGAAAATTGTCCAAGCCTTATCGGTATTTCTTATTTGGTTCTCTAGTATAACTTCCTTGGAGTTGTTTTAATTAAAGAATTAATTTAAAATATTTGGTAGGTATATTTAAACTATAGTCTGGCTTATGATGGCTAAATATGAGTTTAATATATTTTTTATAAAATTAACTTCCTTTTAAAACGAGTAAGAAAATTATTTCGTAGTTGGAGAAATCTTTATTCCTGAAGCATATAGTTTTGGATTATGTACTTAAATATAACGTACATACGTGCATTTTATTTTTATACATATATAGCAAAGAAACTTAACTACTTAAACTAGAAGAAATATTTACTATTTTCACAGTTATTCTTACAGATTACTTATGTAGTTTCCCCCTCTGATTCACTTTATAACATTGATCGGTCCTGTCTAGTATTGTAATTAAGTGTTGCCTTTCAAAATCTAAATGTTTTGATCAGAAGGTGACCCATGTGTAGTGGAATACATCAACATCATTGGACGTTGTGTTCCTCCTAATAAATGTAAAGGAGCAGAAAAGGATTACCAGTAAGTATATCCCCTTAAAATTCTACTTGTTAGTTCAGCTATTCACTAGCAGATGGCGCTAAATATTAAAATTAAATATTTTGAATGTCAATGCACTAAATACCATCAACCCGCATACCCGTGCGTACGAAGCTGTTGGTCTATAAGGTCTACGTTCGCTCCCGACTGACCTATGCTGCGCCGGCCTGGTGGTCTTTGATATCAGCAACCCAGCGCAAACGCGTTCAGATCCAGCAGAATCTGTCTCTGCGCGCCATCGTGGGTGCGGCTCGCTATGTGCGTAACGACGTTATAGCGAGGGACCTCAGGGTGGAGAGCATCCATGAGTTTGTGGTCCGGTTGGCTCGGAAGATGTTCGACCGAGCCGACAATGGACCACACCCACACCTTAATAATTTTGCTCCCCTTCACGCTCGCCCACCTGAGGGACATCCACTCCCACGCGAAATCCTCCTGTCGCCTCCTGGCTCCCGCGAGGGAAGAGGGCCAGCGACGGACCCAACGTAGGAATAGGTTCAGCCATATCTCGACGACGCGAAGTCGTTAAAGGACGCCCAAAAGCCGCTAGAAATAGCGGCACCTAAGACCGGGGGGCGGTTGCCCCATTGAGTTGCTGCACGAGCAGTGGGGTTCATCCCCGAGGCTCGATCCCACACCTCTGACGTCCCCGATTGATTGATTGATGCACGAAATACACGAATGGAATTTGGGTCTTGATATAATCGAATTCAATTAACCGCTGGTATAGTTTTATTATATAATAGATGGATAATCGGGTAAACACTACTAGTGATTAAAAAGTATAATATCACAATAAGAAATCAAAATCCATGGAACTTCACAGGAAATTTAGCTGATTGTTATTATCTATGTAAGTTAGGCATATACCTTGTTCTTAAAATGATTACGACGATCAATGTTATGAAAATTTTAACTTTAATTTTTAGTAATTATGGTCTATTCTTATTTATCACTCATAAACTTGAACTTGAAAACTTGCCAGCGTTTGAGAAATGTGTAAGCTTGCTTTTTGAAGGTAGGTCAATGTCGTATGGTTTCGGAAATATCGATGAATGTAACTAATTCCATAGCGTGGTGCGGCTACGTGAATAGACGTTTCAGGAAAATAGCATCATACTAAATGTACCAGATGGTGGATATGAAGCATTTCTTTGTGACGAGTTGCGCGGTAGTGAAATTTATCGGCGGGACTTATTCTGAAAAATTATTCGGAACATTTCTCATGGTATAAGCGATAAAAGATGCTCAGATGAAACATCCCTTCTCAATGTTAAAGAATTCGAACCACCTGAGATTGTATTCGAAAGAAGGTGATACTGGAATACTGTGTAGGTATTGGGGTATTAGATATACTAAAGATTGTCTTTCTTTTATGGGATACGAAGACAAAGAGCAGGCGTGTCACCTGATGGAAAGCAATCAACGCTGCCCATAGACTTCCGCAGCGCCATAGGCAGTGCGTAAGCGTTGCCGACCTTTAAGGAAAGTGTCATTATGAGAGTGGGAATAGGAGGGGGAGGGGTAGAGGGACGGGAGAGTGTTGGGCATCCTGAACTCGGTCGCTCACCGTACGAAGAGAAAAGATGAGTATAGTATTTCATGTGCGGCTGGACTTGTGCTTTTAAAAGTTAGAAGTGGTGGGTTGAAATGAAGCACTGTCCCGAGCTCTACCGAGCACACATAGCTTTTATTAATTTTATCTTATATCTTTTAGATTTAACGGAATAAAGCCAACATTCTGTGAAGATTCTTTCCAGCAGAGACTGGTTTGCTGCAGAGATGGGAGTACCATATTGCAGATTGCACCTACGGAAAGCAAAGAGTAAGTTTCACCTATACTAGTAAATAGAAAAAGTTATCTTTTACAATTTTTTTTACGAGATAGAAAGGCAAACGAGCAGGTCTTTTATGTGATGGAAAGCAACTAAAGTTGCCCATAGACATCCGCAGTTGCGGAAGCGTTGCCGACCTTTAAAACATGGAGAAAACAAAGATATCGATTAAATGCTTTTTATTGTTCAACATTTGGGTTTGAAAGCTTCTCTAAATTAATACCTACGCTATGTTACACGAAAATTCAGGTGAAGAGTTGAAACTAGAAAGCGATGTATAGCGGTAATTGTGCTGCGGGGAAAACTCCTACTGAAGTAATACAGTGTAAAGCAGTTGCATCTGGACTTATTTCGTCAGCGCGAGTAAACCATAGCACGATATAAGTAGCGCCGTCTACTGATTAGCATTGGAACTAACGATTTTTTTTATTGTTATAATAGTTCTTAAATATACTATTATAAATTACCAGTTCTTCAGTAAAGGTTATTAAATATTTAATAATTTTAAATAAACTGTCAACGTTTACGATTAATTAACTGTCATCTGGACCGCTGATACCTTTAGGTTTAAATCAAATCAGTATGAATGCTGTTACTATGGTCCGCGATCTGACCACGTTGGTTCTTGCTGAAAACCAGCCTGGTGCTTCAATAAAACGCCTGGCATATGCTAAGCAATAACCATTATTGTTTGTTTATTTGTATATTATAATATTATTAATATTATAAACCTTTATTGACACATTTCTCTATTAATAACAATATTATTAATATAAAAAAATCTCTATAAAAATAATATTATTATTAGGGTTATTAATCCTTCGTGCCGGGATAAACCAAGGACACGAAGGATTATGCATTATTATTATAATTAATATTAATTATTATTAATATTATAATATTAGTAAAAAAACGGTGTCATAAATAAAGTTTTTTTTCTATTTCTAGTTTAGTTTTGATATAATACAAAATACTAAATGCCTTAATTATATTTTTTACAGCGACGAATCCGATAAAGCTAACAGCAATCTACGAGTGAGTGAGCGTAGTAAGTAATCAAACAAGGACTCCATATAAACCATTGTTTCAGTTCTCTAGAATTGCAAACAGTTTTTCCATTCGCCGTTTGATATTTTTAAGACGAGTTGCATATCGTCGCAAAAAGCGAAAACGTAGTAAACAGCCAAATGAAAACTTACCACCTGAGTCAAAAAAAACCTGATTCCTGAGAAAATGATATATGATAACTCAAAAAAAATTTCATCGCCGTACAAAATTTTCTATTGGTCGTAGAGCTGCGAGACTCAGACCATTCGATGCAGTGGTTTCTTTTTCTAATCCCAAATATGCAATAGAACATTTTTGATATCTGTGTCAATTACAGCGTTTTTGCTTTTTTGCGTCGATATGGACTTGCATCCCGCGGATGGTTGTTTCTCAGTCTTAAAACCCCGTTGAAACCATACACACGTTATGACTGCAGAAATGAATTAGCAGCGACCCGAGATAGACCCGAGATAAAGCGACGTGACGGGTAGCGATCCACGTCGCCGTTATTTTTAACAAATTACGTATATTAAATTCGTATTAGTGAATCCCACGAGCCGCAAAGGAGGATGGAGGTCAGCCCCAGCAGAGCCCTGCATGCTAAGGTAAGACACCATAGTACCCGAGGAGCCCGATCCTGGGACGGTCGGCACCCTTGCGACTAAGCTCGCCCCTAGTCACGCATTGACCGAAGACAACCGAAAAGTGTTCTTCTGTAGAGTCTACTATACCTGAAGATGCCTCGTGTTGGGGCAAAACACGTGTCGTTTACAAGATGGAAAAGTGGTAGTGTGTGTTTGGTGTTGTGTATAGTGGTTGGTGGGTGGAGAATTGATGGCCGATTTTCGGTAAGTTTTTGGTTTAAGTTCCAAATAAATCCACTTCATCCAGCAGAAAAACATACATTATTCATTTTCTGTTATTGTTGTGCTTGTCGCGGATCTTAGCTAAGTAAAACTTTTGACTGCCCATATAGTGATGGATTTCCTCAAAGCAACGCCTGACTCCATTAATAATCTTCAAAAGCTTAAATAAATAAATCATTAATTTATTCAAAATCCAGAGTGTCAACAATACAGTCGCGCCGTGGTTCAGAAAGTAAACTTTATCACTCTACTGCCATCTCCTGAGACCATGACGGTGTCGGTCGCCGATTGCTACTACATAGGAGTGAAACTTATTGTTGGAGGTGAAGATGCAAGCCGAGGGGAATTCCCGCATATGGCAAGTACACATTCTTTTATTTCCGATTGTCTTGCTGATTCATACATATCGACGCAAAAAAGCTATATAAACAAACCGCCAAATAAAAACTTACCTCTAGAACCAAAAAAAATTTAAAATTTCTGAAAAAAGAATTGTTGCTAATCAGTCAAAAGCAGTCAGTTTTAACGTTATACAAAATTTTGTATTAGTTGTAGTCCTGTAAGACTCAGACGTAGTATTTTTTCTGATCCGTATATGCAATATTTTTTTTTGACATCTGTGTCATTTACACTACCGGATGCCTCGTGTCGCGGCGGAACGCGTTATGTTTATGCTGAAGAGTGATATTGTGTGTTTGACGTTTTCAACATTAGTAACCGTGGTACAGTGTTCGGGGATTTGCTGACGGCGTTTCACAGTAAGCAATTCTCTATACACTTTTTCGCAACACACAATATTATTTTTCTGATTTGTGTTCGCCGATTTTAGCAACGTAAGTTTGAGAAACTGGCCATCTTTATATTATACACTATTCCTCAGGCAGCAATAGGCTGGGTAGACTTCGATAGCGGCTACACCTTCAGCTGTAGCGGAAGTCTCATCAGTCCCAAGTTCGTGTTGACGGCTGGCCACTGCATATATAATCCAAGAGCTCAAAACCGAATTCCTAGCATTGTTCGCCTTGGAGATCAAAACCTTGATACAAGCGTCGGGGATGGGGCCGACCCCATAGAAGTTAGTATCCCTATATTGTTTTAATATTTGCAAGGATATATACATATAAATGTCAGATAACCAAATGGCTCAGTGATGACGGAGTCAATGGTCGCGGGTTCAATCCCCTGCCTCGGAATAAATATACATATGTATGACCTACAGATATTTATTACGTCTTGTAACCCCGCCAATCTGCATTGGACAAGCGTGGCGGGTAAACGTCCGTTCCTCCAGAAATAGGGAGGCCCGTGCTCAGCAGTGAGATATATGTGAGCTATGAAAAGAAAAGTATATAAATGTAAAGAGTTAAACTTTGTAAAATATGATCGTGTCATCATCATCATCAACAGCCTGTGGCAGTCCACTGCTGGACATAGGCCTCCCCCATGGAGCGCCACTTAGCCCGATCTTCGGCTACACGCATCCAGTTTCTGCCAGCCGCCCTGCGCAGATCGTTGCACCATCTAGCCGGGAGTGTCCCACACTACGTTTACCAAGACGCGGTCTCCACTTCAGCACTCGTTTGCTCCAACGATTATCGCATCTCCGACAAACGTGACCAGCCCATTGCCACTTTAGTTTGCTAATTCGAAAGGCTATGTCGGTGACTTTAGTTCTCTGGCGGATTTATTCATCCCGAATCATATCTATCAGAGAAACTCCGAGCATAGCTCTCTCCATATCTCTCTGAGCGACTCTAAGCTTATGAAGCAGACGAACTGTCAGCGTCCACGTTTCGGCGCCGTAGGAGTGTATGGGTAAGACACACTGATCGTGTACTAACCGATTAAGCTGCGGCGACCTCCTTTTGAGAAGTTCCAAAAGTGTATGCGTACGCGCAGAAACGTATAAGTTACATCTAGAGGCTCAAAAACTAATTTTTATGTTTATTATATATTTTAGTTTGAACAGGGAACCTTTGGTTAATAGATAGACAGATGGATAGATAAATGTATTTTCTTCTGCAGCCTTATATACATAACACTAAGAACAATACGAGACAATACTAATACTGCTGCAATCTGACTATTTATGACTTGTGAAATATATTGTGGGACGCTCCCCGGCGAAGTAGAATGAGCGAAGCTGGCAGTCGAGTAATGATTTGCGCAGGGTTACCAAATACCGGGCTAAGTTACGTGCCCTGGCGCCGTTGCCTTGGTGGATCGCCATAGCTTGATGATAATAATATCGATGCCAGACAATTCCCATTTTCCAGGTGCCCATAAAAAAGATACACAAACACCCGGACTATAAGTCTCCAAAACAATACAACGATATAGCTCTTATGGAGCTGGCAGCTGAAGTGGACTTTAACAATAACATTCGGCCAGCCTGCCTATGGTCAGCACCAGACGTTGGTAGCTACACGAAGGCAGTGGCGACCGGGTGGGGAATTACCGATCCTAGTGAGTTAATCATTTTCCAACAACAATCAGAAGTTGTTTATCATAATTGTCTACTTACAGTGTCGGAACGTGGACTCTAATAGTCCATCTGCTTCAGAATCGCTCAAAGAGCTATAAGAGGAACAATAGATTTATTGATTTTTAATTAATGAGATGGGTGTGCCTGGTGTTTCTCGTTCCACGTATGTTGAAAATTTCAAATAAGAACTTGTGTTAATTTATCGGGGTCGATTTTTAGACGTCGTCCGCCACCAAAAACAATTTTTTATGATATAAGAAGACAAACGAGCACGCTTCACCTAATGGAAAGCAATCAACGCCCCACATAGATATCCGCAGTGCCATAGGCAGTGCAGAAGCGTAGCGGGCTTTTAAGGAAAGTGTCATTATAGAAGGGGTAGGGGGTTAGTCAACCAGAACTCGACCAATGTTATGTATAATATAATCTTTGTTTCTAGATATGTTATAATTGTTTGGGTTGACATACTGAAGTGGCAATGGGCTGGTCAGGATTTTTGGAGAACTGACAACCGCTGGAGTAGACGAGTGCTGGACTGGAGACCGTATTTTAACAAACGCAGTGTGTGGACGCCCCCGAGTCAAACTCTGCGACAATCTGCGCAAGTTGTGCCTTCAGAACTTCACCGAACGAAGCGCGATAGCTAAGCTACCCGTCAGACGCCGGTGTTCTGCGGGTACTTCCGCGGGTGAGCCGACCCATTCACGCTACAGACAAATAATATGCCATTCTTGACAAGGTGGCTCTACAACTAATGAAAGTCTTCTTTGGAACTAGAATCACCCTCTTAGTCCGGGTGTCATCCTTGTCATTTTTGTTTTTATAATAGCACCCACGTTACTTGTAATCTCAGTGCGAAGGCTGTGACTGTAAAGCGATCAACCCTTCATTAGTCTAGGAATTTCTAAGCGATTCCACTACTTCTGTATCTATGACCCCCGATCGCTAAAATGTTACCTTTCATATGCTTTTAGAGTTTTTCATATTATAATCCTTAGTTATACGTCCCAATTACTGAACAGGTATACCCGGTAATGAACTGTCAAAGGCTGATTAAGATAAAATCTAAACTTAATCTTGATTATTTTTCAGACACGCAACAAACTTCTAAAGAACTTCAAAAAGTGTCACTTTCCCTTTTAAACAACGACTATTGTGACCCTCTCCTACCCAAAACGAGGAACTGGAAGGGTTTTGTGCCCTCGCAGGTGTGTGCGGGGGAGTTGCAAGGTGGAAAGGATACATGTCAGGTAAAGTAGATTTCCATCTTTTTGATACAAGGCCTCCGCATTTCTGGAGCAATGGACATTAACTCACTATATTTGTCCTAAAACAATTCGTTTAGTATCTTAAGTTTTGTTCAATTTTTAATCAGCAATTTGTGACACTTTTGGATGTCAGGTCCTTAAGATTGACTTTGTAAAGGCTTTTGGACTAATTACGTTACTGTACACAAAAGTAAAAATCGTTTAATAGATAAAAAACCGTTTCAGATCTTTTAGAGTCCATGGATATATTTATTAGGGGCATCCCCCGAGCCTGATCACTTAGCCCGATATGCAACTTGACGCTTCCAGTTTCTGTCAGTCGCCCTACCCAGAATGTCACTTGAAATTGAAATTACTTTATTATAAACTGAAATTACTTTATTGTTAGTGATAAAAACGTATAGACGAGAAATTGGCTTCAATGTTTATAAACATCTGCGCAGATGACGTTGACAGGAATGGCTCACACAATGTTGCCACAGCTGAATTTCGTTTCATACTTTTTATTTTTCGTTAATGGCAATTATTTTAACTATTGTTCTAGTGTCAAGTAAAATACAATAATATCAAATATCTTGAGATGTATTGTACATATGAATTAGTCGGTCGGAACCAACATTTTATGAAGACGTAACGTGACTGACGTTACGTCTCCATAAAATGTTGGTTATTCTACCAAAACCTTTTATGGACTTTTGCAATCAACTTAAATAGTTTACACACGATACACGCATTTATGTGACACCTCTCCAGTTATACGCTTTAATCAAACTATATAATATTATAGGCCACCACAGTTAAACAATATAACTGATACTAATATAATATTATGAAAATGAAATAAAAACTCAACGAAAAGTCTAGTTTCATATTTCTCTACTCATGCTTTAGTTTCTTTTATATTGTATTATAGGCCACCACAATAAAACAATATAAACGATAATAATATAACATTATGAAAATGAAATATAAACAACGAAAAGTCTAGTTTCATATTACTCTGCTTATGCTCTAGTTTCTTTTTCTGTTTTATAGGGCGATTCTGGTTCTCCGCTGCAAGTGGCGTCAAACGAGAATCCATGCATATTCCATATTGTAGGGATCACTTCATTCGGCGGAAAATGTGCCAGAGTCGGTCAGCCCGCTGTCTACACCAGGGTGTCCAGTTATTTGGACTGGATTGAGTCCGTCGTGTGGCCTGATGATAATAATAGTAATAATAATAATTGACCATAATCATAATAATATTAGATATTTAAGTAATTATATACCATTATTTATTAATTATACATATACAAAAAAAGTGCAAAAAAAGATGAGCGATTAGAATTTTTCATGAATTTCAATTCATTGGAAATTTTAAATGATTTTTACGCACAATTGAAATTTTAAATGATTTTTTACGAAAAATACTCTATAAATTTATGGATATAATAATTACTAAGAAACAAATACTATGTAGCTATCAATTACATTTTTGTTTATGGCAACTATGAATGAATTCTGCCAGTTTCAAGTCGGTCATGGGTGTCACACAAATAAATAAAGACTAAAAACAAAAATAGAATTTCCTTCCTTATCTCAACCGGACTGATTAACCTCCTTCGTGTCTTTTCCCTTCTACGTGACATAGGCGAAATCAGCCGTGCTATTTTGGTACTATTGAAAGCCATTAATTCAAATGAATGGATGAATGAACGAAAATAGAATTAAAGGGAAACACCCGCACCGTGGTAACTTTCATGAAAACTGTTACTACACAAACGAAAATATACATAAATGAAAGAATTAAAATATTTAAATAATAATAAATTTATGTATCTATCATCGATAAATAAAAATACTAATGTGCGAAAGGGAGGCAATTATGTCTTATTCTTTCGCACATCATTCCGCTCCTCCCTTTGTTTTAATGCATAAAAATACGTAGTAACAACTAATAGAAAATGAGAAATATGAATCATTCCACCTTTTGACAAACAAATATCATTTTTTAGGGATAGTTTTTCGAAATCAAATATATAATTTTTTCGAATGTGGTAAGTAACGCTAGCAGATAACACTTATTTTAAGTAATTAAAATAGTGGTGTATACGTGTATATACTATTTTTTAGCTGCCAACTTCTTTATGTTTTATAAAATTATTGTTTATACATAATCTAAGCACTTCAAATACAAAATGAAAAAAATATGAGTCCAGTTTTACTTTCTCAAGACATCATTTCTCTAATTCTAAGTTATTAGTTAATTCTTCATCTAAGTTAAGATGATTTCAATTCTTAAATAAAATACAAATAAATATCATGCTACTTTATCATTAAGTCGTCGTGTAGTGATATCGTATATTGCCAGGGCTGACACAGACTGTGATAGATTTTTAGCAGGTGTTGAATGAGCCTATGAATAAATAAAAAGTTAAAGTCTAGAAAAGTTTCATCCCCACCATTTGGATGAGTGCCGATCTACCACGGTGCGCTTCTGTCGAAACTTCTTTCCACGCACTACCACTCTGTGAAACCATCTACCTTCGGCGGTCTTTCCGAACCAATACACCATTGGCACCTTCAAAAAAACAAGCCTACACATACCTAAAAGGCCGGCAACGCCTCCGCGACACCGCAGGAGTCGCGGAGGCGTTGATTGCTTTCTATCAGGCGGCACGCTTGCTCGCTTGCCCTCCTACCCCATAAACAAATAACTAAGGTAAGAGGGACAAGCGACGTGGGATCCCGTTTCTCTTTAGTCAATAAAGTTTGTAACTTTTGTTTCTAGACAACTTTAAATCACACATAAAATTTGGAATATTCGAGATGCCATTTCCTTCTTATCTGCTTCATTTTGAGTATTTTCCAGAAAACCAAGCATTGGTTTCACGAAAGTAAATTTAATCACTAAAAATTAGTCACTAAAATAGTAGGTATAATACAAACGCGGCTTTATCTATAGTGCAGGACGTGAGTTGCACACGGGCGTAATGGTGTTAAGCCGAGTACTCATTAGCAAGCCGTAACCGTAGCATTTACTATTACTTACTTACGTTAGAGTGTTAATTCGTTAATTTATCATGAGTGCATGGTCAGACGATAAGCTCGCGGAGTCAATGTTCGCGGGTTCGATTCCCGCATCGGAATAAATATTTATATGGATTTATAAATGTTTATTCCAAGTCTGGTAACCCCCCCCCCCCCGAATTTCATTTCCTACCCCTTCCTTTATATTCACGCCTATCCCCTGCAGGGGTTGGCAGAGACCACAGAGCTCCATCCGCAGCCATTCATCGCAGCGAAACGGCTCGTCATTGGTCGCTTTTCGCCCTCGTGAGAATCAGGACGTGACGGGTGGCGAACCACGTCGCCGTCATTGTCGACAAATTAGGTATATTAAATTCGATTTAGTGAATCCCACGAGCCGCAAGGGAGGATGCATGCTGAGGTAAGGCACCATAGTACCCGGGGGAGCCCGATCCCGGGACGATTGGCACACTTGCGACTAGGCTCGCCCCTAGCCACGCATCCATTGGCACGGCAGACCGTGAATTGGCGGAGAGGAAGGGAAAGGATAGAGAATAAACATTTATAAATCTATATAAATATTTATTCCGATGCGGGAATCGAACCCGCGACCATTGACTCCGCGAGCGGAGGGCCCCGCCACTGAGCCAATCGGTCGTCTAAAATTTCTATTGACAGAAGACATTTATCGTCTGACCATGCACTCATGATAAATTAACAAATTAACACTCTAACGTAAGTAAGTAAAAGTACATGCTACGGTAACGGTTACAGCTCGCTAGTGAGTACCCGGCTTTAGGGGCACCGGCCGAGGCACTTTCAATGAACCTGCGCCCGTGTTGACGCTGGGCGTTATAATTTAACCCCACGTAAAAAGAGCTCCGGTTAGCATGCATTTTGTATGCCATCCGAAGCTCTTCTAATTGTTCGAGTTACAGCAAAGCAAGGCGCGCCACGAGCGGCTCTTACGATAATTACTTTTGTTTCAACATGAAATAGTAATCAGTCCTTAAAAGAGATCAAAATTTAAAATTTTAACATGTCTATATAAATGTTATATCAATAAATAGGAATTGTAAAAAAATTGATTCCCCATGCAAAATGACAGATTATCTGATCATGTTAGTATGAATATCAATTTTGTTTACAATTTCCATTTTTTAATATTAACGTAACATTTTTATAGATGTTTTTATTTGGACCGCGCGCTTACTAGAGGGCGCTAGTAATGATTGTACAGGGGCGCTACATGGGCTAGACACGCCTCTGGTATAATCTGTAATAATTATATGGAGTCTTTAGACAGTTTCAAATGTTTTCCGGAGAACGAAAAGCTGGGGTACCTTTTAGCAAGAAATCCAAATTATATTTTTTCATTTGAAATTACTTTGTTTATCTTATAATATAAGCCTTTATTCAAATAAATACATAATATACTAAAATGATGTTATACTTCGTCATCCTTGTTATCCGTTTGTCTAATTACAAAGGTCTCTTCCAACATTTTCCATTGATTCCTATCCCTGGTTCCCCTATTCCAATTGTTTATCTTAACCCTGTATAACTTCGTCAGAATATAATAGTAATAAGGAATCGAGAAAGAAGCCGGCAAGTTAAGAATTGAAAGCAACGATGACGATGGTTAATGGTCAATGAAGATTAGTCCTCGATCCTGAACTCCGCGAAACGATAGAAAACTCAATATAGTTACAAAGGAGTACTAGTACAGACCCAAGGTAAGTAAGATGATTCATTTCATCCGCGCATCGTGTATCTCATTAGGTTTTAGTCGCAGTTCTCGCCCAACGTAGCTTGACGTGTCGTATTTTTTACATGTATTTTTTTATTGTTTATAAGGTAAAGAAATTTACATATTTAATTTTTAGAACATTTTTTTTCGTTTACCAAAAATAATACGTTCTTTAAAAACGATACGTGTAAAATTATAAAGCTTAATTTGTTATTATAATACATTAAATACTAAAACTATATATATCAAGCCAAAAAAGCGAAAACGTTGTAAATGACACAGATGTCAAAAAAATTATTTATTGCATATTCGAATCAGAAAAAAATAATGCATCTAAGGTCTGAGTCTCATAAGCTTTACGATCAATAGAAAATTTTCTACACTTTAACTGTTATTGAGAAATCTTAATATTTTTTTTAGCTCTGATGCTTTTCGCTTTTTTGCGTCGACATGTAGTAAGGCTTACAAAGAAATTAATTCTACTTCTTATTTTCTATAACAATATATTTGATTAGTATAGTGTGAGTATGTGTATATACCCGTGTGTGTGTGTATGTTACTTTACCGGATTTTTTTCTTTTCAACGCCGTGTGGCAATAAGATTATATGGCTTTGTGACAAGGGTCTACTCTGTCTCTCTAATCTGAATGATTTGATTCGAAGATGTTAATGCTAGTAGCCTATTGGTTTTACCAGCTTTATCGAATACTGGACCCGCGGGCTAGTAAAATATATTTGGAAATCTGTACAAATCGCAGATTCCATAGGCTCGACGCCGTGTCGGAGGTACGCATGTGTGTGTGCCGATTTTAATTTTCTATGACGCTATGTTAAACGTGTAGGGGAGGATTGAACCTAATAATTATAGTCCCTATTAGTCCCCTAGGCCCTAAGGTCTAGGGGGTGACAACCGACCGGGTACGTGAGAGAATCTCGTGTAAGCGGTTGGTGTAGAAGAGTTCCCTACTCTACGTGCTCGGCTAGAGCCGGGGTGCGTGTGTGTTGGTGTCGTGGGTTCTAGATTCAGATGTTAAAAGAAAAAGAAAAGTTTCCAGTGGAATAGGCCAAGAAGTCGTTGGGGTATATGTCGCTTGCTTTAGTTATCTACTTGGATTAGTTATATTTATCTATAGATTGATACGTGAAGAAAAAACTTTGTAACACTTTTAAGCACATTGTGAGTACGGTGAAATGTGAGCTTTGGCATAGGTGAAGTTAATACAGAGGAGGATTCGACCACTAGAGCTCACTAGTATGTATTGATTCAATGATATGATCATTCTTTCGCGAGTAACCAAATATTTATTGAAGTTTCTTGTAATTGTTAATTCACTCATATTTATAAAAGAGTAAAAGCAGTCCAGAATACACCTAAAACATAAATATATAATATACAATTATCTTATAAGGAAAAAGTAAGTTTATTAAGTGTGTCAATCACATATAAAACCCAACGTCACCCGTTGGAGAAGTTATTTTTCCTTTTTCCTTATCTCAAATGTCAGATAGTTCATTATTGGGTAAATAAGGTGAATGTAACAAAATAAATACATCTGCATCAATGATTTTACTAAAGTAATCCTTATTTAAAATTAATATACTTTCAGAATATCCCTTGCCCAATTATCAGAATTTCCGGAATCATAATTTATCCGGAATATTTGGTTTGGAAACGACGGGACGAACATCTAATATTTGGCAGGGATAGTTCCTAAGGGAAAACGAAATTGTTGCTTTTACTATATTCCTTATATTTTTATATTTATATTTACGTATTTTTATGTTTACTCACCTTTTTTCCGACTTTCCAGATCTCAATGCTGAGAATATTCTCGAAGCCTGACAACTTCAAACCTAAATTAACTCTGGTGTTGCAGATATCTGCAACACCAGAGTTAATGGGCGGCGTTAATAGCATTCCATCAGGCGACTTGTTAACTCATCCCTCGCTTTATTATACCATAAAAAGGAAATTTCATTTTATTTACCACATTACGTGCTATTTCATTACATTTACATACGTACTGTGGCGTGCCTGCCGTACTGCTTACGGCAACACCTGGCATCTTTATTTATTCTTGCGTTTCATTGTACATTTATATCTTATTTATATTATAATTTATCACACTTTTCATAAAATACATTTTATATCTCAATCACATGACGTGAATATTACGAATGTAAAAAAAGTAATATAATATAAAAGGTTTTAATGCATTAGTGATACATTTATGAATGTATCACTAAAATACATACACGTACGCATAAAACACACACACACATAAACACAGGCGCGCTACAAAGTCTTTTTATTTTTTTACTCTTCTTTCCATTTGTTTTTGTTTCTTTTTTGTATTTATTTTAAATATACACTGCGTAGTGAGGAGCGAATCCAGTTTCTCACAATCCTAAAGTCTTCTATTAAATTTCACTGAATGTTTTTAAATAAATATTTATATTTTTGTTATAATATTGACACTATATAAAATTTTATGGCTATTTATACGTTGACTTAACAATTTTTTGTATACAATATATATCGAGTTTTCAATTTAATTCTAGATTTACTAATTGTGATGCCCGAAAGTACGAAAACGAGCTATTAATTATATATTCATATCAAAATATCGAATGGCGTACGTCATCTTGGCAATTTTCCTCCTTCTACTGCGCGACGGAATAACACAGAATAATGGTACGTATTTAAATTGCTCTATTGTTTATGTGAGATATAAGTTTTAATAACATAGTTCAATTTCATACCAAATTGGCTTCCATAGCAAATATTAAAGTACATTTTTAACAATTGGACGTCATTTAATGAAAAGCGTCCAACCCATATAAAGTTAGTTTTGAGACAATAAATATTAAGTTGATAAATGGGATACTTTTTATTTGTTTCTCTGTTCTACCTTTGTTGGAATTATTTTAAAATAAGAATAATTAAATATATACTAAATTTAAAATTTAATCTGTTTTTTTTTTTCATAGTAGATATGACGTTATATCTTTTGACTTGAAACATTATTTCAATGGCCCAGTGACATCAATGTAGCTACAAATAGCTTGAAAGAAAACATTGAAAGTTATAAGAAATATGATGAAGACGAAATGTCTCTATATTTAAACTAGAAAGTTTTTTGGCACTATCTACATAAAAGAACGTACATAGGCATTAATTTTATGATAGCGTGTAGAAATTTGTAGAAAAAATATTTACAATTTGCTAAGTTCCTTCAGATTACTCTGATATTTTACTCCTATTTGACCGTCAAAAGTTTTACTTAGCTAAGATCCGCGTCAAGCAAAACAATAACTGAAAATTAATAATGTGTGTTTTTCCGTTGGGTTTAGTGGATTTATTTGGAACTTAAACCAAAAACTTACCGAAAATCGGCCATTAACTCTCCACCCACCAACGCCACTACCCACACGCCATACACAACGCCAAACACACACTATCACTTTTCCATCTTGTAAACGACACGTGTTTCTACGTAGAGTCTACTATACCTGAAGATGCCTCGTGCTGGGTCGAAACACTTGTCGTTTACAAGATAGAAAAGTGATAGTGTGTGTTTGGCGTTGTGTATAGTGGTTGGTGGGTGGAGAGTTGATGGCCAATTTTCGGTAAGTTTTTGGTTTAAGTTCTAAATAAATCCACTAAACCCAACGGAAAAACACACATTATTAATTTTCTGTTATTGTTTTGCTTGTCGCGGATCTTAGCTAAGTAAAACTTTTGACTGTCCATATAGTGATGGATTTCCGCAAAGTAACGCCTGACTCCATTAATAATCCTATTTGACTTTAAAACATTGAATTGTCCTAACTTATATTGATTTTCAAAATCTAAATGTTTTGGGCAGAAGGTGACTCATGTGTATTGGAATCCACCAACATCATTGGACGCTGTGTTCCTCTGAACAAATGTAAAGTGGCAGAAAATGATTACCAGTTAGTATACTATATTTATCTTACTACTCTATTAATGATATTTATAGACTCATTTTACGAAAAAAATTAGTAGTAGTAAAATAGCAGCTATTTAACCTGTTATGATCCCTGTTACCTATCTGTTCGGATCAAGAATGTTCGCGTGGAATGGTTGTTTCCACATAAATTATACTGCAATATAACAGACTTTTATTTTGGTACAGGTCACTGGAACTGTTGTTTGTACTTGAACAAAAGTGGGCGTATTATAACTTATAGACCACTTCTAATATGTACCTTGTTTTTAAATTGAAACAGTGTAATTGAAATACTAAATTTATAATTAAAGTTGGGGTATCTGGTCTATTATTATTTATTATTTATGAATCTCTAGTCACGTTCTACCGTCAATGGGTATAGATGGCACTATGAATTGTGACGTAATCTTACATCTTTCAGATTAAACGGAATAAAACCAACATTCTGTACAGACTCTGACCGGAAGAGACTGGTTTGCTGTAGAGATGGAAGCACTACACAGCAGGCAGCGCCACTGAAAAGCAAAGAGTGAGTTTATATTATCTCAGAAAATACGCCTATTGGGAAACATGAAATAGCTCGACCTTCATAGACGCACATCTCAACCAGGTTTTTTCCAAAATTTAACGTGCATTTTATTCTGATGTGAAGGAAAACATATATTATACAAAAAATCTACATACTGAAAAGTACTTTGGACGTGGCAATAGTCCAATAATCCCACTACTGCTTTAATCTTCTTTTTTTTCAGAGCCCATATGTGTATGTTGGGCACGGAACGTCCCCATTTTTGGGAATGAAGCATCCATACTGTTAGACACGGCGCCATACATGTAAAAAACATTAATAAATGGCTTGTTTCTTATTAGAATATAGACTTGTTAACCTTTAGATATAAAGATATCGCTAGTGTCAATTCTAAATATAGACTTGCATTGTCATTGTTCGAACGTTCTATTAGCCTATCTATCAGCTCTCAATAAAGTGGTAGAGCCAAGCTGTAGACGAATACTTTGTCAAGAATGGCATATTATTTGTCTGTAGCATGAATGGGCCGGCTCGCACGGAGTAGTACCACACTCCCGCAGAAAACCGGCGTCTGAATGGTAGCTTAGCTACCGCGCTTCGTACGGTGAGCGGTCTGAGTTCCGGAGGCTCTCCCACTCCCCCCCTCCCACTCCCATAATGCCATTTTCCTTAAAGGTCGGCAACGGTACGGACGTCTATGGGCGGCGCGGATTGCTTTCCATCAGGTGACACGCCTACTCGTTTGCCCTCGATCCCATAAAAAAAAAATACAGACGTTGCAATTTATAAAAATCACATTTTTGGCACCCAAACCTACACATAAACGGAATCCATACTTAAAATGCGGTAATTGAATCCATTGACTCTGAAAACGCTTGCTTCGCAATTGAACAAATAAGAAAAGCAAACCTCAAACCTGTACAATACGATTGGTACCTTCAATACTCATTTACGGTCACCGTGCTAAAAATCTATTATTAGCCATACAAAATAATAACCCAAATTATGCTTTTGCAGCGATCAATCCGATGGGTCTATCAGCAATTTGAGAGTGAGTGAACGAAGTAAGTAATCTATTGACAAATCTATATAAACCATTGTTTTCGTTCTTAAGAACTACAAACCAATGTTCTTTTTTCCATTTAATATTTTTAAGAGGAAATTCTATTTGGTCGGATCTCCTTGGATCCCTATATAAAATAAGTACCAGTAGTTTTTTATAGAGAGGCCGTAATTTCGTCCATACATAGACATTTATAGAATTATATACGAAAGGTCCTTCCTTGTGTTACGGCGTTTCGTACGGGATCCGGAGACCCAATTTTATTGTATTACGGCGTTTCGTACGTGATCCGGCGACCCAATTTTATTGTGTTACGGCATTTCGTACGGGATCCGGCGACCCAATTTTATTGTATTACGGCGTTTCGTACGGGATCCGGCTACCCAATTTTATTGTGTTACGGCGTTTCGTACGTGATCCGGCGACCCAATTTTATTGTATTACGGCGTTTCGTACGCGATCCGGCGACCCAATTTTATTGTATTACGGCGTTTCGTACGGGATCCGGCGACCCAATTTTATTGTGTTACGGCTTTTCGTACGGGATATGGAGACCCAATTTTATTGTGTTACGGCGTTTCGTATGGGATCCGGAAACCCAAATTTCTTTATTTTCTTTTCCCCGTCCATCCATCGTTTACTACCTCGCTACCATTAAAACACTTATTATGAGAATCTTTTTCAAAAATATTTTCTTTAAATTATTCATTTATTGAAAATGCAGAGTGCCAACAATATAGTCGTGGCGTGGTACAGGAAGTGGACTTTATTCCTTTGCTGCCAGACCCTGAAATACTGACAGTCTCGGCCGCAAATTGCAACTACACAGGAGTGGAACTTATTGTAGGAGGGGAAAATGCGATTCAAGGAGAATTCCCACATATGGTACGTATAATTTATATATTATTTTATAATTTTATATATATACATCCCATTGTTGAGTTGAGCCTCCTGATTTTAGATGTGTCGAACAATAACCCTTCACGCTTCTCCATGGCGAATTGTGAGCAAATCCAGATACGGAATATATATATATATATATATATATATATATATATATATATATATATATATATATATATATATATATATATATATATATATATATAGTTTTTAATAACTGTGAGTTTTTCTCTAACTGCGTCGATTGCGATTATTTGCGACATAGAATGTGGTCATCCTATTTCTCCCTATGAGTATCGTAAAGCAATGGGAGTTAATATCAATGGATTAATAGCAGCGAAATTGGTTTTAAGTAATCAAAACCAATCTGCAATCCCCAACCCAACCGCCAAACTGGGGAATTTGAAACTGCCCAATTTTGAGCGGCCAGCAATTGATAATGATAATGATTGATGTACAAGTTTTTACTCTACAGGCAGCAATAGGCTGGGCAGACTTCGATGGCGGCTACTCCTTCAGCTGTGGTGGAACCCTCATCAGTCCGAAATTCGTACTGACAGCGGGCCACTGCAGATACAATCCACGAGCGCAAAACCCAACTCCTAGCATTGTCCGCCTGGGAGACCAAAACCTAGATTCAAAAGTCAGAGATGGAGCCAATCCCATAGATGTTAGTGTCCCTGTTTATCAGAAATAAATTATCAGATAGCTAAGAAAAAGTGAAGTTTAAAAGTAAATAACTAAACAAAGACATCTAAAAATCACAAAAGTGTCAACAGCACAAGATATACTGGGTGTTAGCTTTCCGGTATAACAAAACAATAAATAGATAAAGTTCAAATTAAAAGCAATAACGTTTGTTTTACGGCCTTTTATATTAAAATTATTCTCTTAATTGTTTCAAATTAAAAATTGATCGTTAAGAATAAAAACGTGTGTGAGCGAGAGAACCAACAAGTGATGGGATGACGTCATCCATTGGTCCGCGTTGACATTTGCAGATTGTCCACACGTTTGTTATTTTATGGAACAATATTTATATTTTGTATGAAAAGAAAAACATATTAAAAAATGATTACTTTTAGCATAAACTAGAAGTGAATTTTTTTATACCAAAGCGACCTGTATACATCTTTTCCACCAGTATATATTTTTTTGGTGTCACTTGACGGACAGCAATGAACGCCGCCCATAAACCTCCGCAGGCCCATAGGCAGTGCGGAAGCATTGCCGACGTTTAAGGAAAGTGTCATTAGGGAGGTGGGAATGGGAGGGGGAGGGGTAGCGGGATTGGGGAGGGTGTTGGGCCTCCAGAACTCGGCCGCTCACCATACGAAACGCGGTAAGTAAGCTACCCCTCAGACGCTGGTTTTCTGCGGGAATGTGGTACTTCCCCGGGCAAGCCGGCCCATTCATGCTAGAGAAAAATATTATGTCATTCTTGACAAAGTATTCGTCTGCAGCGTGGCTCTACCACCATTCAAATGCCTAAGTGTATGTGCAATATTATTATAAATAGGTATAATAATATAAACAGGCATTAAACGTGGAGTACATAATTTCTGGATTGGAGACTGCGTCATGATAAACATCTCCCAGACAGATGGTGAATTCGATAATAGACAATCCGCATTTTCCAGGTGCCCATAAAAAAGATCCACAAACACCCGGACTATAAGCCTCCAAAACGATATAACGATATAGCTCTTATGGAGCTGGCAGCTGAAGTGGACTTCAACAATAACATACGCCCAGCTTGTCTGTGGTCTAGGCCAGACTTTGGGAGTTATTCGAAGGCAGTGGCGACTGGGTGGGGAGTTACCGATCCTAGTAAGTAAATCATTTTCTACAAACATACAATACTCAGAACTTCATCATCACTGTCTCACTCTTATGGTGCCCACACGTTAACGCTGACAGTCTATCTGTTTCACAAGGTCATAGTCGCTCAGAAGACTATGGAACGTTGCAGAGCGTTTCTCTGGTGAAAATGTTTCAGAAAAGTCCGCCAGGGAATCAAAGTTTCCAATTCAGCTTTCGAAGTAAGGACATTAAATAAAAGCAACGAGTTGGTTACGTTTCTAAGAGAACCGACAACCGCTGGAGTAGGCGAGTATTGGAATGGCATCCGCGTCTTAGCAAACGTAATATAGAACTCCTCCCGACTAAATGGAGCGATGATCTGCACAGGGCGATCGGAAGAATCTCGATGCATGAACTCGAATTTCGGTATATATGGTGCAAATTTACAGAGGCCTATAGTCAACAGTGGATTACTGCAGACTTTTTTTGATAACGTTGATCGATGTTTATGACTAGCCTTGAGTCTTAAATAGTTATAAGGTCAAGAACTTAAAAAGACGCAATCATCATGTCCCTTACAATCCCACTCCAATCTCACCAGCTGACATAGAATTCTAATCTATATACGAAACCACAGTCTGAAACAAGCTGATAGCATTATAGTATCACTAACCCGAACTGAACGACTGGTTATAAGGTTTCGGTTACCGCATCAAAATACTATTTATATAACCTGCAGGTATTAAATCGGGGTGTCATTCTTAGTCCGGTCAATCTAGACATTGGAAGGTACATAAATTCCCATCCAGCTGAAAGTGAGTAAAACAGTTCAAAACATAATTAAAAACAATATTTCAAAATTCCCCATCGTTCCGGTTCATGGATAAAAATTAACTCGAGGTCAAGGGTCAAAAAAATGGGTTTTTGCGATTTTCTTCGAAACTGTAAGTTTTATCACAAAATTACCTAAGACAAAACTCATAAAAAAGATCATAAAATTATCTATAGAAATGTATCAATATTTTTTTCATAAAAGCTACCGCTTCTGAGATAAAACGATTCAGATTTCAGATTTTTTGGACCTCTGACCTCGAGTCAATTTTTATCCATGTACCGGAACGATGGGGAATTTTGAAATGTTGTTTTTAATTATGTTTTGAACAATTTTATTCACTTTCATCTGGATGGAAAATATATGTACCTTTTCTCTTATTTTTCGGCCTAATTTGACCGGACTATCTTAATATTTGCGTGTGTATAACGGCACCCACGTATTGGAACTATGAGTGTAAAGCTTTACACCTTTTGTCGGCCTTGTCTTCTCAGAGCTTCCTCTATTTGCTCTGTCTATGTCTGCCTGTTTCTCTTCGCTAAGATGGTATATGTATATCATATGTGTCTAGCATATTTCACAATACAGTCTTAAATGTCCCAATTTGAGAATGTGTCCCAATTTGAGAATGTGTCCCAATTTGAGAATGTGTCCCAATTTGAGAGTGTATCCAATAAAAATCTGTCAAAGGTCGATACAGATATAATTTAAAATGGATATTGGTTTTTCAGACACACAACAGATTTCTAAAGAACTTCAGAAAGTGTCACTATCCCTTTTAAACAACGACCACTGCGACCCTCTCCTACCGAAAACCAGGAACTGGAAGGGTTTTGTTCCCTCGCAGATGTGTGCGGGGGAGTTGCGAGGCGGAAAGGATACGTGTCAGGTATGGCAGATTTACATCTTTTTTATAATGCCTATATATGTCCCACAGGGCTTCCGCAATTACTGGAGCGATGGATATTAACCTGCCATTATTAATGGATGATTCCATTAATAATGGTACGTAAGGAAACTCCTAATGGAGTTTCCTTACGAAAATGTATCGTTCAGATGGAAGTTTATAACTAACTTGCTATGATCCGCGAAAAACAAATTTATATAATATTGTGTGCAAACGAATTAGTATACACACAACACCGCTCCTCCATAACGTACATGACAAGCGTTTCACCTCAAAACGAAGTACACTCAGGTGTAATACACTCACGTACGTCTGAAACTTCGTCTTCTGTAGCGTCTGTTACACTTGAGGATGCCTTGACTTTATGGGATTTCTCCGGTTCTCAGGTGATGTTGCCATAAGTGACTATATGCTTTAGTATATATAGATTGATATATTCTTTATTGTACACCAAAAACAAAGTTTATTAAAATTATTTATTTTAATATTTATATACAAATGGCGGTCTTATCGCTAATAGCGATTTCTTCCAACCGTACTTTAAAACCGTAGGATGGACAGTGTTAAAAAGATATTTTGGTGTAGATTGTGATACATTATCGTCAGGATAATAGAAAAAAATACCAATAAACAAAGTTAATAGCCATAAGCCAAGTATTTATAAATATGAGTTAACCATAAATAACAATTGAATAAATAAAAAGACTAAAGAAAGAACTTGAATAAAGAAAGAAGATAAACATAGATATTTATAAAAATAGTGATTTTTGACAAGCTTTTGAAAATCGGGAGAGACTTAGCTTGTCTCACCTCCAACGCCAACAAACTACATAACCAAACGGCCTGTAGTGTAAAAGAATTTTGTATCTTATTTCTCTACTCGCACTTTAGTTTCTTCTTCTATTTTTACAGGGCGATTCTGGTTCTCCCCTGCAAGTGGCATCTAAAGAGAACCAGTGCATATTCCATATTGTAGGGATCACTTCGTTCGGCGGGAAATGTGCGAAGGCCGGTCAGCCCGCTGTCTACACTAGGGTATCCAGCTATTTGGATTGGATCGAGTCCGTCGTGTGGCCTGAGTCTACTGAGGATAAGCGGCCAACTTCTTCATAATGTTTTTTAAAATTATTATGTATTTAAATTTTAATATATAAAAATCTCATATCACAGGATTTTTTATCGAACTCCTTCGAAACGGCTTGACCGATTTTTATGATTTTTTTTGTATATTTGGTAGGTCTGAAAATAGGTCGTAAACAATTTTTTATACCCTTAGGTGATAAGGGTTGCCCTTCCTAGCTTTTTTTTATTTTTTGGCTACAATTTTTTTTAAATTTTATAGATAATCCATATTTGGAAATAAAAAAACCTAGAACCAGTTTGCAGAATCTAAATCTATATCATCCGGATTCTTAAACACACAAAAAATAGTCAAAATTGATCCAACCGTTTAAGACGTTGCAGTGATAGGTCATAAAATTATACACATACATACATACATATGTATATACAAAAAGATTTGTATGAATAATGTCGCATCGAACATTTTGTGTCTTCGGCAATTTCTCTTCACGTGAGTTATGACACAAAGCGTTATCTAATTTTATCAATAGAAGAAACAAAGAAGTAAAAAAATAAAGTTTTCACCTGTTTACATAATTAAACTTATCGTTAGAACGGCTGCAAATAGCTATGTACAATAAACATACGACCAGGACGACCAATTAAGAGGCGCGTCTGCCGGTTACGGAGTTAACGGTCGGGTTTTCAATCCCTGAATTGGGATAAATATATGGTCTAGATATATTTATTCTGATCTTCATCGACTCTGATTACTCCGCCAATGCGCATTGGACAAGCAGGGTGGGTTTTGTGTCTATTCCTCGACAAATGAGCAGGCTCGTGCCCAACGTACATGTATGGGACATATTTATGTACATATGAGTTATGAAAAAAAATAAAACCGAATTCACTTCAAGTGTGTACTTTAATCTCCCGCCACAGCAGTAAAATAGATCTGTACCAAACACGGGAGTCGTTGACGATCGTTTGGCCCAGTGGTTAGAATATCTGACTTTCAAGCCAAGCCGTTTAATTATTGCTGTTACTAAAGAGAGAGAGAGAGGGAGGGAGGGAGAGAGAGATATATTTAGTTAGTCCTGTCATTCTTCAAAGTAAACTTCCGTTCCTTTCCTTTCCGATCCTTTCTTCCGTCTGATCCTTTCTTCCGTCCGATCCTTTCTTATGCCAGCGTCGCCTTTGCGCACGTTCACAAAAGTAAAATCAAAAAACTGCAAGCGATACAAAACCGCTTCATTCGTCGAGCCACCGGTGCTAGGTGGTTCCAGCGCAACCTCGACTTACATTGCGACTTCAACCTGCCGAGTGTCAAGCAGTATTTTAAGCACCTCTCGAAGCGTCACTTCGAGAGATCGGACTCCCACCCAAACCTACTGGTGGTACGCTTGGTCAATTACTCGCCCGACCCAAACGCGCCCCCCATACTACGGCGACCGCGCAACGTACTACACGATCCAGATGACGAAACGGCGTCATTCGGATCCCCCCACGACACTTACACTCACACGCACCCCGGCACTAGCCGAGCACTCAGCGTAGGTAACAACACTACACCGGCCGGGTACACGAGGTTCGCTCACGTACCCGGTCGGTTCTCACCCCCTAGACCTTAGGGCCTAGGGGACTACCAGGGACCATACTGTTAGGCCAAAACTCCCTACGCGTTTAACGTAGCATCATGACACGTTTAAAGTTATAATATGCACACACACGTGCACACGCGATCGACAGAACGTCAAATTGGAACCTGCGACTAGCGCAGGTTTCACCAAATCATCATCTAGGGCTAGGGGCCCTCGGGCAAGATGATGATACGATAAAGCTGTAAAAGCCTAAGAGGCTACCAGCATCAACATCTACGATCCAGATCAAAGTAAACATACTATTTTAGTATCATAGTGATTACGTTGATTATTTCTGGTTCAAATCACGATCGAAAGCAAAAGTTTCAATACTAAGGTTAAATAAAAGATTAATTATAATTAAAGTCACGTCCCCTTTATTTTCAATAATATTATCAAAGTTTTCTCTTGATCAAATGTGTTCAAACGTATATTGGTTCATGCTTGTCAACCATGCGTGACAGCCAAAGAATAATATGAAGCAGTACGTTGTCCTGGTGCATTCATTTCAGTGACACTCCTTTCATGATTTTTTTTCATGTAAGAATTGGTATATCGTGTCAACGGATGAATAGTTTTGTATGTTTTAGATTTGTTTCTTCGATGTTTAGTTTGTAAGAGTTTAGGGGAGTTAAATTCGCATTCGAAATTATTCAAATATGTCTTGATTTTTTTACTGACATCGTCGCGTGCAATATCCTCACGTCTTCGCCTATGAGCCATTATTTTGAGTGCATCATAAAAGTTACGCGGCTCTTCTAACATGTGCGTGTCAGATGTTAGCTGCTTTTTAAACAAGCTAATTAAATTTTTCTCCGTATTTCTTTTCAATTTCTTACAAGTCGTATACAGTCTTCGTGATTTTGAAACTTTTTTTTTATCCTTTGAGTGTGCAAATGTTTGAGTTTTTAATTTTTGTGTCATCACAGAGGTTGGTAACAATTTTCGGCTATAATTTTTTAATACATCTGCCTTGAAGTGGTTATAGTGATTATTTTTATTAAAATATAAATTGTGAGAATTGTTATTGCCCTTTAAAGGTTTCTGAAACATATCGGACTCCTTAAATCTTAATTTTTTGCCAACGGATTCATTTATTTTTACGTGCATTTTGGAAGTATTTCCAATTTTTTTTCGCTTAGGATTCTTTGAGGTGTCTCTCTTGTCGCTGCCATTAAACGAAATTTCTAGTAAATCGACTATAAAGTTATATAAGCTTTTATCGATTTTTTTGGATTCCTTAGACACTAGTGTGTCATCATCTCGTTGAATTTTACAGTTTGTATACTTTCTTTGTCTTTCCTTTTCTAACACTTCACTAGCAATTTCATCTAACCCACTGCTAATGGCTTCACTGTTAATACCTTTTATTAGATTTTCGCTATCATCTCTCATTTTTGAAATCATATCTTTTGAACTTTCCATTTCTATACTTTTACAAGAACTAAAATAGTTAGAGGAACATGCACGATTACACTGTTTGAATGGGTAAATACAGACAGTGTCATCTAATTTTTCCAGTTCTGAGTTTAATACTTTAGATTTAAATTTGCTGTTTTTACCATTTCTTATAACTTTATTTTCTTCGAGCTTTGTTGAAGTTGTTTCTGACATTTTATTATTCGTATAATATTTATTTCTATTTCGACATTTCGTTACAGCCCTATCTAAAAAGATTGTCTTATTGTTGTTGGTTTCTGAAGTACCTTTGGACGACACGGATTTAATAAATTTATTATTGTTCACAGGTGAACAAGGAGCCCTTTTCCTTAGTACTCGACGATTGTTATCTGTAAAAATATTTAAGATAAAAGTTAACGAATTAAGAAAACAAGAAAGTTGTTTCTCGCAATATTAATTAATTATTTCAATTTATGACTCGCAGTAAAATTTTTATTGATTAAAAGAAGCCAAATAGGTAATTCGATGCAATTTTTGTTTTCGATCTTTGCAGGATATAATACATATTTAGATAATAAATGACTTTTAATTTATTTTCCCGTCAACTTATACTAGTGACGTTGTGTTTTTATTGTATTTTCGTAATCTTATATTATTATCCACACCATTACACCACCACAATTAAACACTATAACCGTTTAATTGTGGTGGTGTATTATACAATATAGTAGGATTTTAGACGGATTGTCAGTGTAATATAATAAATACAAACAAAATGAAGCAATTGGCAACACCATTGTGACTTTCCCCGCCAACTAACATCAGTGACGTTATGATTTTGTTTCATTTTCATAATCTTTATTATCAGTTATATTGTTTAATTATGGTGATGTATTACACAATATGGTTCGATTAAGGCGTATAATTGAATTGATATGAAATAATGCGTGTATCGCAGTACAACTTAATAAACGCAGTAATACTTTTTAAGTTGATTGAAAAAGTCCATAGAAGGTTCTGGTAAAATGGCCACCATTTTATGAAGACGTAACGTGATCAAATTTCTTGAAATTAATCTAGGCAACTTGCCTAGATTTATTTCAAGAGATTTGATCTTAACACATTTTACTTGACACTGGCATAATAGTTGTAACTGATTGCCATCAAAGAAAGGAAGACTTTTAATTTTGAAGTATCATTTGGCAAATTTCAAGGGGACGCGTTAAATTTGATTGTTTATTGTTTGGCATATGCATTTCATGAAAATAATAGTCTAAAATAAATGTCTACATACCTGGGATTTCTTGAAAGCTTAGTGGGGTGGACTTCTTTTCCACATACAACCCCCTTCTTTTTAAAAATTGAGGTTTGAAAGTGGCATTTTTACTCATCCACAGAGGGCACCTAACTTTTTCCGAATCGGTCACCACAACTCCATAAGAAGATTTTGACTGTATGAGACTGGCCTTAGATTTTTCAGCCATGTTTAAAAAGCTCGAAGAAGTCACATTTTTGATTTTTTACGATTTATTTAATGCGACCATTTTAATATTTCGGCGTTTGATAGATGTGGCATTTTCTAAACGCTTTTGACATTACTAACGCCTTATTTTGTTTCTTTATAGTCTTGATTTAAACAAATCTGACATATAAAAAGTAGAAGTCTGACCTTGCGATATATAAAGTAGGTTTATTTTAACATTCTTTCGACACTTCAAGAATATGTTCACCGTTTTCTTTGGTTCCTACGTTTCTTTGGTAGTCTGACATGTTCTGCTTTTAGGGCTAAGTGCCACGGATACGAATCTCATATCAGTACATTTCTTGGCATGGCCTATAGGCACGGAATGATATATCAGATATTTATTTATTTATTAGAGAGATAAGTATAAGGGCAAGCGGATCACCTGCATGTAAGCAATCATAGGCGCCCATGGATATCTGCAACACCTAGGGCACTGCAGCTCGTCTGCTACACACCCTTACCCTATGGTAGGCAATGGCCTACCAACACCATAGGTATTACAAAAGCGTGTTAGCCTTTAAGATATTATATTTGTAGGCTTTGATTTTAAATGATTTCAATGTGTATGATTAGAGAAAGACCGCAAAAGGTAGCTTTTTCCACAAATAAATAAAACCTTATTCAAGTTTGAATTTGAACTTTGTTTATAGATAATTAAAAATTCGAGCTTATTTCTGTGATCTCGATGGCACATTGAACTGTCATTTTTGTTTATATCTTCAAAAGTAACGGTTAGAAAATTCTAGTGAAAATATCAAAATAATAAAGTTAAAATTTATTTAAAATGAATAAAAGAGCAACAAAAATTAATGAGTCAACTGACAAAGGATATGCAATTAAGAATCCTAGAGATCATGGAGATAATTCTAAAAAACTCAAGATGACAGTCGAAAAAAACGCCGCAGATTCAGTAGAACCCAATTTAAATACGAAAGAAAATTTGCTGGATAGAGGTGACACTCAAAAGCTTTGCAAAGAGAAATATATAAATAAAAATGTTCATACAAAAACGAACAGGGCTGTTGAAGTGAATCCCAAATGTATAGACGAAGCTTCGAATTCACATGCCAATGTTGTAAACAAGCATTATATACGTGGTAAAACAACAAATGATCTTGGCCAAACTACACGTCAAAACACTTTAATTGTTGACAAAAGCAATGTTAAATCAAGACTATCATTGAATTCTAAAATAGTATCTAAGCAAAGTAACCTTAGTAAAAAAGATATCAATAAATCTATGTCGGGAATAACTAATGTCGAAAAAGGTACGTTCTGAATTACTTATTATTATATATTATAGAAGAGAACCAGAGTCACCGACATAGCTCTTCAAGTTAGCAGACTGAAGTGGCAATGGGCTGGACACGTTTGTCGGAGAACCGACAATCGTTGGAGTAGACGAGTGCTCGAGTGGAGACCGCGACTCGGCAAACGTAGTGTGGGACGACCCCCTGCTAGATGGAGCGACGATCTGCGCAAGGCGGCTGGCAGAGACTGGATGCGTGTAGCCGAAGATCGGGCTAGGTGGCGCGCCTTGGGTGAGGCCTATATGCCGCGCGCTGATATTGGATATATTAAAGTTATTTAATCATTATATGGCGTATGTCATTTATATATCATTTATCATTATATGGCGAGTGCTGCACGTAGATTTCTGCGTCTCCTATTTCTTCTTAGTTTTGTAGTATTCTATAATATATAAAAGTCAGAAAACAAATATGCTTGTCTATGGTAGCTATTATGTTTCTGTTTCTTTAATCGGTTTAATTCAAATAAGTAGGTCATTAGCCCGCTGTGCTCTAGTCTGTTGGCGGAGCTGCCACTACAGAGTCCAGACTGACTCGTTTTTCTTCGGGTATCCTATCTAGTGAGTTGGTTCTGTTTTAAGGCGCAGAACGCTCGCCCTGTGCCCTGCATACTTAGCATTTACAGCTCGAGGGAGTGGTTAGGCAGTTGCGCAGCTGTAGTTCCCGGGGTAGACGACGGGGACGTGAAGACTCGGATTGGCTGAGGTCTGCTCTTTCTTGGTGTCCCGCAACTGACACAGCAGATGGATATTTGGCATTTTATAGAGAGCCTCGACTCACTTAATCGGAGCCCCCACCAAAACCATACCTCAGCTTCCCACCCGATCGCAATGGAGAAGCACTGTGGACGCCCTTTGCCCCACCTCGGGGACATAGGACCATAAATGAAAAATGAATGATGGTAGCTATTAAACTTTGGGCTGCTTCATCCACTAAATTTTAGATTCCGATACGAGAATTTGTTACTGGTCACGGTCTGGTGCGGTTCTCCTGTTCATAGCTTTAAATTCGTTTAAATCAGCGATAATCGTATCGCTTAAAATTACCCTGGGGCGACAGACCGGACGTAACTATATGGTCCGGTTTGGAGTCCCATGTATATACATGTCTTTTTGGCAGCGCGATTCTCCCATCTTCTCTAGACGGACTAGCCAACAATATCCAAGTGCTTTTGTCACTATGATTATTTTGGCATCGCTTAAAATTTCTATAATTTCAGACTTCAGCTTTTATTTGGTCTCTACTTAAGTAGTCTGAAATAAAAGGAAAATAAACTGGAAAAGGAAATTTTTGATTTTTTAAAAATGGACTTTGATTTATGAATATTTTTTACTGAGATGTGTTGCATTTTTACACATATTTTGTGTAAAAATGCTACAACATAAAGTTACAAATATTTCATTTTTTTAGTGTAATAATGTCATTACCAGCTTTACAAAGGCCTCTTTCGAACAAATAAGGGTCTGTTAAATCATCTAAAAGCCTGTGCTTTTTATTACGAGTCTTTTATTCATGATAATTCGGTCCTCAATCGGTCAACCAGCCCAGTTTGTTCTTTATAAGAACATCACGCATGCATATTGATGGTTAAGGCGACAAAATTGCTTTTTCTTATATGTCCTAACATATTTAGTAAGATTTTTGTAATTATGATAAAAATAAATCAACAGCGAAAAAGTTGATTATAAAAAAATACATAGACCAACACTTATTATAATAATATAAGCGTTCCAAGTTTAAGCAATCCTTTTATCAGGCAACAATCTTTGATTAAATTTTATAGCCAATTTAATGATCCAAATCTTTAAATTATTTTAGATAGTTCAATAAATCCTTCGACAAGTCTTGTAAAACAAAAACCAATATTAACAGAAATTATCATTCCTTACAATCTGAACGAAACTACAAAGGACTGTGGAACAGGTGATGATTTGATTGCCCAAAGTAAACCAATTGTTAAAACGATAACATCAAGATACGATCCGGCGAAAGCTTACAAAGCCATATCGTTTAAGGATCAAAGACTCAGTCGTGTGAAACCGTTACAAATCACTATTCCCAATATAGCGAAACATGAAAAGGCAGTCAACATGAATTCTAAAACGAAGTTTGCTGCAAGTAAAACCAGCGTTAAGAAATCGCGGAAAATATCAGAACGTCGTCGCGGGAAAAGAAATAATAGGTCGCCATCACTTGTCAAATGTGACACAGACGTTTACCCGCCAACAGAAGTTGCTAAATGGGCGCCATCTTGTCTTGACAGTCACACGCGGCCGTATTATGAAGCTTGGGTCGACACAACACTTACCGCGATTTCTAGAAATTCTACGAAACATAATTTGTTACTTAACGAGCAAAATTTGTTAAAACGTTTATATGAATTCAATCGACCGCAGAGCCACGAACTAACTTACGCAAATTTTGCAGATGAAAGGTACACAGGAAAAATAAAAGTGACGCATAAGTAAACTTGTGTTAAATAAAAATCAATTTTAAAAATAAGTTTTATTGTCAAAATAAAAATGTTTCATTCGTAAATGTGTATTTCTTATTAACTTAATAAAGAAATAAGTAGCTGAAATCAGAATTATTCGGCAGATGTCATGAAAAAGGTATGCCATAAATATTGATCCCTGAACAAAGGAGAACACTTGACAATACTGGTTCAACTTTTTTTAGACTAAAAGCCTTTAAGAGCCTACAAATTTTAATTTATAACAATCTTGGTGATAACAACTAGTCATCCACAACATCAAAATACTTATTGCAATTTGACTGATGAATCATTAAAAGTTTTAAATCTGCAGTTCTGCCAACGTCAGGAAAATTTTACCTAAAAATATATACAGCACAACTGCGGCTTGACCGATTTTTATGATTTTTTTTTGTATATTTGATTGGTGTGAGAATAGGTCGTAAACTATTTTTATACCCCTAGGTGATAAGGGTGGTCCTCCACGTTTGCAGGATCAGCTACTAAAATATATATTGAAACCAATAAAATATATATTTACTTATTGACATGTCATTTGATGGGACCGAGGAAGTCCTTTCTCACTATTTCTTAATCGGAATGGCCTCAATTTTCAAATAGAGTAGTCTTTTTTGTTATGTATAGTGATTCCGTAGATTGTCGGGATTTTCACAGATCGTGCTGGTTAAAATTAATAAAACATATTTCACTTTCTAACGATGTCATTTATTGGGACCGCGGGAGTAATTCCTCGCTATATCTTAATCGGAATGGCCTTAATTCTCAAATAAAGTAATCATTCCGTAGATTGCCGGAGTTCTCACAGACAGTACCGGTTATCAGTTCACGTACGTTGCCCCTGAAAGAGTAAATAAAGTTATATTTTTTAATAGAATGGATAGGCAAGGAATTAAGCGGGTCAAATGAAAATAAGCGATAAGCACCACCTATCCGCAATACTAAGTTTTCTTACTTTTTGTAAGCGTTGTCTACCTTAGTGTAAGTAAAGACATGAATAATGGGTGAGGAAGAGGGATGTAAATAAAAGAGGGAGAAGGAAAGGAAGATTGGAGGGGAAGGAAGTAAAGAAAGAAAAGGAATAAGGGTCTATACTCACCGGAGGAAACGCGGTAACTCAATAATAAGGTACCACTTGACGTCGAAATTCTGTTTATGTAAAGGGGAATGGTGATTGCGCCCCTTTACATGCTTTACATTATAAATCTACTTTATAAAAATCTCGTATCACAGTATTTGTTATCGAATTCCTCCGAAACGAATTAATCGATTTTTATGAAATTATTTTTCATATATACGGTCGCGGGTTCGATCCCCGCATCGGAATAAATATATGTATGGATTACAAATATTTATTCCGAGTCTGGTAACCACGCCAATCTGCATTGGACAAGCGTGGTGGGTTTAACGTCCGTTCCTCCAGAAATGGAGAGGCCTGTGCTCAGCAGTGGGACATATATGGGCTGTTAAAAAAATATACATATATATCATTGAAATATTCAAAAGCACACATATATGTCGACGAAAGGTCTGCAATGTATACGCCTCCATCGTTATGTCTCCTATTCATCACCTACTCCTTCCATCAGTTGACCGCACGGTTATTTACCTGCTCTGCTATTGAAAGAAGCTATAATATGTATATGTTTTTATGACATACCTATACACGTAAAAGTTGTATTCGTTCGTATCCAGCCGCGAGTAGCCAAACCTCGGCAAAGTGTTTGCCATAACCCACACTTCGTCCCGAGTCACGTGCAGATCTAAAAAAAATATCACATCACAATTCACTTCTGAAAAGATCTTTACGGTTTTGTAGCGACATAAAGATGTTGGTAATGGCAGCAACCTTTTTTATAAACAAGGCTAGTATTATTTATTATAATATTTTAGTAATTATAATATTACTAAAATTCTTGTCAGTGGCGTAGCGAACTTAACTCGCGCCCGGTGCACAATACCTTTTTAAGTCAACCAATTCGAAAACCCTATAATATTATACTTAAAATATACTCGTATAAATTAATAAATAAATATCGCAAATTAATAAATCATTTTAAAATAACAAGCAATAACAATTATACAGCAATTTTTTGTTTTGCGGACCATTTGGCGCCATGTGTAGCGGCCGGGGCATGATGCCCCCCTTGCCCCCCCTCCCCTTTCTAGGCCACTGATTCTTGTTAACTATTCCAAGTAAGCTAATAATGCTTGCGCTAGGATATGGCTCACATGAATGGTCAAGTAGAAGATACAAATTCACGACGTTCAGATCGTAAAGGTTGCTACTTAGCAATGGCTCTCCAATCGATCCCCTTCAATTGTCTTAGAAAAATATAATTGACTACGTATGTGTTATGGTAGATGAGATCGAATAAAACACCTTAGAGCGTACACGCAACCTCCAGTGGTGTAGCAAGGGGGGGGGGGGGCATCGTGCCCCAGGCGCTACTCACAAAGGGGCGCCAAATGGTCCGCAAAACAAGAAATAATTTTTATTTTTATTAAAATTGATTTTCGAAAAATATATTTTAAATTAAGTGACTGGGTAATATAATAAATGTTAATTCGTAAATAAAACGGAAATATATATATATATATATATATATATATATATATATATATATATATATATATATATATATATATATATATATATATATATATATATATATATATATATATATATTGGCTACCATGACCATTGTTGATTGTTTAATACATTTTGATTACTTTGTGCCAAATTATTATAATAAAAACTATTTTTAAATAAATATTAAACTGTTTTTTATTAACATTGCTAATCTTTTTAAAACGAATCTTAGACGAACGTAACCTCTATATAACATCCGCATTGTTGGAAAATGACAACAAATGACTTGGTACAAACGAATTTTTTTTAATCTCTTTCAGATTTGTTTATCAAGGTGCCACTGTATTGTATTTGGTATTTCCTTTGCTATATATGGTGTTGCAATTGCAAATGCCTATGGGTGGCTGATTATTTCCTAACAAGAGACACACGTCTTCATCTGATGTCTTATTCCATTAAAAAATCTTTAACAATGTTTCTTTAACCCTTTCGGTACCGAACGCCGGATATATCCGGTATCCGTCTGTTACAAACAACACTTGGAAAATGCATTGTTTTATTAAGCATAGATCACGTATAAGGTAAGGAAACTCTTCAAACAAAAGAGGACTGAGCATGTACGCGTTTTCGGCGGGGCACCTCGTACAGTGGGAATGTCGCGGCGGAAAAAGCGCTCCTACCGAAAGGGTCAAAAGTATTTCACTCTAACCTGAAGGGTAACTCATCCTCTTTGAATCCCGTGCCAATATACCAACGTTCTGCGGCGTCAGCATATTGCCAGCTTGCCAACAGGAGACTGCGTCCCTGCCCACCTCCGCAAAGAAAACCACACGCGAGCCTTGATGGTAGTCGTGCATGGTGGATTGGCTATTTTCGCCACGGTCTCCAACTTTCTAAAGTATAAAAATGTATTTCATCAAGTGCCGCGCTTTTGCCAAATTTTCGCGCCAATTTTTGTTGATACCTTTCGTTTTTGACGAATTTAATTATCTATGGTTGCTTTTCGAATGAATCGATATTTTTTGATGTGAAACATTTTATCGCGGGGTATGAGGTAAAATCGTAGATCGAGAGGTCGTCTCGATTCAGATTACGCTCCTCTCCACTCGATTCTGTACTCTGTAGGGTCACTTACACGTGGCTGCGAGCATACGGTAGAGACCGAATCGTCGACAATGTTTCACATCTACCAAGTATCCTATGACGCTTCTCTTATTTTTATTAATTAAAGTAAGCGTACACGTAAAGCGCGCAATAATTTAAATAAAATAACTGGCACAAAAACGTTTTTTTTTTAATCTTAATGCTTTTATCTTATTTATGCAATAGACAAATGCGCGCCCCTCTTGAACATCTACAGCACTAAGACTACATTTTGTGCAAAAAAGTTTAAATAAATAAATATGTATGTCTAAAATAGAAAGTGACCTTCTTACCGAATACAGTGACCAGTAGTTGCTATCCCCGCTTGCAGTTCTATTCTTCAGCAAACACGTGGATACTGAGAACTCTTCGGTGCTAGCCAGCGGGTGGAAGTAAGCCGCTCTGCAGCCTTCCGCATTTGGCTCAGTCAGGGTTATACTGAACACACCGTCGCTCCATTGAAAGCTTTGGCCTAATGTGTTGTGAAATAGATAAATAATATGAAACAAAATTCTATTACTTTTTCATTCACTCATTTAAACAAATGGGTTTCAATAGTGCCAAAACAGCACGGATGATTTCGCCAATGTCACGTAGAATAGAGAAGACGCGAAGAAGATCAATCGGAGCGTTCGAGATATTCATACAAAATAAGATATATTGTTTCATACAAATACAATGAATGAAAGACATATAGTATTAAAAAAGAACGACAGAAGATAATAAACATTAAAATTATAACAGACAAAAATTACAACAATATTGATAGTAAACTAACAGGGCCATGGCGACTATCAAATCTAATGAGAGTTTCGCTTCTGTGCTCTCAAATGGCTAACATAAGCGATTGTTGTATGTATTCCCAAATACACTGCACTCCAAAATATAATATAATATTATATTATATATATTATAGTACCTTTATCTATATAATAAGCAAAATAACGATAACGAACGAATATAAGTAGTGCAAAAAATTGACGCTGCCACATAGTATAAAAAAAACATGAAAAATTAATAATATTTAATGAATAAATAAGTCAAAAAGAGTCTATTTTTTTCTATTCAAAAAAAGTAGCTGCGTACTTGAAACTGCCTTCAAATGCAACCGTACCTGTATCACACGGACACAGGTTTTCCGTATTGTAAAACGCCTAGGTATTGTACAGCTCACACGAAAAACAGCAGCGTTTTAAAGGGGACATTTATTCTAAAACTATATACACGACATATGTTCTAAAACTTTTAATTTTAATTTAAATTAAAATTAAAAACTTTAGAACATATGTCGTTTCTTTTAATTTAAATTGTTTGTTTATTGTTTATTAATTGTTTTTGTATGATAAAAAGAAAACCCTTAAAAAACAACAAGATATGTAAAAATAAAATTAATGTTTTTAAATTAAGTCACCTGCTACTTTGAAGTTTCCACCGGTAGGAGAGAGATAGAAATAATTGTGAGTGAGACGCCAGCTGTCGTTATCACGCAGAGAATACACGATTAATCCAAAGGTTGTGAGGTCTGGTATATATGCAAAAATATCATCGCAGCTGTCCCCAATGTCAAGGGTGATCGATGCTAAGCCTGAAATGTAACATGATGTTTTAAATATTTTTCTTATTTTATCAGGTCTTTGTACTTTCTACGTACAGCAATTCACAGTCTCTTTTAAATTAGAGGACTTTTTTGTCTAGGATTATTAATGTACTATCGAATATTAACAGATATTCTTCCTCCTTTCCCATCCATTATTCACACCCTTACCCTAAGGTTGGCAATGCCTTAGTATTAGGGATTCGCTTGCTTGTAGGGAGAGATGGATTTAATTGGTAGGGTAGACGGAATAATGGTAAGAAAAGAGAGGAGATAAAGAAAAGGAAAGGAAATGGGTGTCTAGATCCCACCACTAACCGTTCGAAATGTTAACACAGTAAAGTGCTACAACTTGACACCGGTATTTTGGTTTATCTCCCCAGTTCAGCCAGTTCTGACCCTAACCCAGTACTAACATGGTGATATTTCATGCTTTTTTAAGTCCTAGATGTGAATTCAATCATTACATTCATATTAACCTGTAGGTGTATTAGCTGCTGGGATATCCGAGTCTTTGAACGGGTATCTCAGGATCTGCCTGTCAGTTTTCAAATCGAAGACGACAATAGCCGGCTTTTGCACTTGTTGTGGGGAACCTGCAATATATGTTTCAATAAAAATTCTAACTCATGTGCTGGCAGGTAAATCTACGCGCTTCCTTTTAACATCTACATATACATAAATTGATTAATATATCATCATTATCATCAAGTCTGTGGCAGTCTACCGCTAGATCTAGGTCTGTCTATAGTCACATCACCTCACTCGATCTTCAGTTTCACGTACACAGATTCCGCCTGCCAATTTGCCCAGATCCTCGTTCTATTTAGCTGCGAAAGCGTTCCGAAATGTTTGATATGGCGCCTCCATTCCAGCATTCTTCTATTTTAAAGGTTTCAGTTCGAAAACGTTTCCAGCCGTCTTTCTTCAATTTGCATACTCGGAGAGCTGTCAGTAATTTTCTTTCTCAGGCCGATTTCTTGCTTTTAAACTATATTCAGAAGAATACTACGACCGTAACGATCTACATAACTCTCTGTGTGATTTTTTTTATGTTCATAAAATTTATAATCATCGTATTAAAAAAAATCATAAATCATCTGTTGTGTGTCGTGTATAAACAGTACAGGACTACTGATGTTACCTGGAATTTCCAAAAGACCAGTGTCCACCATCCAAAGTCTTCCACACTCATCAGCACGGGTTCTGTACACCGACGTGAGACTCCGCGACTGCGTAAAGTTTGGAAACGGTCGCAGCGGTGGAGAGAGAGAATTAGAATATTGGTTCAGGTCTATATAATTCACTGTTGATGGGATACCTGAAAAGAAAAGTGAGAAGAATCATATGTATTCTTTAATATAAAATAGGCATTGATAAATAAAACAGACATTAAATGTAATAAAAATATAACTAACAACGTAATATTCACGATATCAAACATAACTAACAAAATCAGAAGGAGTTGTTGTTATTTATAATATTTAAATAATATTATAAAGTATGGGGCGCTTTAAATAGATAGTTTTTTGAACTTCTATAGCCGCGTTACACGACTCTGGGTAGGGAAAAAATCTATGGGTTCGCGTCAGCAACATACTTAAGATATATATTATTAAAATATTAAAATTATTTAAATAATATATATTTATTTCTTAAAAATATTATTAATTAATAATATCCTTTTTTATTTAATTACTTATGTAATATTACAATTAGTTTGAAATTTCAAAATAAAGTTTTAAGTTTTCACTTCAGGTAAAGCAATTACTTACATTAGTTAATACACTTATTTGAAACGTTAGGAAAGCGACGCGATAGTTAATTGTACATTCAAATAAAAAAAAAATACTGCGTCAAATGGTCTGAGTCTCACAGCTCTACGAAAAAAAGAAAATTTTGTACAGCCTTGAAACTGACTGTTTATGAGTATATACATATTAGTTTTTTAGAAATCTTAATAGGTTTTTTGGCTCTGGTGGTAAGTTTTCATTTTGCGGTTTACTACGTTTTCGCTTTTTGCGTCAATATGTGTGTACTTGTATGTGTGTGTCAAAATTGAATGAAATACGTGAGTTTGCGTCTGTTTTTTGTATTAAGCCTTGTGCTAAGAATGTTTTTAATTTATTAAAATTAGTTTTGAATAGATGAAATATATACAATTAAAAATTGAAAACAGGAATGGTATTTCGATCCTAGTTTACCGATGTTACATAAACTGATGGTACATCTACCACCACGAACATTACCATAACGTCTCCGAGGTACGGTGACAAACAGCCGATCACCAACTTTCTCAACACCCATCGGTACATTGTTGTATTGAATAAAGAATCTGCCGGCTTCGTCTGAAAATTGTCAAAAACATTATTTTTAAAACGGTTTTATTTAGCTTGACTCAGTATACTCAATCGTGTATGTTTGTTTCAAATCTTGCATGCATAAACCGATTCATATGAAACTTTGCACACACATTAAGTTCTCCGGAACAGTGGAACCCTTTAATCATTACTAGAAACCCCTCGAGTTTGGGCTCATCAGATTGGGTTTTGCAAGTTCCGTACATTAAACATGATACAAAAAATACAAGAAAATAAAAATAGATAAAAAAGCTTTTAAGTTAAACATTTTTATTAAAATACTGAAATAAAAAAACTGCGGCGCATAAGGGCGAAATGCTCTACTTAGTTCAAAAGCGAGCATTTCGCCAATGCGCTGGTCGTTCCATGTTTTATTATAATAGAAAACATATAAAATAAGAATAATCTTACCAGCTGGATTATCAGCTCTCCCGTCTTGAACGAGACTTGAAGGGGGTTCTGTATAAAATAAAGATATATATCAAAGTACAATCATGCGTGGTGAAATATCATAAGGAAGTCACCTTGCAGGCATCAATTCCATCAAGGAGATGTATTATTTATCCTTTACCCACAACTAAAACTAGCTTTGCCCAACGACAATATAATTATTTGGCTCCGTTTATTTATACTAAATTAAATCGCATAGAGAAGACTAATAATCTAAATATCAATTCAATAAAAAAACTCATAAACAAATGGCTATCCAACCTAGCATATAATTCTACAGAATTAATATTAAATAAACATTAGCTTAGTAGGACAAAATAAAATAAAATAAATTCAGACACAGACACATGTAAAAAAAAAATATTTTTGGTTTGTATAACTTAATAAAGTTTTTTTTTTTTTTAAATTTTTAAATTTGCATAGTTATATTAAGTATAGCAAGAAAATAATATATGTAACTCATAAATATGTCACAGAAGGGAACCGTCTGCCGTAGTACAGGGTTCGCCCTAGTTCGGCGGACGGGGAAACAAAAATTGTAAACTTATCAATGAACAATAAATATATATTATTATTATTATTATTATTATTAAAGTTCAACGAACACAACTGACTGTGACTGTGTAAATTGTTTTTACACACATACATATAGTCACGTAAATTGTTTTTACATACATATATATAGGGTTAGGCAGAGACAACAGATCTCCATCCGCTACGATCCCGACACACGTTCCTTGCTTCCTTCACACTCATCCATCTTTTCATCCATCCATTTTCTCACATTCATCGTAGCGAAACGACTCTCCGTTCGTTGCTTCTCGCCCTCGTGGGAATCAGGACGTGACAGGTGGCGAACCACTTCGCCGTCATTTTTTAATGAATTAGGTATATTAAGATTCGTCAAAGCATTTTTGAAGGCCAAATTAATGTCATAAAGTGATTGAGAAATCTATACAGATGTTAGGCAGTGTGCCATTATTGTTTTTTCTATAAGCGTATAAAGCAAGCGTGTCGCCTGATGGACAGCAATCAATGCCGCCCACAGGCATCCGCAACACCACAGGAGTCATGGAAGCGTTGCCGGCATTTAAGGTACGCGTAAGCTTGTTCCTTGGAGGTGCCATTGTCGTATCAGTTCGGAAATACCGCCGAATGAAGTCGGTTCTACAGAGTGATGGTATGTGGAAAGAAAAGTTTCTGCATAACTCCACTGTACTGGATCGCCACACATCCAAATAGTGGGGATGAAACTTTTCTTTACGGCAAGTTGTGCGGTTGTTCATAATTCCTTAACGTGGCAAAGAAATGACGAGGTTTTAATAGCGGTAAAGTCTTAGAAGTTGGAATGGGCCGATTCGCGATACTTACTGTGTTACCACATTCAATACCATGAGTTCAGAGATACAGAGACCCAATCTTATTATTTTTTTTCCTTATTTTCCTTCTCCTACACCCATTATTTTTTTTATATGTTTACCCTAAGGTAATTGCATTTGCAGTGCCATTAGAACTGTAGATATTCATGACCGCCGATAACTCTTATCCGTAAAAGGAAAAAAGATTCTTACTCAGATCCCGACTCTTTCCATCATTCCGGTGATTGCCAAAGAAAACTTTGTCGCCGTACTCTTTCTTATTTCTTCCTCCTGTCAAATCATATGCAAAACGGTCTTCGGATACTATAATAAACAAAACGTATTATATATTACACACAATCGTCAAATTATTCAGAAAAAGAAACAATGTTTATCTATTCAGTGAATTTTCTTTATGGGATAGGAGGGCAAACGAGCAAGCGTGTCGCCTGATGGAAAGCAATCAACGCCGCCCATAGACAAACGCGACACCACAGGAGTCGCGGAAGCGTTGCCGGCCTTTTAGGTATGTATAGGCTTGTTTTCTGAAGGTTCCAATGTCGTGTCGGTTCGGAAAGACCGCCGAGAGTAGCTGGTTCCACAAACTGGAAATCAAGAATATTCTAATAATAATATATAATTTTATCTTCCAAGAAATCACTGAAATGAATCTACGTAGTGTAACCGTCCGCCCATTGACTTCTATGAAAATTTCGACCTTCTCACATTGTAATTTTACTTTTTGTGTACATTCTACTTCTCATCCGTAAATCCAATAACTATTATATTATATTATATTATTTCTAGTTTGTATAGTATTTCTGTTATTAATAAAACAAAATTCATCCAATACATAAAAGCCTATAACAAGAAGAGGTCATGATCTGGGAAATTCAGTTGGGAATGGACTCGGTGTAATTGTAGTACTTCTTCAAGGTATTCACACTTTCAAATATCGCTTCAGAATGGCCTGTCAATTCCCAGAAAAAGCCTTCGAAATTTTAAACTCAGTTTATATTTTATCTTTTAGAAAAAACAACACGACGCCAACGACGAAGAAACCTAGCCGGTTACATACCCGAGTCTCGTTTTCGGTATATTTTTTTTTCATTTATTTAATTTTATTATCAATTACATCAGTTTATCCCGATAAATTGTTTAATAAATATTAAATGGTATTTTAATTCTAGTCATCATTTTATTTTTAAAAATATATAAATACTAATAGTCATAATAATTAAAAGACGTAATTAAAATTTCTGGTGTCATTAAAATCTAATTATATTTCAATTATTCCATTTAAAACGTTTTTTCAATTTGCTTGAATGTTTGTTTTTCAGCCGAAATTCGGAAAGAACATTCTCCTTGTAATAATTCCGCTTTTATGAATTGTAATAGATGTCAGAAAATGTATTGACACAAATGTTTTTTTATAACTATCATTCTGGCTAGTGTTTGTAATTAAAAACGTACATAAAATACTATAATACTATATACTATAATACTTAAAATAATAACTATGAATAAGTATGATAATTATAACTATAATTAGCATGATATAACTATCAGTTATTATATATTTTTAAAAATAAAATAGTAACTATTATTGAAAAACCATTTAATATTTATTAAGAAATTTATCATTATTACTTACTCCGCTGGCTCAGTGACCCGAAGTGGATCTTGGCCTCCGAAACGAGAGTCCTCCATCTTTCCCTGTCCTGCGCTAATTCTTGCCAATTGCTGGCTTGAAGTTCGATCAGGTCAGCATCCACCTGATCACTCCAGCGATATTTGGGTCGATCAATTGGCCTTCGCCCACTTGGTCGACACAAATTTGCCCTCTTCACACTCCGATCTACGCCCATTCGTTCAAGGTGACCGAGCCAACGACGTCGGCACACAGGTACAAAGCCGTCTAGGCTATTTCATCCGAGGCGAATTTAAAATTTTAAATCCTTTATCTCGGAATTAGCTGGCCATTCTGAAGCAATACGTGAAAGGGTAAATACCTTGGAGGAGTACTACAACTACACCGCGTCCCATTCTCAACTGAATTTTTCAGGTCTTCTCCTCGTTAGTGCCATATAAAATTGTTAGAATCGTTTGCAATTTCATATTTTTTGTAACTGTTATAAATTAATAATGACGATTTCTGGCTTAGACTTGGCTTCTTTAACTAAGTACCTTAAGTATTGACTGATCAATCATCGCGAAAGTTGTCCAAGTTTAACCTACGGTTTATATATTCTTTGGAGACAGCCATAAACACGGCAACTTCACAAGTTTATCGCGGCAATGTTGTCGTCTTGTTTGCTATTTCATTTTAACGGTATTGAATTTGTGTTTTATTATGTATTTAATTCGAAATAGAATATTTCATTCCTGATTCTATATACTTTCCCAACTTTATCTTTAGATTACTTGATCATATTCTTTCCCAACTACTCTCAAACAAATAACATTCCTCGCTGAGTGTGGCAACACACAAAAAAGCGTATGCGTAGTAGTTTTTGCTTAGTTACATAAATGCATTAAATCAGATCGTGACGGTCTTCCTTAATGGACGTGTGGTTTTTTACAGTATCACATTTACATCGTGATAATAATAACCTTACGTCTATGATGAATAGTGCATCTTTGTAACGTTTGGTCGTGGTCAAGGACGCCAAGTTGTTGTAGTGACATCAGTCATGTTGGAAAATATGAAGTAACTATAGGCACTCCATTAATAACAGTAACCCATCTCCGCCATGTGACATGTTGATTCCACTGTCATTGTACCCAGAAAAGTCCCTGTGAATGGACTGGTAAACATCGGAATAACATATAGGCTACAATTTGTAACAATATGTACACATATAATGTGTACACATTTATGAAAGTATAATAAAAACTTGAGTGGATGAATAAAAAGTATTTTATTAACGATTACAAATTTGAACAAGATATGTAAATATGTATTAGGAGAGTTTCAACTAATAGTAGGAATTGAAAAACATATAAAACTAATCAAATTGTATAATTTAGTCGATTATTATTCGATGATGATATATAGTATAATTAATTTGCACGACATTAGTAGAGGTCAAATTTTTTACTTACGAATATTCCCGTCAATATCGTACGTCAACTGTTTCCAAGAGAACACTTGTCGAAACTTGCCCAATCGCTGTTCTGCCAACGCTTGTGGAGTTAACAGGAAAACGTTAAGTAACAGACAAATTAGCAGGTTTGTTTTTGTTTCCATTTTCTGTGAAACACCGAAAAATTTTGGCTAGTCATAAATTGTTTAAGTGTCAGCGAAGTTTCCAAAGGGAATTAAATAATTGGAACGATGCGGGTCACTTCACCCGATCTTTGGTTACGTGCGTCCAGTTTCTGGATGCCGCTTTTCGCAGATAATCACTTCATAACGAGGTAGGCAGGGGGAGAATCTCCAGCGGATTTCCTCTAGGTCTGTTACTGTCCACGTTTTGACACCGTAAGTACAACGACTTTTGTCTTCAGGCTCTGAAGAACGAGCGACGAAAATACTCAACGTAAAACTTCGTTGTTTGTTTGGTAGGTATTGGTTTCAACTATTCATTCAATTGCGATGCGAATATCGTTATTTTGATATGCGTAAACATGTCAATATGATGGAATTAGTACAAACGTGATATAATAGCTTTACCAGAGTCCTTGGATAGTTTATTGGCAACATCTGTATTCTGTAAATCGAAAAAAAAAGCAAAAACGCTGTAAATGACACAGATGTCAAAAAATATTGAATTCTTCGTCTTTCTTCTTAATCGGATCAGAAATAATACTAATAATATTTTTTTATAAAGTGAGTATTTAGCCCTTTTTGTTTATTTTTTTTATCTTTGTACCAAGCGTTCCATGAACAAACTTAACTAAGCTTGCATATGAGTAAGTATTCATTTATTTTGGCTCAATGTATGCGTCTACCTACTACGTAATACATTCCGTGCGAGTGTTAGTCGTGCTGCTTCCGTATTTTTTTTTATGGCATAGGAAGGAAAACGAGCTGGCGTGTCACCTGATAGAAAGCAATCAACGCCGCCCATAGACATCTACAGCGCCATAGGCAGTACAGAAGCGTTACCGACCTTTAAGGACAGTGTCGTTATGGGAGTGGGATTGGAAATAGGAGGATGCAGGGTGTTGGGCTTCCGGAACTCAGCCGCTCACCGTACGAAGCGCGGTAGCTAAGCTACCATTCAGACGCCGGTTTTCTACGGAAGTGTGGTACTTCCCCGGGCGAGCTGGCCCATTCATGCTACAGACAAATATTATTCCATTCTTGACAAAATATTCGTCTGCAGCGTGGCTCTACCACTATCAAACGTTTCTGGTTTACTAGCGCCACAATTCAACGGAAGTCAAAAATCAAGCCGTGAAATAAATTTAACATTACCACCAAAAAACTTAATAAAAAATCCCTAACGTTAATTTCAACACAACAGGTACATTACGTAAAAAAACAATCATATCAGTGATGTAGTCGAAAATTTCTATAAATGTAACTAAAAATAATATCAACATTGAGATTGTTTTCACTTATTTTAACTATGAAAATAATTCGATTCTCCGATGTTTTCCGAGGAAGTCCGATTCGTTAGTTCCGAGAAGTAGATACCTTAAGAAAGGTATCTAGATTTTTTAAATTACACTTTATGAAGAAACTTTAAATAGGCAATACATATAATTGAAATATATCTTTAGACTTACAATCTAGCCTGATGTTCCGCCTTCTTGATTTTATTTAATGGGTCATAAATTAAATTCTATGTTCAATGTTCACTTCACGTAAGTAAATTTCCAAGTGTCTATTCAAAGGTTGCAACTATAGATATGATCACTGCACTAGCGATGTGCTTTCCATGTTTGTCGATAACTATTTATTTATTATATTTTCGTTTAACGTACTTTAATATCGATCTTTTACTAATTAGATCAATTTTTGTATTTTCTACGCATAAGCTGCATGTAAAACTGTCAAATGTGCGCAAGATTTGATTTTTGCGTAAAAGTAAATTTATTTATTTATAATAGATATCTTACAACTGAATAGCATAAACCATAGTTTCGGTTCGGAGCGCTCCCAATCTTTAAGGATGAATTCTTCGCTTCTGAACCTGGTATATCACTTTTGTACGACGTGCAGTTGCCCCGTAGTCATTACATATTTTATTCGCTGCTTAGGTTGCGTTTTTCGAAAATAATACAACATAATATGCCGGTAATGCTCATTTTGCTCTACCGTTTTACTATACACGAGGTCACAAACTATGTAGCAAAATTAAATAAATATTACACTAAAATATAGCTTCAAGTGTTCACAATAACTGACGTTACGAAAATATTCCCTCCACGTAAATATTTTCCGTCCAATAGGCCACAATATGTGCGCGCCAGAATACGAACAAGTTTCATTAATTTACATTAAAAAAAAGATGTCCAGTATTGCAAGGAGAGAGCGAGAGACCCGAGAGTAAGTGGGAAAAAAATAAAACGATCCGGTTCATACAGAAACAGTTTTCAATTTTTATCGATAAAAGACAGAATATATACAACATTATGAATAAGGTACGTTAGAATTCTTATGAAAAACGACAACGCAAACTAAACATGTTTATGATTTAAAATAAAAAGATAAATGCTACAACAAAACAAAATTATTTTCATGGTCAGTTAAAAGACGGAATAAATAATAGAAAAAAAAAGTGAACTTAAATATACTTAGTGACGAAGTACCGCTTATGAAATCAATGGTCGCGGGTTCAATTCTGGCATCGGGTTATATATACATAGGTTTTGGATTACAAGTATTTGTAAGTTTGACTTACATGCCAATCGGCCTTGGACAGACGGGGTGAAATATGTGTTCTTCCACCTCCAAAATGGAGAGGCTCAAAACCAGCAGTGAGACATATATGAACTGAGTAAAAGCAATTCGAACTTGTACCGGAATTTGAGAACGATTATAGGGAATTTCTTCTAAATCAAAGTACAATATTTTTTCTGTAAAGATTAATTTATGCAATTAAAAACATACATTAAGCCAGGGTTTCATCATCCATTTCAATAAAAAAAGAATAATTTCTTTTGAAATTGTAATTCTGATTTTACTAAAAATAAAGAATCAATACGGAAAAATTTAATTTAATTTTGTGTATTGCCTTTTCTTATATAATAAATAATTTAATATAATCATTAATTTAATTTATATAATAATTAATTTAATTTTGTGTATTGCCATTTCTTATATAATATATAAAATATAAATAAAAACACATTTCTAATGTACAGGTGTGTGACCAAAAAGATAATTCTTCAAGAGTCTCGGCGCAAAGCGAAGACCAGAAAGTTGTTGGAGAGTCCTGAAGAATGCTGAAGTGGAAGAGCTCGTGATCGATGGTAACATAATCGAAGGGACAAAAGCACATAGGCTCTGTTGACTCGCGTACGGAGAATCCTTACCAGAGGAGCTTGCGTTGCCAAACTACAATGGACAACCGTCTTCACGGTCGCCCCAGGTATCGGTGGAGCGATGCGATAATCGCCAACTTGAACGGGCTTTGATAAAGCAACTGGTGAGTAACAGCATCAAACCGTTACGAGAGGCTTGTTTTCTTGTCGGAGGTGAAGACATACTGGGTGTTAAAACAAATGGCTTACTAAATAGATACATCACATTTCCACCGATATAAACATCACCACGGCCTTCAAGTACTATTATTGTTGATATAGTATATTATGATTAATAGTCAGATGTTAAATGCGAGAATCAACTGACAAATTTTACTAAGATCCGCGAATAACACGCCATAATCCGGTTGTATCACGCCGTATCGTATAACATTTTTAATAGCCGAGCGGGCAAACGAGCATGCGGGTCACCTGGTGGCAAGCGGTCACCACCGCCCATAGCAGCCGCGAAGTCACATATGCGTTGCAGCGCTTTTTTAAGCTCTTCAAAGCCTTTAGCAACGATTACGCTTATTTCTTGGATCATAACCACCTGGGAAAACCGCAGGTGGTAAATTGTTCCACATTTGCACAGTTCTTGGCAGAAAACTGCGGCTAAATCGCATGGCGGTAGACGGCAATCCATCCAGGTGGTGGGGATGGAACATATTTTTATAGCACGTAGTGCGATGGTGTAACTTTACCGCTGGGAGCAGATTAAACAACTCAGAGAATTCACCGTAATAAATTCGATACAGTACGCAGAGAGATAATACACATCTCTGCTCAGAAATTAAAGTTCAAGCCTAACGGAAATCTTGCAGTCGCCGACGATTCGGGACGCTTTCCGTTGGATACGGTCAAATGAATGGCTGGTTATTGGTAGCATCAACCCAGAGATGAGAGCAGTACTCCTTATATGGCCGCACTTGTGGAGACACGTGATGTATTGCCTCGATCTGCTTAGTACTCCAAGTTTTTTGGAAGCCAGTTTAGCTTTTCCCTCCAAACGACTACGGAACCGAACGTCACTCAAAACGTCGATCCCGAGGACAGTGATATTTGGCATTTTATTAAGGATCTTAGCAAAATAAGTTTTGACTTCTACTAAATCTAAGACAACAAATATTAAATGAAAGTTCTTCATAACTGCCTTCCTCTATTTGTTAGAAACATATTTAAGAATAAACGACCCTTCCATCCACATTCGCAACGTGACAAAAGTTGAGAAAGAGAGGCTTAGATGGTTTGGACACAGATGGTAGATGGTAAATGGTGTAACGGGCTGCTTTCCGCAACTCCACGTCATCATGCGACTATTTTGCGTGATGGGTCACATAGAGAGGATGGATGAAAGATGATTGGCAAAAGAAATTTATGTATCGGTTCAGATATACCACTAAAGATAGCAGCATACTATCACTCAGTGGAATACCACAGAGTTATAGTATGCGGAAAGAAGTTTAAATTATTAAACACGAAGGCATTAGGACAAATGTTAATGAAACATTTTTGATACCAAAATAAATGTAATTAAATTTAAACATATTTTAAACCTACAACTACTTCACAATTGTTTTGTACTGATATTGTTTGTCTTTTGCAACTTAAATCTTTAAATAAAACTCAGATTATAGAACAAATCCCTTTTTTTAAAATATATTACTTTTGTCTTTCAGTCCGTTTCCCTAACAAACTGTTCGACAGTGTTAACTTGTCTGGACACTTTCAAAGCATTGGATATCTTAGAAGGGTCACTTAGCCAATCATAGTTGCTGGTTCGAGCGGTGATCAGCTTTGATATTATCAATCTCATAAGTTCCATTTTATTCACTAGTGCGCAGAGTTTTCTGAAAAAAAATATTTGTTATTTTTTTGTATAATAGAAAGGTAGTAAGATCGCCTGATGGAAGGCAATTGACGCCGATTTTAACCATCCAAAATACTATAGAGGTATTTCAGAAGTGTTTTCATGCTTTGAGAAATGTAGTTGGTTTTTCTTAAGTTTCCAAGTAACTGGTTCTACAGAATGGTGATGTATGGATAAAAAGCACTGTACTGGATCGCCAATCATCCAACAGTAGGAATGAAGTTGTTATCTTCAAACTTTTACCAGCTTGCACAATTCCATAAAACTATGCAATGAATAAATTTCACATTGGTGGAGGAAATTTAGTTACAATTTCATGCGATGGAAGACCACTTAATATCAGGTGATTTTCATGCCTGTATACTTGCTCAGCTCCAAAACAAAATAAGAAGCTTAGACTATGCAGGATCACTATTAAAGAGTATTTAATCAGCAATTATAGAAGGTGTGAATATAATACTCACTGATATAAAGGATTATCTGAATCACTCTCATCATTTCTTTTTTCAGCTTTGTTTCTTATATCTCTCATATTACACAACTCACTGTGCCATTGGGATCGTAACACTGCAAGTTCATTCTGCTTATTTTTCGCAACTGCAATTACACAATGTGCTTCCATTTCCACATCTTTAAATTTTGATAATTGTTTTATGATTTTCCTGGAAAACAATTATGTAAAAAGTATACATTACTCATGGATTCAACACACTGTTTTGTAAATTTTCATCTAGATAGAACAAGCTTAACCAATTTTTAAACAAAATACAAATTTAAAAAAAACTTTTTCATTCAAAATTTGACCCACACTGGACTCTAAGCTTAGGACTTGAGAACTCTAAGGTTTTATCATTTTATAGCACATATAAAAATGGAAACCTATATTTTCTCTCTCATTATTTCTTCCTATCTCTTCATGAAATCCTTCTACCCATTTTTCAATTGTGAGAGATTGGTTTCAATTATGAGAGATAGGTTTCAATAATAAGAGAGCATCCGGTGTGTATGGCCTACAGATTTTATTAAGAGTAGTGCCCTGCCAGTCCACCTTGAATAAGCATGGAGGGTTAATGTCTATTCTTCCAGAAATGAGAAGGCTGGTACTGAACAGTGGAACATATTTATTTATTTTATATTGGCTAAGAAAAAATCCAAACCATCAATAGTAGTAAGGAAAAACACAAGTAGATACATACATTTTTCTATCAAGCATGATAGGATCAAGTCTATCGTTGGGTGTCATTATTAAATTATGCACAGCATGTATCTGACTAGTACATTTAACACCTTGACTGAACATAATATTCCACAATACTGCATTCTCATAATCATTTATTGTATTACATTTGTTTTGCTCCACTACCTCTGCGGTGGCTGAAAAGTATAGTAAATTGATATTTATGTAGATATAGTATATAGACAATTTTGCACTCCTGTTGCTGTCAGTTAGTAGCCTTCAAAAATTTGTACCTAGCATTAATTTTAGGCTAATAATATCATTAATTGATTTTAGTAAATACTGCTACTGAGGACATAATTAGCTCAGTGGCAAAGTTACTGCTTTCAACGTTATTGAATGCAGGATTTTTTTACGTTGGGATAAATTTATGTATGATCTACGGTTATTTATTTCTATGATCCACCAATCTACCTTGAACAAGTGTGGTGAGGTGAATATGCATTTATCAGAAATGGGCCCATAGATTATTAATAAAAATGGAAATAATGAAACTAACTGATAAGAATACTTACATGCTAAAGGTTTCGCTTTTAATAATCTAAGTTTAGATGTGAAAAGCGTTATATCACGCATTTTATTTGATATCATCTCTTCTAAAGTCTCTGTTGGTTTAGCAATTAATAGCTCAGCAGATGCCTGCCGCAAATCTTCATGAAAAGTATTGCTAATCTTTCGTAAAGCATCAAAGCCGTTCATTATAACAAACTGTACATATAGCCACAAAGCAAGAAATTAGACAGCAAATAAAAATATTAACAGAACTTTTGTTTGATAAACCAAATCAAAACTTTTTCCGTTATACTAAGCTGGCGAAACTCCATAGTATTTTTGTATGGGTTTACCAGGCTTTCAATGGCGTCATAATCCGTATAAATCACAAATACGAGAATGCTCATGAAGTTTAAGAGATTCAGGTGTCTTTCACCTTATGTACATTATACATTGCTTTCTAATCTGTGAATTTTTCATAATACATCTTAAATTTTATAAATATATTGGGATTCCTATCTTATATAAATGAAATAAATTTTCCTAAATATTGTTTCTAGTAAAATTGACGGGATTGACCGCTTCTGACCGCGAAAACGATTTTATCTACATATTAGGTTGGGAAAAAGAAATCTATTATCCATTTCTTGGTAGATTGCTGTAGTAATCGATATCTCGTAAAGTAACGATCAAACAATTTCAAGTTTATGCTCGTTGTCAAGATGACATTTCACACCAAAAAAAATCTTTTGCTGTTTCTTGTTTGTTCCATTCAGTTGTGAGTTACAGGTGTTCATAATGGAAGTCAACAAAGAGAAAATTCGGTACATTTTACAGTTTTTCTTTGATAAAGGCAATTTTAGCCAAGCTGCTAAAATTGTGACTGGTGTTTATGGTGTCGATACTGTAACAGCTAATTATGTGCAATTTTGGTTTCGTCCATTCCATTCAGGCATTTTTGATCTTAAAGATGCACCTCGCCCATCGTCGAAAATGTTGATAAAATTACAGAAATAATCGAAGTTGACCGGCACGTTAGTAGTCGTAGCATCGCCCAGGAGCTAAAGATCGACCATAAAACAGTTTTAAACCATTTGCGTAAAGTTGGGCCCTCCGCCCACGGAGTCAATGGTCGCGGGTTCGATTCCCGCATCGGAATAAATATTTATATGGATTTTTAAATGTTTATTCCGAGTCTGGTAACCCCCCCAATCCCCATTTCCTTTCCTGCCCCTTCCTTTCTTCTCTATCCTTTCCCTTCCTCTCCGCCAATCCACGGTCTGCCGTGCCAATGGATGCGTGGCTAGGGGCGAGCCTAGTCGTAAGCGTGCCGATCGCCCCGGGGTCGGGCTCCCCCGGGGACTATGGTGCTTTACCTCAGCATGCAGGGCTCTGCTGGGGCTGACCTCCATCCTCCCTTGCGGCTCGTGGGATTCACTAAAGACGAATTTAATATACCTAATTTGTCGAAAATGACGGCGACGTGGTTCGCCACCCGTCACGTCCTGATTCTCACGAGGGCGAAAAGCGACCAATGACGAGCCGTTTCGCTGCGATGAATGGCAGTGGATGGAGCTCCGTGGTCTCTGCCAACCCCTGCGGGGGATAGGCGTGAATATATAAAAATAAAAAAGTTGGGTTCGAAAACAAGCTCGATGTTTGGGTAACACACCAATTAACCCGAAGAAACATGATGAATCGATTCTTAATTTCCATCTGCGAAGCCTTGGCCAAACGATATGCACTCGACCCATTTCTTAAACGGATGGTGACTATGGATGAGAAATGGGTCACTTACAACATTATTGTGCGAAAACAATCGTGCTTTGACCACGATTGTTGAATGGTGAAGCAACTCAAATGGTGGCCAAACCAGGACTAACGGCCAATCCAGGAAAAATGGGAAATTTCTATTGTCTTCATTAGACTTCATTGGACTTCAAAGGAATTATTTATTATGAGTTGCTTCCGTATGGCCAAACACTAAATTCAGGTCTCTACTGTCATGAACTGGATCGTTTGAAGCTAGCGATTGACCAAAAACGGCTAACGTTGGCCAACAGAAGAGGTGTTGTATTTCATCAGGACAACGCAAGGCCACACACGTCTGTAGTGACTCGTCAGAAACTCTGGGAGATTGGTTAGGAAGATTTAATGCATCCACCATATAGTCCGGACCTAGTACCAAGGGATTACCACCTTTTTCTCGCATTGCAAAACTTCCTGAGTGATAAGAAATTGTGATCAAGAGAAGATTGTGAAAATAAATTACTAGAGACTTGAAAGAGGTATTATGAAGCTCGCTTTAAAATGGCAACAAATTATACAACAAAACGGTGCATATTTGACCCAAATCGGACATTTCGAAACATATTAAACAAAGTTTGGAATTTCACGTAAAAGTAATGGATTTCTTTTTCCCTAACCTAATAGTTATCGAAAATTCCCTAAAATTACCTCTTTAATTAAAAACACCAAAACAATCTCTTAATACGATACCTGTCAAAAAGTACTCATTCGATAAAAATATCTGATACAAAGTTTCGAGTGTAAAAGTATTGGTATCGAAAGGCAAAGATCTGGATGCCACAAAGTATCGATACTTTTTCAGTGTCCACCCTCCCTCTACCTGTGTCCAAAGCCGACGTATAAATATAAATTAAAAATTGGTTATGGTAACGTCGAATCTAATTGCTTAATAAATAAATAAAATATGAAAAAAAACAATAAAACCCTATAATTAATGCGAGCTTTAATCCTCTTTTAAAACTGCAGATATCCCTTAAATTCACTTCACTAAATTAACCAACAAAATGACAGAAGATAACTTAAGTCCCGTGTGTTTTTTACCACCAGAAGTATTATTTTATATTTTCACATTTCTATCTGCTAAAAATTTAATAAGGTGTCGCCAAGTGTGCACACAATGGAAGCAAATTGTAGACGGATTTGGAGGAAACGATACATTGTGGCAAAAGCACTGCAAAAATGATTTTCCGAGCGTTTACAAAATAGCTCGATATAAAGCTCACCCGTGCTTGTTATGGTACAATATATATAAATCTTTGAGTTTGTGGAACAAACTATCAGAAGCTACAGAGGTGTTGGATGAATTCGCCTCTGCGTCTAGCGTGAATAAAGAAATATCAAGTTTCAAAATACTAAAAGATGGGGTAATTGGAGTTCATAAACGAAATTCAATCGACTACTATGATATTGAAACATTACAGAGGGTAAAGCGGGAGGGAATCAGTGGAGCCTACTTGAAGTACACAGAAAATGAAGACACAATTGTAATAATGAGTTACAATTTACAACTTTCTGTAATCCAAAAGATTATACACAATCCTTGCCTTGAAACAAATGTAACATTTGATGATGTTAAATCTTTCATATTAACTGACAATTATATTTACTATGTGAATTTAAATGAAGATATCTATATATGTAAACTTGAAGATTTGACTAGTGAATTTGTTGCCCATTCAGGAGATGGAATTGTCTCTCTTGGCTATAGTCATAATAAGCTCAATCTTCTCACATTTCACCGAAATATATATACTGTTTACGAAAATAAACTGATATTTACATGTGCTTTAGGCCCAGATACAAATTTGCTTCATCAACTTCAACTCTATAACTTTTTAGAGCATCTTGACTGGAGAATTTATTTCCAATGGATGTTTGTACTTAATCATACTGTACCCGAAGGTCCTTTACGTGACATCATCACTGTACTGAAATATGAAGATGTCGTATTTGTTGGATCAAATTGGGGAGTTCTAAGAATTTATTATGCACCATATTCTAGTGGTGAGTTTGATCTATTCAATGCTGAACCTATTAAGCAATATAATTTTATGCAGAGATATGACTGCCCTGTCTTATCCACATGTCCAATAGTCCAAATTGATGTATTAGAAACTGAAGAAGGTCATACAGTCATTATAGCCATGCCCAAAAAGCTTGCATTGATCAAATTTATTCACAATTTCAAACAAACGGCTTCTGTTGCTATGGTCCCATATAAAGATGCTCAACGGGTTAACATATTGAAGATTGATGATTCCCATTGACTTTTTAAATCACTTTTAATTGTAATAGAAAAATATATGGAAATAGATTATGGATGCATCAAATAAAAAATAGTTTTAATATTTTTTGGGTATAGATAATATAACAGTATTTATAGTCTATTTTGGATATTGATAAATAAATTATGTTAGTAATCAAAAACTAGCATGTACGGCATGCATGGTTATTAACATCAAAACCTAGCATGTAACATAGCATCTTTATAAGCATCAAAAGCTAGCATGTACAGGATGCATGTTTATTAGCATCAAAAATAAGGGATGCCATAGTTTTCTAATTTGTTTAGCTCAGTTGCTATATTAAAGTTTCCTTTGAAGGATTTCTACATGTCTTGACTCAAGACTCATTTGTCACATTTCTTTATGAGCATTTGATTTCACATTCTACAAGAAAGCATTTGTAATATAAATTGTAACTTTGGAAGTCAATGTGACTGATATTTATTGTTGAAATGTTTACTTGAACCCATCAATATCTAAAATACAATAAATACTAACTTAAACGAAAACAAAAATGCCAAATATATTTTTTTAATGCATCCATCATCAATAATTCATAACATGCCTGCATATACATATATTAACTTAATTTATATTTTATTATGCGTTCAGTCATGTACATTTTGTTATTTCACATATACACATAATCTGAAAGGAAATAATTTATTTAAATTTTTATGATTAGTGCAGTGGGATCTTTTTTTATGTGCAGTTTTGAATTAATAGTAAAGTTTTTTTTACTTAATCTTCTACAATAAAAATAAACCTATTGTATCAGATCAAAAAAGTTAAAAAATTCAGTAACAAATGTATTAATAATACTTAGCTTACATATTTTTTTATTATGTGACTTTATTTTTTCCATTCCCAAAAAAAAATATATAACTAAATTTTGCTTTAAATGTCACATTATAAAATACTATTTATTACTTATAGTGAATTTATAATATTAAAATTAACACAATAATAAATTATCTCTTAAAACATAAAATTTATAGGTAATTTTTAGGGAATATTACTTGCGTCAAAAATAGAGCGCAACAAAAAATTATAATTGAATGGATGGAGAAAGTTAACTTATTACAATTATTATATCAGTTTTCAGGAGTAAAAGAAAAAATAACTAACTCTTGACACGAAATAAATATCTTTAAGCCATGCGAAAAAATAAAAGGTCAAAAGTACCCTTAACCGACTAGCTTGTATGAAGAGAGTAATGAGTGTGTATGAATCAAAGAAAGTGTGCCGGGTTTGTAGCAGCTGGAGATGTGTCCTCTGGCTACCCCAGCTTTCTCGCTAGGCTTACATACATATCGAGATAAATGTTTGACCTACTGATATTTACTACAAGTTTGGGTGCCTCGACAATCTACATTGTTTACTCGTGGATAACGTACCATGATTATTCAAGTTTTTTTTGTTATGATTATTAATGTAGATTTTATCATTATAATTACTATCTAGCTAAAGGCTAATGAGTAATTTGTTTTAAAATATTTTGCTAAGTAGAATGAGAATGTGTCCATTAACAGTTTTCTTATAGTCTCTATTAAGGGGAAGACAATATGTTGGTGTTCATTTCACTTCTTCTTATGGTCCTATATCCCCGAGGTGGGGCAGAGGGCGTTCACAATGCTTCTCCATTGCGATCGGTCTTGAGGGACACGCTTTACTTTAGGCCACGACCTAACTTCGATCCGACCCGATCTCGGCCACAACGAAGCGCTTCCAGGTATGTTTGGGTCGGCCTCGCTTCCTTTTCCCATGAAGAGTCCATTCCAGCGCCTGTCCAGCGCCATGTGTGTGTGGGAATGTGATCAGGGTTCCTTCGGAGAGTATGGCCATATCCAAGTCCACTTGCGGCCCAAGATTTGAAGTCCGATCGGCGGTTCGTCACAAAGATCTAGTAGGCATTCGTTGGATATTTTCTGGGGCCAGAAGATTCCCCGGTGCCGCTGCCACCAGAAGGATTTCACTAAACTCACTCAAAGGGTTTAGTTCTCTTGAGTCTTTTTAATAAGTCCGTGTTGTGGAGGAGCATGATAGCCTCGACGTTCACATGATGGTGAGGTCGTCGTTCATGAGCTTTAGCGTAATTATTTTTAATATTAACGATTAGGTTCACTTTAAGATCACGATGAAGGTCGTCGTTTTTGAAGTCCCCTTGGTACGTCAAAAACGACGACCTTCATCGTGATTTTTTACAATACCCCTGAGTACTTTGTTCTTGAAGCGTTGGATCATTTCTATATTTGGGACAATCCCAGAGTTGTATGCCCATAATCCATACCGGTATAAGGACCTGTTTATATATTAGCAATTTATTGTGCAATGATAGCGTGGAGTGCTTTCCAAACAACCAGTACTTGTATTGCAACAGTATCTTTTTGTAGCGAAGCTCTAACTCATAGCGTTTCTTTTTGACATGAGCCTAAATTTTTAATTATTGGAAATGCTAAGTGTTTTTAGGCTGTTAGTGTTATAATCCGCGACAGTCAGGGTTGATTTTACATGTATGTGTGTTATAAATTTAGACTTTTGATTGATGATGGTGTCGAAGAACTTAAGATAGCTTAACGGGCTTGAAAGTCCCATAACGAGTTGATTAGGCTCATGTGGGCGATTAAAGCCCTGGGCCTGTCGTGACCGTTACGTGCGGTCCTAATTTTGTACGCGAGATTTCGTAATATCCCAATATATTTGATATTATTTTATTTTACTTGACGCGGGCAAAATAGACTTTTTGACATATATGTTAGAATAATTGTCATCAAAGAATACAAAAAAAAAGAAAAGTAGTATTTCAACGTTCTTTCGACACTTCAAAAATATGTTTACCATTTTCTTTGCTTCCTACGTTTCTTTGGTAGTTTAACATAACAGTACATTTCTTGCTATGGCCTACAGACACGGAATGGTATGTCAATATTTTATTTATTTGAGAGATAAGTATAAGAGCAACGGATTACCTTAATATAAGAAATCATTATATCTGCAACATAGTATAGGGCACTGCAGCTCGTCTATTACACACCTTTACCCTAAGGTAGGCAATGGCCTACCAATAGCATAGGTATTACAAAAGCGTGTTAGCCTGATCTCTACTTAAATAGTATGAAATAAACGAAAAATAAACTGATAGTTCCAGGAAATATGATTCTTAATTATTTAAAAATGGACTGTGATTTATAAAATATTTTTACTGAGATGTGTTGCAATTTTACATTTTTTTTTATACGTCTTTTATGTAAGGTACACAGGGAGGATAAGTGATGTACACGTAAGCATGTGTTTAAATAAAAGTCAAATTTGAAAATAAGTTTTATATGTATTTCTAATAAACTTAATAAAGAAAAACTAAATGATTGTCTATGATATTAGGTTGGCGCATATGAAATTTCGGATTTTTATACATGCGAACGATTGTCTTCCTGTTTTCGTTATACTTTTGTTTTTGGCATAACCTTGTTTATAAGCGTACTGTCCATTGCCAGAGTCACATTTGAACAAAGGAGATTTTCTCGAAAGTGTTCCCTTTTGTTATTTGAATTTTGTACTGATATGAATGTAAACGATATTCGTATATTTTTATATGAGTATAAACTTGGTAATAATGCTGCAAAAGCTGCACGCAACATAAACCAAGCGTTTGGGGAGAATACAGTTAAAGATCGAAAAGTACAGCGTTGGTTTGAACAATTATTGTTCAAACCGGTCCGGTGATTTTTCACTACAAAATGATTCGCGCGGAAAAATGGCTGTGAAAAATGATGATCTGAAGGCATTGATAGAAGTGGATCCAACTGTATCCACAAGGGAACTGGCTCTTAGGATGAAAATTGACCATACAATATTGCGACAACAATTATACGCCCATCACTTGTTAATCGGCATGGCCTACTACTTCTCCATGACAATGCTTGGCTGCATATATTGCGAAATTAAATTAATTGAAATGTGAAGTTTTGCAGCACCCAGCCTATTCACTGGATTTCGCGCCAACCGACTTTCATTTTTTAAACATTTAGAACTGTTTTTACGAGCTAAACTACGAATGTTTCCAAGAGATGGAAAATGTGAAGGAGACATTGAAAGACGAGTGAAAGTTGGTAATCAGGTTAACGGAGCCCTGCACTCCTTTATGAAAAGTCAGAATGTGTCTAAAACGGCCCGACTGGCAGTTCATCAGGGGGTGATTGTTCCGACGTTAATATATGGTAATCAAAGCATTAAGAAGTATGTGTGGTGTAACCTTGAATGATAGATTAAGAAATGAAGATATAAGAGAGCAATTTGGAGTAAAAGAAGGTGTTGTGACAAAAGTAGAAAAAGGGATGCTTAGATGGTTTGGGCATATAGAGAGGATGGATGAAAGACGACTGGCAAAAGAAATTTACCTTGCGAATGTGGATGGAAGGGCCGGAAGAGGAAGACGACGAATAACGTACCTTGACCAAATTGCTGAACTTTTTAAGAAAGGCCAGGTCAAGAGTACCTTTAACCGGCGGGCTTGCATGAGGAGAATAATGAGTGTGGAGGAAGCAAGGGAAGTATGCCGAGATCGTAGCAGATGGAGATCTGTGGTCTCTGCCTACCCCTACGGGAGACAGGCGTGACAATATGTATGTATGTATGTAAACTACGAATTTCGATATCAGAGTTTAATGATTCTAAAGATCAAATTTTTTTTAAGACATGCTTTAAAGTTTCGTTGGGAAAAGTGTATTGAAGCGAATAGAGCATATTTTGTTTTGACATTTCATATGCACCAACCTAATAAATAGGTTATGTCATTTGAAACAATCATAATAGGCCATGTTAGGTGACGCACTGTCACACCTGTTTATGATTATTAAATAGTTTGAATACAAATCAAAAGCTTTTATCATTTAATACAATGCACAACATGAGTTTCTTTTGTGAAAATATTATATTGAAGGAGTAAACAATCATTGTCGCACGTTTCAAAAACACAAAGATGGAAACAAGACATTCAGAAACAAAGCTTGTTTCCGTTAGTTTTATTCGTGATGAACTACAAAAGGTCGCAAATAATTAAATCAAGACAATCATCATCATCATCAAGGCATTACAGCCGCGGGTGGGCCTTAGCCTAATCCAATAAATTATTCTAGTCGGATCCTTGTTTAGTTTCTTCCCTCCAGCCCCTCACACCGATTGCCTTTAAGTCGTTATTGGAAAATACTTTAGCAAAATAGTAGCTGAAATGGGATTTATTCCGCAGATGTCATGAAAAAGGTCTGCCATAAATGTTGATCCCTGAACAAAGGAGAAGAACACTTGACAATGCTGGTTCAACTGCATCAATTTCTTTTCTTAAAAGTTTTAAGTTATAATTCATAGTCTTGGTGATAACAACTGACCATTCACAATATCAAAATAATTATTGAAATTGGCTAATGAATTTTTAAAACTATTCAATCTGCAGTTCTGCCAACGTCAGGAAAATGTTCTCTTTAACTTTATTCAATTAATAAGTTTTGACATATTCAATTAAATCTTATTTATATCAAACCTTATTCATATGAAAAATCTTATTCATATGTCGAAAAATATTATAAGACGGCGTTTAATCTAAACAGAAATCACTCATTAACATGAAAAAACTCTCTTGGAGCTGCCGGTGAACTAGTAAAAGAGAGGGCGTGAAGTTTCCACATAGATCACTCTAGCTCACATCACTGCAAAATTGCTAATTCAACTTCAAAATTTTACTCTTAGAGCATAAAATACGCTTTTACAGTGGTAACATTAACATGAAAAAACTCTTGGAGCTGCCGGTGAACTAGTAAAAGAGAGGGCGTGAAGCCTCCACATAGATCACTCTAGCTCACATCACTACAAAATTGCTAATTCAGCTTCAAAAATTTTACTCTAAGAGCATGAAATACGCTTTTACAGTGGTAACATTAACATGAAAAAACTCTTGGAGCTGCCGGTGAACTAGTAAAAGAGAGGGCGTGAAGCCTCCACATAGATCACTCTAGCTCACATCACTACAAAATTGCTAATTCAACTTCAAAAATTTTACTCTAAGAGCATGAAATACGCTTTTACAGTGGTAACATTAACATGAAAAAACTCTCTTGGAGCTGCCAGTGAACTAGTAAAAGAGAGGGCGTGAAGCCTTCACATAGATCACTCTAGCTCACATCACTGCAAAATTGCTAATTCAACTTCAAAAATTTTACTCTTAGAGCATGAAATACGCTTTTACAGTGGTAACATTAATATGAAAAAACTCTCTTGGAGCTGCCGGTGAACTAGTAAAAGAGAGGGCGTGAAGTCTCCACATAGATCACTCTAGCTCACATCACTGCAAAATTGCTAATTCAACTTCAAAAATTTTACTCTTAGAGCATGAAATACGCTTTTACAGTGGTAACATTAACATGAAAAAACTCTCTTGGAGCTGCCGGTGAACTAGTAAAAGAGAGGGCGTGAAGCCTCCACATAGATCACTCTAGCTCACATCACTGTAAAATTGCTAATTCAACTTCAAAAATTTTACTCTAAGAGCATGAAATACGCTTTTACAGTGGTAACATTAACATGAAAAAACTCTCTTGGAGCTACCAGTGAACTAGTAAAAGAGAGGGCGTGAAGCCTTCATATAGATCACTCTAGCTCACATCACTGCAAAATTGCTAATTCAACTTCAAAAATTTTACTCTTAGAGCATGAAATACGCTTTTACAGTGGTAACATTAATATGAAAAAACTCTCTTGGAGCTGCCGGTGAACTAGTAAAAGAGAGGGCGTGAAGTCTCCACATAGATCACTCTAGCTCACATCACTGCAAAATTGCTAATTCAACTTCAAAAATTTTACTCTTAGAGCATGAAATACGCTTTTACAATGGTAACATTAATATGAAAAAACTCTCGTGGAGCTGCCGGTGAACTAGTAAAAGAGAGGGCGTGAAGTCTCCACATAGATCACTCTAGCTCACATCACTGCAAAATTGCTGATTTAACTCCAAAAATTTCACTCTTAGAGAATGAAATATGCTTTTACATGAGTTACAATAAAATGTAAAATGAAAATCTTACATCTTTACAAAAGTAACTAAGAAAATATGCTAATATTTTTAATTAGTTAAATAATAATAAACGTGTATCTTAAATGAGGGAAATTGTCTTTTAGTGATGGTGACTTTGGTGTAATAGTTACCATTAGAACGCTGAAAGACGAATTCCCGAAATCGAGTTGTCTCACAGACTACAATAAATGATCATACCTATATCTGCTATAACACCAAAGGGTTTATAGATTCTAAAGTGGGAATCATAATAAATCTTTTAGTAAAGCCAATTAGACTACCACATCAGTTAATGTGGGCATAAGTCCATGGAGATCATAAGCTCTTTGTGGTTAATGGACCTCTCAATATATTCGGGACCTAATGGTTCATCTACAAAATTATGTAATTGACCCTTAAACACACTACTACTAAATATAAAAATAAATAATTTCGAATTCTCAAGGAAAAACATGAAAGTATGAAAAATTAAATGTTTGAATTGAATGTCCCTTGAAATGGAAAGAATAAAAATTAGCTTATAATTACTATTTTAAGCTAATATAGTAATAATATTCAGAATTAAAAAATTAAACCATATTTATAGGTTAAAATTCAAAAAGCCTACACGTTTCTACGCTTCTGCAAGGCATATAGCACTGCAGATGTCTATGGATGGCATTGATTGCTTTCCACCATATTGTTGCCCGGTCGTTTGCCTTCCTATCCCATAAAAAATGCAACTAGTGTTCATATTGACTTTTTTATAGGAAAGCAGGCAAATAAACATGCGGGTCTCATGGATGTAAGTGATCACCGCCAAACCACAAGATCTTAATAATACATAAGTATTATGATGGCCAAGATACAACCAGACATAGAATACTTTGAATAGAATTATTGTATAGAAAATTAATTTAAAAGAAAAATAAATAATGTAAAAAATTATTTTACAAAATCTTATGAATTTAAGAATATGCATTTGGTGATTATTGTTCTTCTATTGCTATACTGTAGCACCATATACAGCACAAATGCAAAATCTTCAATCTCGTGAATTAGAATTATTTGAAATAACTCCAAAACTTGAGGTTAGCTGCCGCTTGCTTATATAAGCACCACACTGGAGCATTCACATAAGTGACTTGATCGTGTGCGGACGTGTGTGACCAGCGCATACTACGTCCAATGCCTATAGTGCTATGGAGGTTTCATTGTGATACCCGTGTATATAATATTTAGTGTCTAAAGATATATTGGTGTCTATTTGACAATTCAAAAATATGCACCATATTATTTTAAACATGTGCCTCCATCCGTGGATTTAAATGAATGTAAATAACATGATAAAGCTAAATGTAAGATTTAAACAAATCTCTTAACGGCGTTAGTCAACCATATCTTACACACTAACAAATTACAATAACTAGAAACATACAACTAATTAATATAAAATTTATGACGAAAAAGAAAACACAGTTGAAATTGGTTTATGTGAGAAAAAAAAATTAAGCATCATCAAACTTAAATTTAAATCATATTTGAAATCAACCGTTACAGTCCACTTCTGGACATTGATGTCTTTCAAAAATGAGAGGTGTTGCCACTACCCTCACTCGGGAGGGTGGATTGAAGATCACAAATTAGTTTTTATTACTCAGGTAGACACTGCTGATCATCTTCTGATATTTGTTTTATGTTACTATCAAAAACTATGATACAGTTTCCAATTCCTTTTGCTTAAGTACTAAAGGTTTTGGGTCATAGCAGCAATCAGTTCTGGCGCATGCACCGCATACATTCCCTTATCAAGTTTTTCCATACGCTGAACGCGCAGAACGCCCTGGCCTTCTTCGTTGATTTTCATGTGTTGAATTGCATGAACAAGCATTTCCTGAGTAGGCTCTTTAGGGAAATCTGTAAACCAAATATTATCTTTTGAAGGCTATATGCATTTACCTGTGAACAGGTGCTACTTGCTGGACCATAACACAAAGGGAATGGACCGGGGAAGTAACAGAATATTAGTTTTCAGTATTAATATTTTACTGTGTTACCACAAATAGTGAGTTGGTTAATGGAGTCAGGCGTTACTTTGCGGAAATCCATCACTATGTGGACAGTCAAAAGTTTTACTTAGCTAAGATCCGCGACAAGCAAACAATAACAGAAAATTAATAATGAGTGTTTTCCTGCTGGAAGAAGGAGGAAAGTTGTGCTGAATTGGCTGCCAACCTTCGCAAGTCGGAGAGGCACTCTTAGAAGAGAATACTAATAGTGAGTACTGGGATATGGAGGCATAAGTCCTTTTCTATATCTTTATTTTCTCCGATGCTTAGATGGTTTGGGCACATAGAAAGGATAGATGAAAGACGACTGAGAAAAGCAATTTACGTTGCGGATGTGGATGGAAGGGTCAGTAGAGGAAGAGCAAGGAGAATCACACCAGCACCAAATTGCTGAACAAAAAGTTCTCAAGAAAGGCCAGATTCAAAGTACTGTAACATACTGTAACCTTAACCGACAAGATTGTATGAAGAGAGTGATGAGTGTGAATGAAGCAAGTGTGTCGGGATTGTAGCAGATGTAACAGGCGTAATCATATGTATGTGTATATGTTATTTTCGTTTTCTCCTCTCCTTACTTCACTCATTCCTACAATTATTCACATCCTTACTCCAAGGAGGGCAACGTGTCTGCATCGCCATTAGTCCCGCGGATGTTCATGAGCGATAATAGTTGTTTTCCATCATAGTCCAGTTATATAGGTCAAAAGTAAGTAAGAGTCAGCCTCGGAATGAGAGATAATAAGCTGGAAACTCGTATAGACTTATGTTAGAGACTTATATTTTTGCTTATGGATATTAAATTTTTCTATCATCCTGATGATAATGTATCACCAACTTACACCAAATTAACTTTTTAACACTGTGTCCATCTTACGGTTGGCTAGAAGAAATCGCTATAAACCATGGCGATAAGACCACCATTTATACATAAATATTACAATCAATAATAGTATAACTTGGTTTTTGGTGTACAATAAATAATGTATCTCTCTTTCTATCTAATAAGCTGAAACTCTGATGAACCCTGAAAGATTATCTATACGAGTTTCAGCTTATTAGATAGACAGATAGATATATTCTTTATTGTACACCAAAAACAAAGTTATACAATTATTGATTGTAATATTTATGTATAAATGGCGGTCTTATCGCTATGGTCTATAGCGATTTCTTCCAGCCAACCGTAAGATGGACACAGTGTTAAAAAGTTAATTTGGTGTAAGTTGATGATACATTATCATTAGGATGATAGAAAAATTTAATATCCATAAGCAAAAATATAAGTATATATAAATATGAGTATATATAAACAACCGCGACACCGCAGGAGGCCCGGAAGCGTTGCCGGCCTTTTAGGTAAAAGAACTGAAAGATTAGAAAAGAACATTTTATTTTTTTTTTATTTTTTTATTTTATTAAAAAACCAACAACTGCCGGAAATAAATCATGAAAGACGGCACGATTGATATATGCCGAGCGCGCCAACACCCGGGAGAGTCACTGAGACATGTTATTTCCGGTTGTTCCCAGCTATCAAGCGGGGAGTATCTGTGCAACAGACAATCAAGTAGCTAGAATTGTGCATCAGCAGCTTGCCATTAAATACGACCTATGCTAGTAGGAGGTGCCTTATTATATGATCCAAAGTCAGTTCTCGAAAACAGTCGTGCAACATTGTACTGGGATCGATCCATTATCACGGACCGGCACATTGTCGCCAATAAGCCTGATATTGTGATAGTGGATCGAACTACACGCGAGGCAATGATAGTTGATATTAGTGTTCCGCATGACGAGAATCTCATTAAAGCGGAAAAAGATAAACAAATAAAATACATAGACCTCGAGCATGAGATTTCTGCCATGTGGCACGTTGATTCAACTGTCATTGTACCCATAGTGGTCTCTGTGAATGGACTTATCGTTAAAAATTTGGACGCCCATCTGTCCAAGTTAGGTTAAGGTAAGTGGGTTAAATTCATAATTCAAAAATCAGCCATAATGTGCACGGCTAGGATCGTGAGAAGGTTCCTTTCCTTGGATGCATAATAATCCTTTTTTACCTATTACATAAAAGAACTGACCGCGTATCTCGAAATGCGCGGCAACTGCAGGCAGGTCTCTCACAAACTCCGGCAGCATCTTGCGGAGCGCACCCACCGGCACGCTCTCCACGTTGCCGTAGTCTACGTAGCACACACGCACCAAATCGCCACCCGCACCGTTTATCTGTTCGAGCAACACTGCTCGCAGCCACTGTTTGTCTGAAACATTAAAAATTACAACAATAAATCCTACTAACATTATAAATGCGAAAGTTTGTGGGTATGAATGTATGTTTGTTACTCTTTCACGAAAAAGCTACTGGACGAATTTTAATGCACCTTTACAGTAATATAGGTTATACATCGGAATAAAATATAGGCTACTTATTATTATATTTTGTAATTATTTTATGTAATTTTGGTTGTAATATAACAACGATACATGTCAATTAAGTCGGAAAAATATCTGGCCTCTGAGAGCTATCTTGGCGTACGCTACCTAAACCATTGGAGTTACACAAATATAATGTACCGTAGGATTGTTTGTCTTGAATAGTTCTAAATAAAATTCCGAGACAGCATATATCTACCTTTTATGTGGAAGCCTCTATGACCAAAATTGTGAACCATACTGTCACGAAACTTAACGTGGCAAACCAAAGTTCACGCGAGCGAAGCCGCGGACAAAAGCTAGTTCCTTCAATAAAATAGCCAATTTAATGTTTATCTCGTCGATGTACGAAAATGTAAATTCTTTTCTTATAATATAAGATTATTATTACCCATTTTTTCTTAATTAATTATATTTCAGTATAATTTCAAACTCATTTGTAATTCTCAAAATATTTCTCTCATATTATATTCATTATTCGAATTAAGATAGTATTAACCCAGTTTAGGTGCAATGTGTAAATGACACGTTTTCTAAGTATTTATTTTCATGAACATACTGTCAAGCTCAACATACATAGCTTATACTGTCAAGTTACAGAATGAAGGATCGGGTGCTCAAAATGAAAGGGATTTTTAAAAAATTTAAACGTCTGCACTGAGAGCCGATAAATAGACTAAAAAAACGGTCTAACAATGACCATTCAAATCTATATTTGGAATCATCGACACTGGCGACATCTTAATATCTAATAGGGAATTTCTTAGACCCTAAAGTTCATATTCTAATAATAACAAAACGGGCATATGTTAATCTGTTTTACATAGGTGACGAGTCTAACACAGATTATCAGAAAAAAAATGCATTTGCAACATGAAACCTAGCCCCTTGCGCTTCGATTTAATTAGAAAAAATGATGCAACAATCCACCATTTAATTTGAGTCAATCATTGCATAAATAAAGTGATATAAAGAAGCAAATTGATGCCTTAAAAAGAGAGAAATATCTAGCTATACCGTTATCAATCAAATCAAAATGTCAAACGAATCAAATCAACCAGAAATTTACCTTGCGAATGTGGATGGAAGGGCCGGAAGAGGAAGACCACGAAAAACGCACCTTGACCAAATTGGTGAACTTTTTAAGAAAGGCCAGGTCAAGAGTACCCTCAACCGACGGGCTTGCATGAGGAGAATAATGAGTGTGGAGGAAGCAAGAGAAGTATGCCGAGATCGAGCAGATGGAGATCTGTGGTCTCTGCCTACCTATGTCAATGTGGGTGTGCCGGTCACCAGTGGCCCCCATACCGTCACTGACAAAGTTGTCACCGTGTCACAGTGCCAGTCACCGGCGACCACCGTGGCATTCAAAGTCATGTTAAACACGAGAATATCTCTAGCATACCTCGAAAAGTTATGTTCAAACTTACCAGGCAGATACTGTGCGATACATAGCTCTTCAAATGTAGGCAGGTAGGGCTCGCGGCCAATCTCGCTCGTACAATATTCTTCCAACTGGATACGTATATAATAATATATAATACAGTAATTACTACTATCTTTATAAATATTTATGTATCTTTTTATTTATACGTTTATTATTTACGGTTAACTCATATTTATATATTAGATACTTATAATTTTGCTTATGGCTATTAATTTTGTTTATTAATGCCGCAGGCTGTTGATGATGATGAAGTATATAATAACTACCGAATGCTCAGTGCCCGAAGCTAACGCTTATGAAGTCACCAATTGGGGTTCGAATTCCGCATCATCCTGGACAATATATGTAGGTATGCCCTACAGTTATTTATTCCGAGTCCAGCTACCTCCCACCAATCCGTCTTGGAAAGCATAATGGGTAATGTCTGTTTCTCCAAAAATAAGGAAGGGCGTACCCATGAAACATATATAGACTGCGAAAAAAAACTTTGTTATATTGAAAAATATAAGCCACACTCACTCGTTTTTGTAATCCTTCGTGAATTAGTTGAAGCAGGGGTTCGTCGAGCTTACAGCCTCCAATATTACCAGTTTCCAATGAGCTTATATCGAATACATGAAGTTCATTACAACTAAGGGGTATTTCCACATAATCCAGATCCTTGTACATGAGTGGTTTCAAATCTGAATAATTAATACATAATAATAATAATAATTAATCTGTTGACAAAGTGAAAGAAATTGAAACTCGGGCTCATGGGAGCGTGTTGGATGTCTGTGGTCGTGCGTGGGTGTGTGTGAGCGTGCGTGGATGTGTGTAGTCGTGCGTGGGTGTGTGTGGGCGTGCGTGGGTGTGTGTGGTCATGCGTGGGTGTGTGTGGTCATGCGTGGGTGTGTGTGGTCGTGCGTGGGTGTGTGTGGGCGTGCGTGGGTGTATGTGGGCGTGTGCGTGCGTGTGTGTATGTGTGTGTGTGTGTGTGTGTGCGTGCGTGTGTGTATGTGTGTGTGTGGGCGTACGTGGGTGTGACTGTGTGTGTGGGCGTACGTGGGTGTGACTGTGTGTATGGGCGTACGTGGGCGTGAGTGTGTGTGTGTGTGTGGGCGTACGTGGGTGTTTGTGGGCGTACGTGGGTGTTTGTGGGCGTACGTGGGTGTGTGTGGGCGTACGTGGGTGTGTGTGGGCGTGCGTGGGTGTATGTGGGCGTGTGCGTGCGTGTGTATGTGTGTGTGCGTACGTGGGTGTGACTGTGTGTGTGGGCGTACGTGGGTGTGACTGTGTGTGTGGGCGTACGTGGGTGTTTGTGGGCGTACGTGGGTGTGTGTGGGCGTACGTGGGTGTGTGTGGGCGTACGTGGGTGTGTGTGGGCGTACGTGGGTGTGTGTGGGCGTGCATGAGAGTGAATTTTACAATTTTTGGATCAAGAAGTTACGCAGGTTGAATTTAATTACAAAATGTAGCTTCATGTAATGAAACCAAAAATTAATTTTTCAAAAAAAAATTTTTTAAATTAATTATGACAGTCTAAGTTATTAGTGTGTAATCATAATGAGCTGTGATAATAATTGTTTTTGTATTTACTATGTGATCTGTAATATTACAGTCAATAAAGATTTGTGGTGTGACCTGTGATAACCCTAAAATTAAAAGTTTATTTACATTTATCCTTTATCGAATTTGGCTGCGGTATAGTTTGAAAGGTAAAATGTGCAAAAATATATCCATAAAATAATATCATTTTTTATAAAACATATTTTAAAGGTAATAAAGATTATTGAAACATTGTTTACCAACAACATCAGCACCCTTTAGCTCCATCTTTTTCCATTCAGGGGTACACATCTCTTCCAGTTTAACATTCACTGATTCCCTGTTGTCCGCTATAGTAAGTTGAACTTCAGTTCCACTTGGTGCTGTTTTAGCACCACCAGGTACAGTCTATAATAATATAAAGAAGAATAAGAGCAATCCAATTTTTACAACCAGGAAGTCAGAGCCTACCTAGCTCTCAGGGTAAATTTTATGAGTACAAAATAAAGCCTATTGTTTAAGGATTAACTATTTCGGTCCCTAAAAAGCGATAAAAACTAATTAACCAAATCGTAATTAGCAATTAAACATCTGGCGCAATAAAATTCATCATTTTTTATTTATTTATCAGGTCGCTACTTTCGTTCGTTGTGTACACATTCGGTGATCTAGTGCGCTATTTGTAATTTGCTTTGTTAAATTTGGTGACATTTTGTCAATATGCCCAAAAGAAACACAGCTTGCGACAGTCCCTAGCACTATATTCTGCTTCAAGTATCGTGATTCTGGTAAGCGACCTGCACGGGTCCGTACAAGCGTGTACCAGGTTAGCTGCTAGCAAAGAAAGATGGAAAGGCATCATGACATCTGCACCTCTAGAGATTAAGAATTAAAGATTGGTCAGTGTTATGTACACAGAATTACTACTTATAGTAAAATCTTACCAAAATCAATTCCACAGTTGAATCCTTTAACTTCTTAATGTATTTCGTGGCGGCAGGAGTCAATGTGGTGACATTAGTCTGCAGTGAGACCATTGCAGCTACAGTGGGAAAGGCAGACAGATCAAATTCAGCGGGACACGGGTAGATGTTTTCCAATTTCGTTACTTCTCTATTCCCTGTTGGAAAAGTTTATTACATAATGACAAAAATTTTAGGGAAACCAATAAGTATCAAATATTCAATTCATAAAATAAATAATTGTGTCAAATAGTTACAGTTTAAAGACCTAATAGTAAGGAAAGTACTTTAAGATACATTATTGTCAATTCCTCTAATGATAAACACCATTACGGCGTCATCGGGAAAGTACTAAGTTGTAATAGTATATAGACATTAAATGTTAGCATTTTCAAATCAACTTTCCCTATTCTCCAACCAAGGCTGTTAATTTTCTTTTACAGCCCATAAATGTCCCACTGCTGAGCACGGGCCTCCACATTCCTAGAGGAACAGACGTTAACTCACCTAGATTGTGTAATGCGAATCGGCGGGGTTACCAGACTCGGAATAAATATATGTAGGCCATACATTTATTCCAATTCGGGGATCGAACCCGTAACCATTGAATCCATGGGTGTCGCCCTCAAAAGTTAAATGAAACTGCCCCCTTCTCTTCTTCGTAAAAGTAATTGAATTTTTTAAACTTTAAATAAAACTTTAAATAACTCACCAAACTCAATATACTCCAACAAATATTTATCTTGCTTAACATTGGTGCGTAGGCAAAGCGCGCGATAGTATAACCCATCGGAAAACTTTCCCACCACCATTTGTCCTTTCTTTGGTGGTTCTGTTAAGGATGTAGCTATAATAGAAATTCATATTTATATAAATGCTGCAATTACTCAATGGATAAGGAATGTGCTTACGATTCGAGGTCGTGAGTTCGTTCGACAATACCATTGGACTTTTGAAGTAAACCATATTTTCAAGCTAACTCATACATTATATATACAAAAATATTCAACACTCTGAACTTAAAACGGGAGTCTAAAAGCTTCTGAAATCAATGCTCAGAAGGTATAGTTTACCACGCTTAGCTGCCACATAACTAATTCTATATTTTTTCAAAATAAAGTTACAAGAAATTCTTTTTGATGACAATATAAAAAACTAATAAAGTACGATCGATTCGGAAACAAAGTGTCGCTCTGAGAGAGAAGATGCGTGAGAGATATCTCTCATTCGTTTTTTTTGCTGTTTTAAAAATACTGTATTTAATATATAGCTAGATATTATATTAAGTAACAGGCAGGTAGGCAGGCAGATATTATATTAAGACGGAACATGGGGAGTGCTCCGAGGAATTGTTCGGGATAATTTCGGCCGCGAAATTCCATTACCGCGTAACTCGCCACAAGGAAAATTTTCACCCCCACCATCTGGATGAGTGGCGATCCAGTACGGTGCGTCTTTTTGAAACTTCTGTCCACGCAGCACTACCTTGTGGATCCAGCGGTGTTTCCGAAACAACATCAACCATCAAAAAACAAACCTACACTTTTCTTAAAGGCCGGCAACGCGTCGATTGCTTATCACCGGATGGCACGCCTGGTAAACGACCAGACCTTCCTATCCCATAAAAAATACATTTTGGTAATCTGCAGTATTTAATAAAACATTTGAAATTACTATATTTCTTTTTTTATTTTGTGTAATTTAGGTTATAGTTTTTAATTCTTTGTTCAGTCTTTTGTAATATTATATTAAATGTAGCAATTAACATAATATAACTAATATATAAATGTGTCATAGAAGGGATCTGTCTGGCGTAGTACAGGGTCTGCCCTAGTTCGGCGGGCAGTGAAACAAAATGGTAAACTTGTTAATGACCATTATTAACATAAAAAAATCTTTATAAAAATAATATTATTACTAGGGTTATTAATCCTTCGTGGCGGGATAAACCAAGCACACGAAAGATTATGCATCCGAGGAAAGATACTAGCCGTGCACAATATGGCTGCATGTTGAATTTCACCCACTTACCTAAACCTAACTTGGGCAGATGGGCGTCCAAGTTTTTACGGATAAGTCCATTCACCGACACTACTGTGGGTGCAATGACAGTTGAATCAACGTGTCACATGGCGGAAATCTCATGAGCGATGTCGATGTTTTTTATTATTATTTACAGATAAACTTGATAGGCTTGAACATCGGCCAGGACTTTATTATATAAGTATACACTAGTCTCTAACTCACCCGTACGTCCATAAAGCAAAACTGCATAAATCACAGCGTCGTACAGTCGCTGCGAGGCCACATCGGCGCGTCTTATGATAACATTTTTCAAATCTTCAGCCTCCAATATAACGACCTTGCTATTGTTCTCTACGTCTGGACGGGGCACTTTCGGTACCGCAGGAGCTAAACAATTTTGATCGTGTATGTCAGTGGCCGGCAAACTTGTCGCCCAAAAGAGTCAAATATAAACAATACAAAATTGTTTATTAAAAGGGTCATATTTTTGTAAGTTAAGCTTTGCTTTAGTAGAGACATTTTTTTGGAAATAATTAGGATTAAAAAGTACACTTTCGAGCTTGCCTTTACTAAATACCTCTTTGTTTAAGAAGCGGTATATTAAATAAAACTTGGTATCATACTTAAATAAACACATACAGAACAAGTTTAGATATAAAAAAAATAATATTTAAACAACTGCAGATACTCCACAATTGCTGCCCGCCGTTTACAAAAAGTAATTTACAAATAGTTAAGACATTTCAACGCGCAGCAATTAGACGGAGTTAATGCTATACATATTTGCGAGCCACTATACGTGTTATTATTGCTTTCTTACAATACGCCACTTTTCTGTAGGCTTGCGTTTCAAAAATTATTAATTGTCTCTTACAAGGCAAGTAAATAAATAATATCCCGTGCATATATATATATATATATATATATATATATATATATATATATATATATATATATATATATATATATATATATATATATATCTCTTGGTCAGCGAATAAAGGCTTATCTGATTGTTAAAGTTTCAGTGCCTACACTGAAATTTCGTGGAAGACACGCAGTCAAGGAACCAAAGAGCTCGTCAAATGCGGCTCGTGAGCCGTGGTTTGCCGACCAGTAGTGTATGTCACAAATGAAAAATTGGCTAATATTGTTATCTATATTTAATATATAATTCGCTCCATTACTCTTATAAACAGTATAATGCTATACACAACGGAATCGAACAGTTCAGAAAGTGTTAAAAAATTATTTTCATGTAGTCAAAACTATGTTTCGATGTTATTTGTTTAAAAACGCCAAGTAAACTGTGCAAAGAAATCAAAAAAGAACAAATATATCTAATGCTTACCTTATTACAATAGGTAACAACAAATTAAATGAAGTAGTTGTCAAACAAACATTAAATAATTTGCATTTAACGGTGTGAGTGATGTAAGTCATTGAAATATTTATCCCACGCAATTAACACTTGGGGTATTTTAACAGGTTGCGTAGGCGAATCGGCTACAATAACACCAGGTCTGTTTACCGAATGCGGTAATTGTGACAAATCCTAATGCTATCTAGGAAAGTCCTATGTAAAGTGTTTACTTAACTAGATAATAAAGCATACATTTTGACAACCAAAAGTGCGATAAAGTAAAGGAAGCGGAATAGTAGACACAACTTACCAGCATTGGTAGAAACCGGGCGTGAAACTCGTGGAGAATAATCTACATCCGGTAGCCACCGTGAAATATTACCTTCGCCCAACACTGCTCCGGTCTCTACATTCTCTATGGAAACTCTACACCCTTTAACACTTTTCGATAGTATCGTGCATTTTATGTTATCTCCAACCTGTAAACCGGTTTTTGTTAAATAAAACATATATTTTGTATTAAAAACAACTCTAATATGGATGAAAATGGCAGCGTAAATCAAACAATAAAGTTTCATTTATTATTTTGACTTTTCCTAGAGAGATAAGAAATTCATTTAAATTTGTAATTTAAATATTGAGCTGTATTTTAAGAGTTGTTTTGCAGTATTTACATTTATTTGTTAAAAAAGTTGTTGTTGTAATGTTGTAGCAAATATATTTTTAGATTCCTTGTTCATTGTTTATTGTTTTTGTTCCCATCTCGATTTTGTGCATAAAAGGCGAAATTCAGTGGGGGCAAGATTCATTATAATTCCAACCGCCTTTGACACACAAATGTATAATCCGTTTTTTTAATTTCGCAATACCTGACTTGTATTTACTTGGGTGCCAATATAAACTATAAAGATTAAGGTAAAATAAATCTCTTTTAGCGTTATCACTGACCTGTAAGTTATCCGCTTCCAACAGGCAGCAAAATTCTGGTATGCTTTTGTACTTATCCACCAATTGTTTAACATTTACCGTGTTATTGAGAGGGAACACCTTCCCGCAATCTAGTAGCGCCGCTAGACTTGGATTCAAACAACGAGCTCTGTACCACGCATCGTCATCTGGATTTAGATATGAGAAGATTTCTCCAGGGGATACGCTGTGGGATAAAATAAATAAATAAAAATCAAATAGCCTTTATTTTCTGCATCCTAAAAACATTTATTTTTAGTAAGTAGTAATCTTATATCTAAAAAACATAAAAACTATTGTTGTTGTTATGCAGTTTGCTACCCTGAATCATTCAGGCCTGGCTACTTTAAGGTTCTCCTTATTTCGCTTTTTCCTATTAGGTGTATGCTGTGGAATACACATATAAAAATAAATATGCTTATGGTCTTTCGCTCAAGTCTCTCTGGTGGTATTTGGATAAGTCCGTCAAAGAACCAAAGTCAGTCATGGCTTTTTAATTTCACAATCTGTCAGCAAACAAATGCACAGACATAGTTCTCTGAGGTAGCAAACTGAATTGCCAACGGGCTAGTCGTGTTTTTTGGAGAATGGACAACTATTAGAGTAGATGAGTGACGGACGGGTTTTGTCTCCGTCTTGGCAAACGTAGTGTGGGACACCCCTCAAACAGATGGAGCGACGATCTATGCAGAGAAGCCTGCTGAAAATGGATGCATGAAGCGGGAAATAAGAAACAGAATTGAACCGAAAACAAATAATCTTTATTCATATACAAATTCACACTATAAATAATTTATACAGTAAATTCATGCATGGCTAGCTGTGCAGTATGAATTTGTATTATAGTAAAAACAAACTTGAAAATTGACTATAATTTTTTTACAAACCAAATATGACCCACGGCTGGGCACGGGCCTCCTCAGTTTTCGAGTAATCGACACTAACCTACTACGGCTGTCCGAGGCGGAGTGAATCAGAAGACCTTTCGAATACCGAGCGTTCTAAAACGTCAAAAAACGCACGGTACCGTTCCGACTGACATAATATAAGAATAATGTTTAAAATAAATGTGAAACTCACGTGTATTCCGCAGTATCAGCTATGCAGTCAAGTACATAGTCTTCACAGAGGGCCTGATAATCCTTCTCATACTTCTGGTGGAATGCCACACAAACAAAACCAGAGCTCTGGGAGCAGCACTCAGATGCCTTGTTATCTACAGTGAGTATCACCATATCTCCTACAGGTAATAGTTCTACCACATAACTGCGAAAGACAAATAATTTTCGTTTTACATTAGTGTAGGCAGTTACATATACGAGAAGACCATATTAAATCTAATCGTAAGTTAGTTAAGAGTTAATGGAATAACAATTTTTTTTAATTCTGTGACTAGATGAAATATTAAGAACCTTCATTCAATAGATCTTAATACTCATGAAATTATGTTAATGTTGGTGTGTTATAATTTATTTATGAATTTAGGTCTGTGATCAATGAAACACTAATCATACATATATAAATACATATAGTCACGCCTATCTCCCTGTAGGGTTAGGCAGAGACCACAGATCTACATCCGCTACGATCCCGACACAAGATAGATGAGTGTGAAGGAAGCAAGGGAGGTCCCTTGTTTCCTTCACACTCACATATTATTTCATCCATCCTTTCTCTCGCATTCATCGCTTCTCGCCCTCGTGAGAATCAGGACGTGACGGGTGGCGAACCTCGTCGCCGTCATTTTTTAACGAATTAGGTATATTAAGATTCGTTAAACGAATCCCACAAGCCGCAAGGGAGGATGGAGGAGCAGAGCCCTGCATGCTGAGGTGAGGCACTATAGTACCCGGGGAGCCCAATCCCGGCATATAGTAATTAATCTTACAATTCCTATCGTCAATTGAAGTGTGAAGATGTTCACAACATGAAATATTAAATAACTGCAGAAACTGAGACAGTGATAAGCAGAAATATTTCTACATCCTGCGATGTGGTAGGAAAAAAATTAACCCTTTAAGGTTTTATTATAAAGGTCCGCTAAAAATTGAATAAATAAATGCTGAAAAATAGTATGATTGAATGCAGGAAAAATTTTATAATTAAATTTGTATAGTTGAATGCTGGTAAAACTGTATGGTTGAATGCTGGAAAAATTGTATAATTGAATTCTGAGTGACCACATAATTGAATGCAGTTAAGCAGTTATAATAATTTTAAATAATACTCACTTTTTAGGAACCATCTTCCGGCTAGGAGTTACATCGTTAATACTGGCTAAAAATTTAGATGGAGGGGATTTAACAGGATTAACTGGTTGTGGTTTTGCTGATTCCAGGTTCTTAGCAGGCAATTTATTAACGGGAGTATCTTGCGGTGCTTCGACTGAGGTAGTGGGTTTTTGCGGAGCTTGCTTGTCTGTGAAGACTGAAAATTGAGGAATGCTAAAATCACAAATGCCTATCATGTGATTTTCTCAAAATTTTATAGTTAGACTAAAAAATAACAAATCAATAAATGCCACATAAAAGCAAAAACGTCCATAGTAGCTATACTTAACATGCGACCCGCCGGGCTCATCTGGTGGCTGGCCCATCTGGCCAACTTTATTTTAAACCATTTTGAATTCCGCGCCCATAAGTTAAATTGAAAGCTTGCTGAGTAAATAGGTTCTACATAACACTACCGCACCACGGTGTGCAGTGCTTTTATTGATACGGTAATTTGCTTGTAATACACGACAATTTATTCATTTATTTTTTTATTTACAGCAGACATCTGATTACATCACAGCAACACGTCTTATATTATTATATTACTTAGCTCTTTAAAAAATCTCACCTTTTCCACTATCCCAATCTTCCTCCGCATTTTCACTTTCTTGTTTTCCAAATGGCTTTCTCAATGGGGCTCTCGCTTGATTAACTTGATGATTACTGTCTTTTTGTCCCCTGGCTTGTCCTTTACTATCTTTTTGTCCTCTATCTTGTCTTCTACTATCTTTTTGTCTTCTATCCTGCCCTCTATTGTCTTTTTGTTCCCTATCATGTCCTTTATTATCTTGTTGGTCTCTTTTGTCATTTTGATTATTATTTTTGTTGCCTTGGCGGCCAACACAATTGTTTTGCATAGCAAACTTCGCCCCAGAACCGGCCGGATTGAGTTTCTAAAAGAATTATTTTAATATAATGATATGAATGTAACAAGAAGCACGTTGCAGTCGAAAACTTTGTCAAGAATTGCATATTATTTGTCTGTAGCATGAATGGGCCGGCTCGTACGTAACACACTCCCGCAGAAAACCGGGGTCTGAGTGGTAACTTAGCTACTGCGCTTCGTCCAATGCGGTTGAGTTCCGAAGGCCCAATACTCCCCCTCCATACTGACACTGTTCTTAAAGGCCGGCAACCCTACTACACTCATTGCCTATGGCACTGCGGATGTTTATAGGCGGCGTTGGTTGCTTTCCATCAGGTGATACGCCTACTCGTTTACCTTCCTATCCCATAAAAAAAAACAAATGGTTAATAAAAAAAGGCAAACAGTAGCAAAGTCATCATCGTTAATACAACCTTTTTCTAACACTGAAAGATAAGCGTTTGAGTGGAGTCCAATGTCTCATCAGACGATAAAAAGACACTAAAAATTGTTAACGCACTAGTCTTTTGATAGTAAGTAGTCTATTTACTCTAACCTGAAATTGGTCTCCCTCACAAAATGAGATGCATTATCGTAATACCACAGGATATTAAATGGTAATTTATCAAGATAGACGTCACATCGTCTACTCGTTTTAGCTTCCGAAGACGTCTTTTACGATACCTTCAGGAAGAAATGGGATGATCTTATTCTATATCACCCATACGGCAATTCAAACTTAGACTTCAGAAGACGATGGTCCTTGGTCGCTCATCACACCCTTAGATACTATTTGTACTTTAAGAATATTTCACCAATTAACCCAAAGGTTTATTAGTAGTAGTCGAGAATGTTTTCCGAAGATAAGACATTATTTATAAGACATCATTCTTTATATTTCGTAAATGCGATAAATATTTACTACAAGTTAATTTTTATAATAATGCATAAGCGTGTTTATTTAAAAATATGGCACATTAAAGTACGCAGGATAAATAAAATACATATAAACATATTATAAAATATACCTTCTGCTGTCTATCGAGGCTTTGTTCCTTTTTATGGTTTTGATTGACGAGAGAGTGAGCACGGCGAAGTGAGGCAGTGGGAGGTATTCTGAAAAAATCATATGTAATATTTATGGCAAAAAGTTAACAAAATTGCTACAATTTGAACCGTAAATTACACCATGGTTTCATACAGGCAGCAAACAACTATATAATGATATAAATTAATGTTTTTTTGTGTACTGGTTTCCCATGCGTTTACACATCGTTCATCAGATTGCAAAAAAAACCTTCGAATAGTTATTATTGGCACTTGCGTGAAGGTTTTTTTTTATGAGATAGGAATGCAAACGAGCTGGTGTATCACCTGATAGAAAGCAATGAACGCCGCCCATAGACTTCCGCAACGCCTTGGCAGTGCGGAAGTGTTGCCAACCATTAAGGAGGGTGTCATTATTGGAGTGGGATTTGGAGGGGAGGGGAGGGGAAGGGTCTCTGGAACTCGGCTACTCACCGTACGAAGCGCGGTAACTCAAACGCCGGTTTTCTGCGAGAATGTGGTACTTGCCCGGGCTAGCCGGCCCATTCATACTACAGACAAATATCATGCCATTCTTGACAAAGTATTTGTCTGCAGCGTGGCTCTACCACTATTAAAGGTGTATATTATGTCATAGATATACACTTACACCGACACTTCAATCCCAATTGAAAGACCCTTTAAAAGCAACAAAACTAGAAAATTATTACGGATTTTAAGTCTGACAATAATAGTTGATACATAAATTATTAAAAATCTCTCGTTAAATTGATTTTATTTTGGAACCTAAGAACATATATTCCCTTACCAATAATATTTCATATGCACGGTTTCTGTATTCACGGCATATTTAAGGAACATGTCCCCCGCGAATAAGGAGCTTCTGCTATAGTGGTATATATGTAACATAATTGAATTTAATGTACCAAAACGTAGTATTGTTTTAAAATAGATCTTTATTCACTTACACAGAGTCAAAGTTCTCGGTCTTGACATTTGCTGATAGCTCAACAGCAGCCATATCACCACCAGCGTCTCTGTAAACACAAATTATAAATATGAAGATCAGCAGTGGACAAACAATTTGGAGTCGGCAACGTTTGAAATACTATAGACACATAGCTATAGACGTAGAAATAATTATCACACTTTAAGACAAACTTAACGATCAATTGACTCAGTGGCGGGGTCCCTCGTCCAAGGAGCAATGGTCGCGGGTTCGATCCCCGCATGGGGATAAATATATGTATGGCCTACAGATATTTATACCGAGTCTGGTGACCCCGCCAATCCGCTTTGGACAAGCGTAGTGGGCTACTGTCCGTTCCTCCCGAAATGATGAGGCCCGTGCTCAGCAGTGGGACATATGTATATGGGCTGTGAAAAATAAAGCGAAATGACAAGTGGACCATCTGTTGGTAAGTAATCATCGAGATAGTTCTCCGACTTAGCAAATCGAAGTGGCCGTGGCTGGTAACATTACTAGAAGAACAGACAACCGCTGGAGTAGACGATTGCTGGAGTGGAGATTGCGTCTTGGCAAACGTAGTATGAACATTTTGACGATAATGATAAAACGACTGGCAAAAGAAATTTACCTCGCAAATGTGAATGGAAGGGTCGGTAGAGGAAGACCACGAAAAACATAACTTGGCCAAATTGTTGAAGTTTTTACCCTAACCGGCAGGCTTGCATGAGGAGATGAGGAGGAGGAATAATGAGTGTGGAGAAAGCAAGGGAAGCATGCCGAGATCGTAGCAGATGGAGATCTGTGGTCTCTGCTTACCCCTACGAGAGACAGGCGTGACGATATGTATGATAAAATAAAACTGTGTAGATCAGTATTAGTCAACCCGATTCCTACCACTAGATGGCGTTCCAGCTTTCATGGTGGGCAAGATCTGAGTGCTGCTACTTTGTAAATCACCATTACCGTGAAAACGATGGACGGTTTGAAACTATGACAGATATACAAAAGTGGACAATATATATAATATAAAACCATATGCATGAAGTGAAGTGATGTCCTCTGAATATTGGCAAAAAATACGGACACCTATATTATAAATACAAGCAGTGCAATACTCACCGACCAAGGTTGTGACACACAGCCTTGTGTCTCTTACTCCAGTCACGGCGTTGGCAGCCTGCACTGCAATACGGCGTTACACCGCATTGCGCACAAAACGAATCGGCGCGAGCGCCGCAATTCACGCAGGCACGCGACCCCACCCGCTGCAGGGCGGGAACTTTTAGCTGTGTGTAATTTTCATGTGGTGTATGTCGTTTTCAGAGTAAACTTTGAAAGCCAATTAAATTCCATGCTGCTTATGATTCATCATGCGTATATAATTTCACTTCCTACGTCTTACTTAACCTCGTCGCGGAGTCTCCCTTGTGGAACGATGTGATGAAAGTGGGAATATAAGCCCGCAAAACCTTCGGCATTCCAGGCCAAGAATTTGCATCGAAAATAACTTTGATATTACTTTTAGAAACAAGATGAATCGTATTTTTAAATTTTCCATAAACCTAGTTTTAAACCAACAATACGAATATTTAATGTTTTAATAACGTAGTGGTTATAAAAAATATTGCACAGTATTTTTTTTAATAAAAATATTCTGTATTATTTTTTAAGAAAAGTACTCTAAAAAATATCGTTACAAAATAATTCCCACTCTATATAATAAATAATAGTTTTCTACCGTCTGTACTTTTTATTTTTACATCCATACATGTCCCTCTAAGACAAGGATCTCTCCATTTAAGGAATGGTCATTAGCCCACCAACCACGCTTATCCAAGGCCGATTGGCGGGACATCGAGCCTCGGAATAAATAAATACATTTATCCTGATGCCGAAAGCGAATAACCGAACGCTATCTTTCACTCTGAAGACTAATTAAGTTATATATTTATTATATGTGAACTTGATAAAAAAACGAATGTAGTCTATGCGACTTACATATACATGAAATTGCATATCACAAATTTGGCATCAATATGTACGTATGTAGATATCAGGTTATAACCTCGAATTTCAAAACTCCACCTCATATTACCATTCTCGCAGACCGACTTCCCAGTCATCTCTCCCTCAAGAAACCTACTTAATTTCCACATAATTTTATCCTACATCTTTCTCTAAAACCAAGCACTATATAGTAGTATACCTAGTAGCGATAGTGCCTACCTCTATTTATAAATAAAAAACACCATTTTTCAAATGCCGATAACGCTTTTGGGATATTTATGTGTTGCAAATGTTTACGGGGCTTTTATTGATTTCATCAGGCGATTGCATTTTAAATGTCAGTTAGCCTTGACAATGAGGATGTATATGTTCACAATTAATTATTGAGATATGTGTATGGTATGCCTAACCTTCGAAAAATTATAATTCTGACTAACCATATCTATTATATTAGATATATTGTAGCACCATAAGGCATATTGTAGAGAATAGCAGTATAGATGGGTGTTACTCTATAATTGAACCATAAATAATAAAACTGTTGAGTTGTAAAATAAGGTGTCGTGGTTTTGAGCACTCAGACGCATCTCTGACGGCGAACGAAAAGATCGGTATTAGTAATACAATATGAATAGAGTCCAGAGTAAAAACATGATGTTATTATCAATTCCTTGAGAAAGAGACAATCAATCATCAAATCTATATAAAATTATGGCCAGTTTGAGTATGAAGATGTCATATTTGAAATTAAACCATATTTAAATAAATAACTTTATTCATATTAAAATAACTACACGTTAATCAAAAATAAGAGAGCACAATTGTCAAATCACAACATAATAATAATAATAATCAGAAAGTGACACCACTGCAAAAAAATACTTAACATAAAAATTAAAAAATGTCTACATCATTAAAATGCAATTAATTCGTAATAACATAAGAGGTAAATTGAAAAATGGATATTTTGGATAATATTCTGGATATTTTGGACATATTTTGGACTAAGATTATATTATTAACTAATTAATTCAATATACGTATCATTAATCTCTTGTGATATGTATTGAAACAAATTTAGCACATTATTTCCTTGAACATTACTAAATGCAGTTTTACTACATAAAATTGATATAACATTATTTATTAAATATACAGTATTAAATAAATACTGAAAAATTTATTTTACAATATTCTATGGAATATAAAGGAATGGCAATATTACATTAACAGTCTTATAAATGTTACCATAATTAATGTTAGCGGTTGTATAAAAATTGGTAACAATTTTTTACAAACAATTAGTAAAACAGCAGAACTAATTTAAAATATTATTGTCAATAATGTTATTTAATTGATCAACATGATATAATATGTTTGATAATGAAATTAATATCCGAAGTTCCGATTGTAAACCTGAAATAAGGCATGACCCCAAGAACAAGTATTATACATTGTTATTATTTTCACTAAAATTATTCGTTTAGTCACGCAAAACCTTACTGCTCGGTGTCATTTCGTGTTTAAAATCGAAAGACGTCATTTTTCTTTGTTGTACTTTAATGAAATAAGGATTTTTCTAGGTTTAATAATATAAATTGACAAAATACCATTTGAAATACATAATAGTTAAAAAGTAAATCTTAATTTCTCGCCTCCCAAAGTTGGATCAAAGTTATTACTTTTAATAATACTAGCAGATTGTCTGTCAATGAGGACTGTAAAGACACCATTTCCTGAATGGCCAACTTTCCACAATTCTGTGTTTAGTCCTGGATTTTTATCTTCTAATAGATCCAAAATTATATTGAAATCATCAATGTCTGCTGGTAGAATGTTAGCTGGTACTTTCAATATCATTCTGCAATAGTCTTGATGGTTGATCATAGTTGGAGATGTCAAATCACTATCTGAAGTTATTGGTGATTCAGGATCTATTATTATAGGATCCTCTTCATTGTCTTCAATTTTGGATTCATACTTAACATTTAAACTTTTACACAGCTCTTGTTTTGAATTTATTGATTGACAATATTCAACTTGTTTATTTTTACGTTCTCCCACATCCACATTTACAACTTTATGAACTTGAGTATTTTTACTGTAATTAATAGATTTATGTTTAGGTTTTTCCAAACTTGTTTTAGGTTTTATTAAAGACTGTAAATGACCTAACTTGAACTGTACAGGATTAGATCCTATATATTTATTAAATTCTGGGCTTGTGATTACTTGTGCAGAAAGTTTATCAATCTGTAATACAGTCTCTAGATTTATTTTAGATCGTGCAACACTTATTTCCCTCCAGTATTTTGTCCGTAGCCGTGGATTCTGTTTTTGCAATATTGATATAACTTCCTCAGTGTTTTTCTCAGTTTTAATAACCATACTAACAATTCCAACCGCTCCACGAAATTCTGTTGCTTTCAAATTCAAATGCATTCTTAAATTTATATTTGAGATGTTTTTTTCTATCCATTTCTTGGATGTCATGTTCTGACATATGATGAAAATAACTCCATCAAATAAATACATATCATGAATTTTAGGTATAATTTCGTCGACAAATTCATATTTCACAGAATCATAAACCATACTTTCAAAATTTTTCTTTATAGCGTGGAAAAGTAATTCATCTACACGGGTTTCTGGATAATTGGCTGGGCCGACATATAATTTTAGATCGTCATCTACTATGTCGGAATAATGATTTGTTCTGATCTTAGTTAATGGTGCATTCATTAATTCAGAGTCAATGGAGCAGTACATGTGCTTTGTAATTTTATTCCTAAGGTTTACAAATCTAATATCGTCAATCGATACCGTAATTGAGTCATTTGTGCTTATTTTTCCAAAACTGTTATCTCTTTTATTTCTGTCAATAATTTTAAAAGTCAATTTCTCATCTTCGTAAATAGGATCAAAATCGGGGGACTTAATTATACTTAGTGATTCTGGATCCATTCCAAATTGACGTTTTTGTCTTCCAATAACATCAGAATAGTACTTCCAACAATCTGGCTTTAGGCCAGGATATTCCGTTCGTAATTTAGACAAAATATCGGCAGATGTTAAATGTGCAAGTTCTTTTGGTATACGCATAACGACTCTAGTGTAGCGAACCAAGTTTTCAATATCTCTAAACATTAACTTTAAACCTGTAGAATTTATGAACCTAGGTAAAACTTCCGTCAAATAGTCCTTAGTTTCTAAACTATCACATATATAAATCACAGCCCCATTAGACAAATAGACATCTTGGAATTTAGGAACAATGAGATTAGTAAAACGCTTATGTTTTATATCCTTATGCAGATATTCTTTAAAAAGGTGTTTAAGTCTTCTTATATGTGTACCTTCTAATTTATTTTGAGGATAACCTTCTAAAGTAATCGCAACTTTTAACTGATTTTCTACGTGTAAATAATTTGTTCGTCTATGATAAGCGATACCTCTGTTACTATCTATAGTTATAGTGCTATTTCTGTCGACTAGATTGTCATTACTTTCTATAATCGATTCTGTTCTATCTGATATCTCCAATGCTGATTCTGAATCAATAGTATGTGTGACTTCATCTGTCAAATCATGCCCGACTGCATTTCCCTGTTCACTATACTCATTTTTGTCATCAGACCACTCTATTGTTTCATTATTATCATTTGTATAGTCTACTTCTTTTAGTCTGTTAAGGACTTGTTGCTTAGGTGAATTTCCGTTATTTTTCTTAACGTTTCGTGGGCTATTTTTCTTCTTTGATAAAATTTCTACAGTAAACTCTTTCTTTTCCTCAAAGTTGGATATTTTATCTTTCACATCTTTTACCGTTTCATTTGAAACAATCCTTGGAGTATTTTCATTTGAACGCAGTTCCTCTAATAATTTTACTCTCGAAGCCACACTACTCAAATTGTCTTGCAAATCAGTAAGAAAACAATCGAAATAAATTTCTGTATAACCCGTTAGCTCGAAATCCATATTACTGTAATCTATAATGTTTTTAAATGTAGGACCACGAATAATTTCTCCAGATACTCTATCAATAAGGAAGGTCGTATATTCAACGTCATTTTTCACGTTTTGAGCGTAAATTCTCCACAAATCTGTTTTTAATGTAGGATTAAAATACTGTAACAGTTTAAAAATGTCTTTAGCTGTTGCTGGCCAGCAGAATTGGGGAATTTTTAGACGAGCTAAACATAACCTTTTAACTTTAGAATTTAATAATACTAAATTGTTGCACATGCGTTCTTGAAGCCCTGCAGATATCCTTAACATCCAATCTCTTGTGTTTAGGTCTTTGCAAATACAAATAATAGCACCTCTGTTTAAATAATAATCAAGAAAAGTTGGGACTTTTTTTAGAAGCCCCGCCTTTAGTTGCATATCGACTATATCCGCTAAGGATCGCTGAAATTGCTCCATTTGTTTCAAACGCATCTTAGACTTTGGATAATCCGTGAGAGCAACAACAATTTTCAAGTGTTCTTCTACGATATCTCTGTAATCTGTACTACGCAATTGTATTAAACGATTAGTTTCGTCTGTTTCATCGCTATCGCTCCATAAGTCGTTAAACTGACATTCAAGCAATGTTTTACTTTTTTCATTTATGCAGCTTTTACCGTCTTTTTTACTAGTGACAGTAGACTTTCTGCTCAGCGACTCCATATCTTTTGATTCCTTTCCATTTAAATCTACAGTTTTAGTTATGCTCAAACTTGAAGCAGGTGCTTTAAAATATTCAGATTTTCGACTTAAATCTATCTTACTGGTTACATCTGACTTATCAGGACCCACCCATTTACTAATGTATGTTTGACTCCTATCTTCGCAGAGAATGCAAGTTGAGGGCGAAGAAGTTTCCTCGTCCGAACTGACCCACTGCTTCGATTGCATAGCGCAGGTGCATAGACCTCTCTCGTTCTGCAGACAAATATATCTGGGATCGGTTTCAGTTCTACTCTTTAACTGCTACACTAATCTACCTTATAATTCAGATGTTTTTACTTTATTGTGATGATATAAAGTTTATAAAAAAATCTAATCCCAACCTAAACCTAACACATTATTTTACTATTTTCTCAAACCATTTCTACAGGTACATTTCTCAACCAGTCCCAGAACTCAACGTCAAGCCGAAACGGGGTGACAGGATTGATTAACCATCATGAGAAAAATCAGAAAAAAAAAATCTATCTGAAGATCTTAAAATTAAGAACCTACCAAGAGCTTGTGCGGATAAAAAACATTTTAACTGAGTAAAATGGGTTATCAAAAATCGTTACTTGAGGTTTTTAGTTTTTACTCGTTTTTTTTTAGTATGAAACTAACAAGTATTGTACCATTTTACAATCCTGATTAAATGCGTCAACTTTTAATGGCACTCGCCAAGGCACTCTAGTACGGTGGTACATAATTATATTATATTCATTACATCTATTATATATATATATATATATATATATATATATATATATATATATATATATATATATATTTTTTTTTTTTTAAGTGGTTTTAGAAAAATGAGACAGCTTTTCTTCTAATGTGGTTTTCGTACAAGAATATTCTAACTCAAAAAAATTGTACACTCTAACTCAATAACTTTAACATTCTAACTCAATAAAAGTTTTTTAGATTATAATTTTATCATATACACTATGTATATATTCAATAAATCTAAATTAAAATATGTAAAAATCTACATTTCCATCATGATTTAAATCAAAGTTATTTATTAAAGGTATCAATCATAACTTTATATTTTGAGAATGCAATTTTGATGCAATGCAATGAATATAGGTCAGATTTATGTACAATTTAGTTCAGAGTTTCTTATAACGCGGTAATTATTTCCATTGAACGCGGTATACACTAATCTATATTGTCCTATTAGATATGTCTTATTATATATAGAGTTTCTCATAACGTGGTTTCCATGAGACACATTTTCCGATTTCAATTAATTCTTAATTTTTTTATAATACGTTCCCATATAACGCGGTACGAACTAATCGCTTGATAGGAGACTCTAGTGATTTTTTTAATGGAAATGTATAATCTAAAACAATCGGAAATACATACTATATATTTTTAGTTTATTAGAGAAAATGTTTAGTAGGGAGTCTAATTATTTTTATGAAATTAAAATAATCTTTATTATAGCAAAATACTCACAGAATCGCCACTGGCTGCACCTACATTCACTCCAACTTGGGACTCTATTTCCCTGCAAATTGTAAAATATAACCATTAAAACTTTATCTTCTCATTCACTCCATCAATCCTGAGGAATGGAACTCGCAATGGTATAAAGCGCTCTAAATAGTTTGAGGGCAGTCTTATTAATGGAGTCAAGCGTTACTTTGCGGAAATCCATCACTATATGGACAGTCAAAAGTTTTACTTAGCTAAGATCCGCGACAAGGAAAACAATAACAGAAAATTAATAATGGTGGGTGGAGAATTGATGGCCGATTTTCGGTAACTTTTTGGTTTAAGTTCCAAATAAATCCACTTAACCCAACAGAAAAACACACATTATTAATTTTCTGTTATTGTTTTGCTTGTCGCGGATCGTAGCTAAGTAAAACTTTTGACTGTCCATATTGAGGGCAGTCGTTTCTCCTACGCGTCGCTAGCACTACTACTATCTTTAACTGCCAGTTATCGCTATTATGTCGCTAGCACTACTTTATAAGTGCCAGTTCTCGCTGTTAAGTTGGTAGCGCTACTTTAAATTTGAACTTTCTCATTATTGAGAGGTGTTATCGTTATGCAAATGCTTGGCGGGCGTTTTTATTGTTAAATTGTTTTTTTTTCTTTAGCTGCCTATTTATAGGTATTCACAAACACCTTTTAAGAATTTTAGTAATTTTAGCTAGTAGGCTAGCGCTATTAAAATTACTAAAATTCATTTCATTTTTTCTTCCATTAACTTTTTAAAATATCGATATCGTCTTCTATTATCTGATTTAACACATCTGAAGTACTACACACGCCAAATAAAATATTCAATTTTATTTCGTATTTTTATCACTGATTTTTAAAATTATTACATTATGACGTATTAACAGTACAAGTTAAGATACTTGTAATGGTATCGACGTGTTTGTGTACAGGGTACACATAGCTTGTGTACAGGGTGCGGAGCACAGCTGACAGCCAAGCGGTAAAAAACATGATAAAGATGAAAGATGGCTATGTGGGAAGCATAGAAACAATACTTTAAAATACGCTATTGTATCATTATATACTTACCATGAGACAGATTTTCCAAATTGCAATCTTAGGTAAATAAAAAACGATCAGTTTATTATTCAAAGAACACAAAGTAGCAAAGGCTTACGATCTAAGATCGTGAGTACGATTCCACCTAATATTGGACTATTGACGTGAACAATATTTTCCTAGTACACGCACTATTAGTTTTGTCGGAATAGTTAACAAAAATTCTAGTAGTATCAATACATTGTTGGCGTTTGTTAAAAAAAATTAGAGAAAATACGTGACGAGATAACTACTACAAGAAACAAATACCTCCAATAAATAAATTTAATATCTATTACGGTCATACGCATGTCGGCATATTTATGAGTATTCGTAACTCAAAAAAAAAATTTTCACACTTCTCACTTTTGATGCTATCTTTTTCTTCGTATTTATTTACTTCAAAAATATTTCTTTTTGTACCTATTCTTTCATTTAAAATTTTTATAAAAAAATTTAATAAAAGAATATCATTTTTTTATTGTTCCTGTAAAATTTACTCATATGGACTTACGATTTTTGATAATTAGATCGACAATATATTAAACACCACTATTTTCGAATAACATTGTCACATAGATTTATGGAGCACTGCATATAGGAAGAATGGTAAATCATGGTTTCATTACTTACATAAAAGATTGGGACATTAAAGAATTAATGAATTCAAGGATTACTATTACCTGTCATTATTATTTCTCACGACAATCCGACCATCTGGTAGTATGCATCTTTTGCTAGTCGTATTCTGTGTTAACTGAAAAAAATAATATTCAATTTCAATTCCAATAATTAAAGTAATAAGCTAATAATTATTATTGAAATTTAATAAATTAATAACAATGATAATTAAAACAATAAATGCCACCACCAGGCCATATAGAGGGCCGCACATAAAATTTGGATTAAAAAACATTACTAACAGGTTTCTGCCCAATGCGGTTGAGAAGTAACATCTGCTGCTGGCATTGTAACTGGGCTTCTTGCAACTTAAGATGCCTCATCTTCAGCTGAACCATCTCCATGTGGAGATCAGGGTCCACGTTGTCTATAAGACCCTATGAAAAAATATTAATTCAGGATAAAGAATAAATATGTATAAAAAAATTAAACAATATTCATCATCATCATCATCACGGCATTACAGCCATGGATGGACCTTAGTCCTCCCCAGCTCCTCAGACTGATTGCCTTTACATTGTCATAAAATAATAGTATAAACACAATAATATATACATTTTATGTTTTTAGAAGATAATTTATCTCTGTAGTCAAAACTCATACTTTTTCGTCCCTTAAATGATACATTGTTGAAATTGGGCCTCCTGATTTTATGGGGGAATGGACATTAATCCATCATGCTTGTTCAAGGCGGATAGATTTGTATTAATACCTGTACATATTAATCTAGAAGATATAAACAGCTATTAATATACACTAACCAAATCATCATCAAGCACAACCTCTTCCTCTTCTTCACCATTTCGAACTGATAAAGAGTCCTTCCTAAAAAAAATAAAAAAGCAACATACATTACATTTCTTTGTTGATATGCCAAGAATATAGGTGAGTTAAGAATTGATATTAAAATACACTCCTTTGCAAAAAAATGGGCAGTTTTGATTTTTCTACATTATTGGTAATAATCTAGTTCTAAAGTTTTGTTGTTAGAAGGGTATCAGGCATCTAAAACTAACTTTGTTATTTTTAGTGCAATAATTTATGTTTGTCGCTCAAAAGAAAACTTGAAGAGGTACGAAGAGCACAAATTAGCCTATGGACTGTGAGGAGAAAGCTTTTAGCGGCTGATATACGCAGTCAACGACCAGCACAAGCCTCAAGTTATTCCGTGATAGAAGAATCCGTGACTGAAGATGCCATTTACATGGACAATAATGCTCGGGACATAGATGCTTATATGCAAGAGCCCTGACCTTAACCCCATTGAGCAGGTCTGGGACCTTCTAAAAAGGCGAGTATGATCTGTCCGGCCCCCTGCACAAAACATCAAGGAGTTTAAACATGTGATCTCGGCTGAGTGGAAACACCAGCTATTTTTCACTAGGCTATTGACAGAACACCATCAATAGCCTGGTGAAAAGCATGCCAAGTTGATTACATGCCATAATTGCTGCAAGGGGATGTCATTAATTAATCATCTTTTTTTATTAAAGTATCATTAAAATACTTGTACCTTAACCTAAAAACCTTAATTTCACTATACCCATAAAAATATCCATTTTCTTCTCCCAAGGCACATCACTACCTACTTATCTACTCTTAAAGAATAAGAGGTACACTGCAGATATTAGCTTCATAAATATTTAGTAAGGTATTTTTAGCCTCAACATTATTATTTGTTATTTAAATCATTGATTAAAACCAAATTCAGATTAACCGCTGTTTAAACAGTCAGATTTTTTTGAGGACAGGGGTAAAATAATTGTCACCACTTTTAAATTTTTATTTGGCTAAATTTATTAATATAATTATATTGTATTTATTTGTATTGTATGTATTTACAAAATATATTCTGCCTGCATCTAAAACATAAAGAAAAACTGCATAAAAGTATATTAAATTATAACAAGCTAGTACAAATAACACTCAGGCAAATCACTATCATAAAGTTAAAACAAAACTTTCCCAAATAAAACTTGTGTACAGAAAAATGTCAAGCACAAGTACAGTTCAGGCAAAGTTTTTCATATGCAAACATTTTATTCAAAAATATCCTTAAGGATGCACAAAGTATGATTGTGAAATTATTGTTTTTTAAGAAACTTACAATGATGTATTGTGTGAAAAATAAATTTACTTCCTAACTACACATTTTCAGCAGTTTATAGTTTTATTATTGAAATTTTAGAAAAGTACCCCTCGAAAAACAGATTTAAATACAAATTTTATAGTTTATTCATAGTAAGTTTTTATATATTGTTTATTATTTTTTTAGAACAAATTAAAAACAAAAAAAAAATGTAATTTGCAATATAAGTATTATTGCTTTAAATCTTTTAATTTTTATTAACAAAATGTACCCAACCCTAAAGCAAATGTTAAAAACGTTTCAATAACTAGACAATATTGAGTTATCTATGCGCGGAAGTTTACTAAGTAGCGACATTAAACTGCAAAAAAGTTAACGACATATATTAAATATAATTTAATTAATTATAATCCTCGAGTAATAGTATATTTGATATGGTAGTGAATTTAGTAAATTCTTACGAATCAACATCCATTGTTCGCATGGAAGAAATGTATTCCACAACAGGGCGATATAACACAATCAAAAAGTAAATAGAAACCACTTATTTTTAATGTTTGAAATACTACACTAAAAAAATTTGCAATGTAATAAAATGGTAACCGGCGCGCAAAACGAACTTCAAGCAGCAACAATTTATTTTGAAATTCTACGTTAAGCACTAGTGTTGCCATATAAAAAATAAAATTAGCAGAAACGTTTGCCTAAATATGTCGAATTACAGTTAATAATTAGGACTTTTCCCGCCAACTTACATCACTCACGTTGTTTTTATTTCATTTTCATAGTCTCATAACATTATGAGTTATATATCATGGTGTATTATACAAAACAGTTCGATTAAGGCGTATAAGTGAGGTGATATGAAATATTTTTTGTATATCATTATTTACAAGAGATGGAAAACGGCCCGACTAGCTGTTCATCAAGGGGTGCTTGTTCCGACTCCGATATACGGTAGTGAAAGTTGGGTCTGGCAAAAGAGTTATGAAAGCAGATGCGGTGGAAATGAGAGCATTAGGAAGTATGTGTGGTGTAACTTTGAATGATAGAATAAGAAATAAAGATATAAGAATGCGATGTGGGGTAAAAAAGTGGAGTACCCTTAACCGGCGGGCTTGCATGAGGAGAATAATGAATGTGCAGGAAGCAAGGAAAGTATGCAGAGATCGTAGCAGTTGGAGATATGTGGTCTCTGCCTACCCCTATGGGAAACAGGCCTGACGATATGTATTTATGTATATGTAATAAATGCGTGTATCGTTACTTTTTTTTTAAGTTGACTGACAAAGTCCATAGGTTTTGGTAGAATAGCCACCATTTTATCAAGAAGTAACGTGATAAGTTGACTAGTTATATTTCAAGAGATTTGATGTTATCGAATTTTACTTGACTTTAATAGTTATAAGTAATTGCCATCAAAGAAAATAAAAGTTAGTTATTACCAAAAAAATATTTTCGTCTAATAAATTACACATATTAGTAAACAATACACCAAAATGTAATTCTTTTATAACCTATGCGTATCCCTATTAATATCAGTTAAAAACATCTTTTTCAGTTGGGAAAACAAACAATATATATTTTTTAAAGTAAAATTCCTACTTTTTTCCAGCGATCTACACGCTTCACTACTGAAGGTATCTATTCCTAAATTTATATCCTGCTAAATATAAAAATAAGCACCGGCGTGATTAAAGTTATGAAGTCGCAAAATAGTGAACTTGTTGCTTATGTTAAAATCAACCAAGCTTTTTTTTTAAACTAAAGTAAATTTTCCGAAGCTTTTTAAATATATTTCATTAGTTGAACACTAGTTCTGTATCTGTCACTAGCAATTATTGCTAGTAATTGTAATTTAATAGCTATTGCGACTTCTTGCGCGAATCCTATGTTTTCTAAGGAATGTCTTATAATGATTATACACATTCTTTTGTTGGAGTAGAAAAATGCGGAACGCCAAATAATATAGTTTCCCGAAACTGCGCGAAAATTTAGTTCCTACTAATTCCTACTTCTTACTAATCCTACTAATATTATCCTACTTCCTACTAACATTATAAATGCGAAAGTTTGTGGGTATGAATGTATGTTTGTTACTCTTTCACGAAAACGCTACTGGACGAATTTGGATGAACCTTTACAGTAATATAGGTTATAGATCGGAATAAAATATAGGCTACTTATTACGATATTTTGTAATTATTTTATGTAATTTTGGTCGTAATATAACAACGATACACGTCAATTAAGTCGGAAAAATATCTGGCCTCTGAGAGCTATCTTAGCGTACGCTACCTAAACCATTGGAGTTACACAAATATAATGTACCGTAGGATTGATTGTCTTGAATAGTTCTAAATAAAATTCCACGACAGCATATATCTACCTTTTATGTGGAAGCCACCAAAATTGTGAACCATAAATTAAGTAAAAAAATATATATATTTATTTAAAATGATCTGTCATGAAACTTAATGTGGCAGACCAAATTCCACGCGAGCAAAGCCGCGGGCAAAAGCTGGTTATAATATAAGTATGAAAGTCACTTTATATATAACAACTAGATTTACAGATTAGTATTACTTTACTTTTTTCATAATGTATTGATATAAACATACCAGCTGCCTTTTCCATGACTACAAGAACTGGTAGTATCATCCTTTGCACAGTGATTATAATGTCGTTCCGTGTTCGCCTTAGATTTATCTTGTTGCTTCTGCAAATAAATAACTATAAATTAACATTAGAATAGATTGTGGGAGCTTCTGATCGTTCATCAAAATTTGAACTAAAAGATTAATATTATTAAAGGCAAGGACATTGAATAATTAGTTAGAATAATTTGGTAATAATAATTATTTATTAATCTAAATTTTAATAAAAAAATAAATAAATGAGAGAATGCCTCCCTTTAATTAGACAACATTAATCATAAAAAATCATAAAAATCTTTATATTTTCAAAATAGATTCACATGGAAGTCCTTTTGATGTCAGTATTAAAAAAATAAGGAACTACCATTTCCTTAGGAAACTAAGTGGCGCTCTAACAGAAAAGAAATTCACACTTTTTGTGTGCTCTTTTAAGTATCATGTAATTAATATATAACTAGATATTTAGTCCCAGACCGAATGATTGTTTTAGTAATCTGCAGTTAAATAGTCAGCTTTACTGCATTGCCTTTATATTTATATATTCTTATGTTAGACTTGAATGTCAGCCGGGACCTAAATGTAACCAAAGTTTAACTTTATGCTAGTTTAATGTTTAAATCTTGAGAAACAAATCTGTGGCCAGAAGTCAAGTAGTCCAAAAAGCAGGTACATTAATATAAATATTTAACATACAAACATGTCAAGTGTACCTTGTGAGCTATGTTGACACACAACTTAAGAGGGTCTGTTCGGTTGAGTTTCATCATTGCTAGTTTTGCTTCACTGAAAAAAAAAAATTAAATAATGTAACCACCAAACAAAGAAACAGCAGAAATTTCGCTTAAATTGATTAGATAATTTTTGAACTGTATGTAATATATATATGTAATATATATATATATATATATATATATATATATATATATATATTTATATATATTTATATATATATATATATATATATATATATATATATATATTTCAGGCAATTTTTTTTTGGTCCATACATTTTACATTTTAACATTTTTACATTTTGGTGTTAGTAATTATGTACATGTTAAAAATTATGTTAGTAAATCATTTACATTGAAGCCGATTTAGCTGTATCAAAAGACGCGAGTTGAATCTAGCAACAATGGTTTTCATTATAAAGTTGGAGCTATCCCATATTCTGTGAAGCAACAAGGCTGTTCATTTTCGCAAAATTGCCCAAAAGCCATCGTTGCGGGCTTTAACAAACATACTTGATGCACTGCTGAAACAGGGAAGCCCCAACAATATTCTAAAACCATTGTTATATTGGATTCACAGGGCGTTGGTTCATTGCATGTAAACATACCACAAACTGTACATGTAGAAATTTGGCAGTACACTTAAAACAAAGTTATTTTAACTTTTTTATTGCAATGTGCAAACCTGCATACCAGCATATTACATCTGATTGCTAACTCTTTCCATTCCCTTATGCTATATACTTGCCCCTAGAGGTCTTAAATACTATGGTGGTATAAGTTAGTCTCAGGAGACGGCAGGCTTGTAAGGATGAATTGTTCTTTTGAGTTTTGATATTTTAAATAATGATGACAAAAAATAAACTCACCCAGGTGTTTCATATGACACTAGACCAAATCTTTTAAGTGGATCTTTACTCAAATATAATTCAAGTGGAGTTCCATACTTGGAAAATGCTGTTCTTAAGCCTTCTTCATTTAAAGTCCTTGGAATATTTGTCACATATAATCTGCAGTGATCTAATTCAACTCCTCCACTGAAACAATATTCAAAATATTTTTTTTAAATTTCATTTATATCAATATCATTGTTTTAAGTTAGTAAAGGGAATAAGAGAGGCGTGTAGAAGGGAGCAAAGGGAATGGGAAAAAATAAAGGAAAAAAGAAGGAAATGGACCTTCGCATTTCATAAAATGAGGCATTTTATGAAATGGAATAACACAGTAAAAGTAAGTAAAAGTAGTAGTACTACTTGATGGAAATATACTTTAGAAAATGGTACTTGCCCAATCAAACCATCAGTGGATACAATAAGTTCATATACACAAGGTAAGATATAACTAGTTCACTTCTTTCTTAAACTAAAATATAAAGTTTTAAAAATTTTATCGAAATCATAAAGCATAATCACATTTATAATATGTTAGGAAAAATTTGTTTCAAAAGTGAAAAAATATTAAATAAGTGGCAATTATAAATGAGATCAATAAATAGCATAGAAAAGTACCTTGCATTACTGTCAAAGTATTGAGCATCAAAAAAAGATTCATTATAGTCATCTCGCATTGGATCCCAATCTTGATTTCTATTATGTCCACCTGATCGTGTATTCATATTCCTAGAAAATATACATAAAAGAGAATTTTATATAGCGAAAAATTACCTAAAATATCTTGTATTTATATAAATCAAGGATTTTCAACAAACAACATGTATTTAACATTTAAAGTAACATTCTTAAAAATCTGATACAATTGAAATCTATGGATTTTTATTTCATCTAAGGATTAAAGTAAATAATTTTCAAAGTTTAGTTGTCTACTTTTAGTTTAATTTGGAATGCATATATATATATATATATATATATATATATATATATATATATATATATATATATATATATATATATATATATATATATATATATATATATATATATATATATATATATATATATATATCTATATATGTCGTATAAGAAATACATTTAAACACTGGAAAAAAGGGAAATCTTAGTATATTGAATCTGTACAACATACAGAACATTATTTTCTGTTTAATTTTGACCTTGTAAATAAACCAGTATTTCAAAATTTTGTTAGTCTTCTCACGTGTTGAATATTGTTTTGAAATAGCTTAATATTACAAGATAGCAAAACCATGACTCTTTGAAAATAACTATACTATAGCATCTCACAATATTATTCAATTTTACTTTAAACTTACCAATATTAATATAAAATCAAGAAAATAACAAAACACCGGCAAAAACAAAATCTGTCTCACTTGTCTTCTCTGCGTATTTAATTTTTTATAATATTCATATCACGTAGGGATGTCAATAATCATCGATGTAAAGAGAAATACATGAATGATTTGAGACTTCTAGAATCGGAGTATCGATGTTATTACGTCATAGTTGATTAAAGAAATACAACATACCTATTCAGGAAACCGAATTCTTCTAGTAGGACTTAATTGTTTCCTATTTTTGTTCTTCTTTTTTGTGGCATTAATTGTTATCAGTCGTTTCCTTAATCAAATATAAGTTTAGAACATCAGTACTGTGATGATAGAAATCTCAAATTATTCATATATTTCTTTTTTTAACATTTCCTTTAATAATTTTATTTTATTTCTTTTAAAATACATTCGTCATCTTGTTCACACATAGTAAAATAGTAATCAGCCACCCATTACTCAGAAGGCGAATGGATACAACGTAAGACGCGCACTTTGTAGCACCGGTGTGCCTTCACTTCAGTAATTACTAATAAAACAGAAAGAAAGTCTCAACTATACCTCCGAACCAAATAAAAGCATTTTATTCATAAAAAAGAGAATGAACAATAAATTCCCGATTGCTATTCACGTCACGCTACCCTTTCACCGGTACGGAATTCAAAGGTTCTTTACATTTTGGTCCTTAGATAGCGGAATAGTAAACTAGCAAAGGCTTATACATTTTGGTTCTTCGATTGCCGAATAGTGAATCACCAAGCTCGATTATGGATATGGATTTTCGACCATCGAACAGTAAATAGTGCGTTTGGTCCATTCGAGTATTGGATTCAGCCCATTTGTGAGCTATTCTAGCGTGAGTACTGGTGCTCCTATAGAAACCGTCGCAATACCACGAACGGAATCGGAAGCTGCGCCAGTCATCGCAATTAAAAGTGCACCTGTCATCAACGTCTCTGGGTCCAACTAGGATGTCACTGTAACATCTGGAACATCAAAGACAATAAGCTCCGTCACTTCAAGTATCAAGCAGAAGAAGTTTATCCAGGCACGGGAAAAGTTATTGAAGCTCAAGATAGAATTATGTAATGCACGAATTGCTGCTTTGAAAGAGGACTCAGCTAGAGAAGAAACGGATATAGAAGAGGTCACGCTTCGAGAAGAGAGGACCTCGAACTGGGTTCATACGAGCACACTTATAGCGAAGTAATTACATCATCTTGGGGATTCTATTAGAAATACGAAGGAGGAGTAATACGTCGAACCACAAGCGCTGCTGCAGCCGTGTGACTCTGTTTACCTAAACGTTTCCGCACGTGAGAGACCGATAAACATTCCACAACGTACCTCGAAGGCACCACACTGAACGCCGCATGCACTTATAAATCCAATAGAAGCAAAAGGTGGACCATCATGGTACAATAAAGAACTACATAGATCCTCAAAGCATAGTGAAGAGCAGCACACCTCGGAAGCCGTCAGCTACGAAAAATTGGCAACGGTAATAGCAAAGGGAGCGCAAACCATCCAACCAGTGTATGCACATAGAAATCAAGCGCTACTTGTATTCAACGGACGATTGAATCGGCCATAGGGGTGACAGAATAAGAGAATTTAGCTAGACTGCATCGAAGCCTTAAAGGATCCGCTAAGGAAACGACTCAATGTCTACTAGGTGTGACAACTTTACCAACCAAAAGACTTCGCATCAAAAGTTATTAATGCCACAGCAACGGTTAGAGCACTTGGAAAGTATAATTTCCTCTACAATCCTGTAGTCATATGCATCGTCATACAGAAGTTACCATCAGTGCAGCGGTATCAATACTACTACTTCTCTCACTAGCAACCGGAGTCGAAGTCTCACTTGCTGGTACTTTCGACTTTGTGGAACGTATTGCAGCCAGTTGCGGAATCTTCGCATCAGTGGAAGTCACCGGCGGGAGAAAGTCGTCAAGAAAACGATAATCCAAAAAAGGGTCGCAAGGAAGATATGTCCCACCTGCACACTATCACCGTAGAACGGTGATAGTGTGCAGGTGGATGTCATATCTGGTGCACTGTTCTGTATAAAGTTTGGTCGTAATCATTTAAGTAAAGTAGTACCCCTTAAAAGTTTTTTTATCAATATGTTATTTTTAATATAGCGTCATTATCAGCATACTTAGATTTATTGTTGGACTTTATTTGTTTTTGTATATGAAGAAGGATATCCCCATATTCTGACGCTGAGCCGACGCCAAATAAAAACCTATATAATTGGATCATTTTTTGCATCTCTAACTCTGTACATAAAGATTAAATAAGATATTTGGTATTTTGTTTATTCAATTTTTATGTAAATAGTTATCAACGTATTATCAAGTCTCCTTCTTCTGCTCAGAGTGCCACTACGAAATGCGAATCAATTCAGCACAACTATCCTTGTCTTTAGCATGGGGAAGCAGTACTGTTTATCAAGTAAAATAGCTAGTTTTTCAAACGATGATTAGTGATGGTAAATTATCTTTGCCCACTAAGCCTTATTTTTTAATAATACAGTGAATTTGAGTTGGCGAACTACATATTATTCTGACATTGACAGTTTCGCAGTTTCTGTCTAACTTATGTCATTTGATAAAGTCAAGGGGAGTTAAGTTGGATTCGTTGGAATAATACGATAAATTTTTGTATTAATAAACAATTTGAACAGTTCATAAATATGAAGAATGGATGAATTCGCAAAACACTCTTCGTCGTATCAACTTGATCAAGAAATACTGGACGGTAAGGGTTCTAAAACTTTTCGGTATTCGTAATTCGAGACTTGTTCTTGGAAAGAGCAACAGGTACTTATGACGCAAATTTATTTTCCGTATTGTTGTTATTTTTTCTTCTTATTAGTATCCTTACTTTTTTAAAAACAGTCAAAGACTTGAGAAAATATGCGTTACCCTATTTTATATAATGTAAAGAAAATAAAGAGAAACCAAGTACTTATTATTGCATGAAATAATGTTATGAAAAACATTCTGATTATTTTAGTTGCAAATAGTTTTCAAAGTGAAGCTGTTCATAGGAATGTAGTGATTATTTTTTTCTATTGCCTTTTAATTTTTACTAAAAAGTTAATTGTTGTGCACTTAAATATGCTACTGTTCCAAAAACCTGTGTACAAAAATTTCTTTTTGTACATAAGGTAGGTTTATAAGTGAATACATATTCTGTTTATTTATTTACTCCCCTTTGTAAAAAAATGGGCTATGGGCTATTTCTACATTATTGGTAATAATTTAGTTCTAAAGAGGTTTTAATAGCCAAACTATGTTATTGCTGGCTAATAATGAGTCTGGGTATGAAAAAAAGTTAATTCCAAATCCTAAGCTTTTGATTTTTTTTACAAATTATCCCTTTTTTAGTTTATGACTTTTGAATGCTATCAGGAAACTAAAACTTGTTAGTTTTAGTAGAATAATTTATGTTTGTTGTATCATCCTGCCTTATTGTAACTTAAAACAGATACCTTTGTGTCTATTGTAATGGCAGAAAAAGCAATACAAACTAGTACAATTATAGCGCTGCTGGAAGACAATATTACATCTTTGAGTGGTTAAATGTGAGTTATTCAACCATCCAAAAAACCTGTACTTGATACCAAGAGACAAGTTCCTTTCAGAGGAGACAAGGTTCTGAGAGAAAATGTTGCATACAACTCTGAGATGACTGCTTTTTAGTGACTCAGGTGCTGAGGAACCACAAATGCAGTTACATAGAACTCAAAAGAAACCTTAAAGAGGTATGAGGAGCACAAGTTAGCCTATGGATTGTTAGGATGATGCTTTTAGCAGCTGATATACCCATCAACAACCAGCATGGCTTCGCAAGTTACTCTAGAAATTGCCTATTTTGGACATTAGGTAACTGGAGTAGTATACTCTTCTCCGCTGAGGTTCGAATTTGTCAGCATTGTGTGGACCAATGTCGGCGAGTATTATGAAGACCAAGAGAATGCTATGCTGACATGTGTTTTGAAGAAATCACCCCTTATGGTGGAGGAGTTGTTATGTTTTGGGCAGTCATAACTTCCAGCAATCGTACCGAGATAGTATTATTATAAAATGGCTCACTAAATGTGCAAAGGTACATAACAGAAATCCTTTGTTAACATGCACAACCCGCACTGACTGTAATTGGTGAAGATGCCATTTACATGGATGATATTGCTCAGGCCCAGGCCCGTTCTGGCGACGTAGATGCTTATATATGAGGTCAGGATTCGCCGTTTGATTCTAGGATTCTAGTATTATCTGATTCTAGGATTCTAGTATTCTCTGATTCTAGGATTCTAGTATTCTCTGATTCTAGGTAAAAGTTTTTAAAAAAATTAATAAATAGAAAAAAGAAATCTCTAGTCATCTAAGCTAATGATATATTAAAAATATTAATATTATTCATAGAAAACCCAATCACTGTAAGGTGCCCGTTTTTTTTGCAAAGGAGTTTATGTATGTAAATGGCATAGTGGTGAAGAAATCACTTTCAGAGTCGAATTGAGGGTGTGATTCACACATTGAGAGTAATATTTATATGGCATATGTGTATTAGTATATATTTGTTTATTTGGCTATGATATGTTTTTGTAATAAATCACTTGAGTTTTATACATAACTTTAGTAATGTAACAATGGATAGATAAGTAATTTTTATAAATGTTAAATTCTAATTCTTTAAAATGACAACCTAATTGGCTTTATGGAAACTAAACAGCTATGGAGTCAGTAGTTCTACGTTAAATTCTTTTAGTCTGGGTGGCCCAAAAACCCACCTTGGGTTTGTGGGGCACCCAGACTAAAAAAAGCAGTTTACCATCCAATCTTTTGGATGAAATATTTCTTTTAGTTCTACAAAAATTGATGCTTTTTTATTGATTTGTAAAATGTATCATGTAATAAATTCATTTTACATTGTCAGTGATTATTTTTAATTTATTAAATTTTAATTATTTTATATAACAGTTTAAGTCTTATATGAGATAAGACTTTTCATTAGATGTCATTTATTTTATGGAATAAGAAGGCTATTGAGAAACTGTGTTGCCTGATGGAAAACAGTCACCATCGGCATTGCAAAAGCATTGCTGACTTTTAAGAAATTCTTTGGGCTGGTGATAGTGGGTTTTTTTAAGGTCAGTATCAGTTTAGAAATACCACAGATAGTAGCTGTTTCAACAGAGTTGTGGTGATTGGGCAAAAAGTTTAAATATATTCAAATAAATTTGAAACTAGGTGTTACAGAACACTTTCAAATTTGAGATCTTTTGGATAAAGTTAAAAATGATTGCAATGCTTAAATTTTCGTCAAATTTATAGTATTCATTGCAGCACGTGGCATCAACATGACGGTGGAAGAAGTTGCTGGCCTTTCAACTTGTAAATATTCTGAAAAAGTGCAAGCATTACATTTGGGAGAAGAAGATTTAGCTTTTCTCAAGGGACTCCGGCGCAGAATAAAAAATAGGGTTAGTAATACTTTCTTCACCACGAAGGCAAGAGATTTTTAATATCTCAGTATTACTCTGGCAAATAATTACCAAATTCTTAAGTTTGAAATTTGATCGTGGGAATTTGATCTGCCACATTAAGAGTTCGTGACAGATCATTTACTACGCTACATCATCTTTGTGTGACTCCAATGGTTTAAGCAGCGTACGCCAAGATAGCTCTCAGAGGCCAGATTTTTTTCCGATTTAATTGACATGTATCATTATATTACGACCAAAATTACATAGAATCATTACAAATTATAGCCTATATGTTATTCTAAAGTATAAATTATATTACTGTAAAGTTTCATCCAAATCCATCCAGTAGTTTTTTCGTGAAAGAGTAACAAACATACATCCATACTCACAAACTTTCGCATTTATAATATTAGTAGGATTTGATAAATTTAATTGAAATACATATGAAATTTGGCACAAGCTCTTATTTATAGACCTACATGCAAGCAAACATTAAAAATGTGATTGTTAAATGAATAGAAAAATAATAGTTACCGTCAATGATCGTGGGTTCGATTTCCGCAACGAGGTAAATATATGTATGGTTTTAGCTCTAATGTCCCACCAATCCCTCTTGGACAAGCATGGTGGGTTAATGCTCAATCTCCCCAGAAATCAGGATTCCCGTGTCCAACACATGTATGGACTGTAAAAAAAACAACATCGCAAGTTTCCTACCGATTAGGGCTTCCCCTAGCCTGCTATTAGGTTGCATGCATTCTGTTTATACCAGCCACTCTCCGTAAATCTTTGCTTGATGATTCTATTTCATTTTTTCTCAAAAAATAAAATTATAAGTTCTTAAAATCACGCTTCATTAAAGTTCTTGTTAAATAATAAATTTATTGCATTCATTAAAAAGACGATAGATTGAATTTTCTATTGCCATCCGCAACTTGAGCAGGAATATAACATTTTGGCCTTACTTTAAATCAATATTCTGTTTTGTGCTGACTCTTTCTAAGTTTAGCTAACACGGTGTTATATGATCCTGAGTTGTGCTTGTGCATAGATGCGGTTAGCCCCTCGTAATTAGACACTCAAGATATAACTCCCACGGTTTTAATAATACTGAGTTTGATCATCTCATGTGTTGCAATGTGTTTCTAATTCAGTGGTACAATTTGAATGTCTAATACCAAAACATTAGTTATTAATATTAAAGTACTTATGGCAACACCGTCTGAATTTTTCTGTACTTCCCTGTAATCTCTGTAAATTTTTACTTGTTAATTAATTGTTGTGTTTGAAATGTTTCATACTAAGTTACAAATACATCACTGATCCTTCGAGCCGGATTTGAACCAGTGAAACATATGTTTGAAAGTGAAATTTTACAGCTAGTGTCTCCCACGGCTTTATTCACGTGAATATTTTTATGGATATCTAAATTTCACGTACGTACGAAAATATTTGGGAATTATCTCGATAAAATACACGTCAGATTTTCTCCGTTTGATAATGTGATCCGATAGTTTAAACAGACCCGACACATCCAATCTGAAAGTCGGGTCGTTCATCCAAGTCTGGAATCCAACCTATGGCTTATCTAATAAGCCTCTATTTGTCTATTTTTTATCATTTCCGGAACAACAATGATGCGACAATTTTATTCGCCATAAACGCTAGAATCAACTGGCAATGGTAAATTGGAGAAAAAATTAGGTGCTTATTTGGTTGCTGTGCATAAGTATAAAATGCTTCTTGATGTAATTGAAAGAACAATAAAATCTAAATGCCTTAACCCTGTTCTCGACTCGACGCGAATGCATTGGTTTATATTATCGGATTCCACCGTATAAAAATCTGACGTGTATTCTCGGCCTAACTTGGGTTAAAACAGGGTTTAAATAAAAGCTAGCTAAGGCGATGGCAAATGTTTTGATATTGCAGATCATTTTATTTTATTAAGATATGTTCTTTATTGTACACCAAAAACAAAGTTATACAATTATTGACTGCAATATTTATATACAAATGGCGGTCTTATCGCAAACACCGATTTCTTTCAGACAACCGTAGGATGGACACAATGTTGAAAAGATAATTTGATGTAGGTTGGTGATACATTATCGTTATAATGATAGAAAAGAAAGAAAAAAAATATTAATAAACAAAGATAATAGCCATAATTAAATATATAAGTATATACATACATACATACATATATAACAAGATATTTATAAAGATGGAAAGTGATTTATGACATACTTTTTGATAAAGACTTCGCTCGTCTCATTTAATTTATCAGTTTGTAACTATCGTTGGTTAAGTCCTCGTTTTATATGCTTTTAGGGGGTGTGTTTTTAATCAGTATATTCAATTCACTCTTAGAAGAAAAACTCAAAAATATGTTGCAATTAAGCTTTTTTTTTAACAGCCCATATATGTCCCACTGCTGAGCACGTCGTGACACTGTCTCATACAGATTGGCGGGGTTACCAGACTCGGAATAAATATTTGTAATCCATACATATATTTATTCCGATGCGAGGATCGAACCCGTGACCGTTGAATCTACGGACGGAGGGCCCCGCCACTGAGCCATTTTGTCGTCAATTTTTTATTATATTACTTAAGCCTTATGATCCAATAAATATTTGCGGGTATCTTTATGAAAATAGCATTGAAGTTAAAACGCGTGGTCGAACTTGCAGGCAACAAACACTTCGTTTGAATAATACTTCGTCATCCAAAGTGAGCCTGTGTCCGGTGATATAATAATGTCACACGGGTGTCACATAACTTTATCGCACATATAATATCAAGTCCGCATAGAATGGTGTCGTTACAAAATGTCTTTGAAAGCACTGGTGGTCTCGGCGTACTGAATAATAAGAATTATCCCATTATACACAATTTCTACAAGATCTGAACAAGAATAGTATAGGCATTAGGAGGATAGAAGTCATTCAGCTTATTCTGACAGTAGATGAAGTTCTCTGTGGTGCTGGTTTTCAGCCACCCCTTTCTCCAATAGACAGACAGATTTATTTCCCCCGCAGGCATACAATACCATAAGAATTAAACTAGAGAAAAAACAAAAATACAAAAACTAGATTAATTATAACATTTAAGACGAAAATTCAAATACATAATAAAGGCATGCCATGTGCATACCTACTGCAAAATGGAAATGGACGATGTCTCAGTTACAACTTTCACTCATTGAGCAGAAAACTGGTGCGAAATTCGAGCCTTTTATAGATATTCATAATAAAGCCTTAAACATATAGATTTATATAGTTTGTAAACAATAGATGTTAAGTTGGAGTCATGAACGTCGAGGGCTATCCAATCATCAACTTATATATCGTTTCGCTTTCTTTAACTAATAGCTCGTTGACAAATAATGACATATTGTTACAGCTGGCTTCACAGAACAGTAGACGTCGCAGTATGGAGCACTTGCGGAAGCTGGCGAAGGAGTTGAGAGCGGTTCGGGCGTGTCGAGACGACGCTCTAACTGAGAGGGGGAGCTTGATCGCTAAACGCGAACTCTTGAGGGCTCAGTGCGCTAGGTTACGCCGCCATGTGGTACAGGTAACAGTTAATGTTATTTTTATTAAACAATACAGGCTGACAGATAACTTAACATCCGCAACGCTAGATGGTACCCACCATCGGTTCAGTTGAACGTGTTTCTTTTTTCGTGTCAGTAATTCGCCATGGCAGCAGCATTCGCCTCGATAAGATCTTGGAATGTGTACGTGTTAGAGCACAGTGAGCAGTCGAGCAGATGCTCCACAGACTTGCGGCCCCACAATCACACTGCGGTGCGGTATAGCCCTATTTGCTCATGTTATGTCTGCAACGACCCACCTGTGTACGGAGTTCAGATACGGAGAAGAGATATCCATGTAGGCCACTGCAGATCGTAGCCAGGCGAAAGCTTATCTTGCCAGTCTTTGAGCACAACAACAGACTAGGATCCTCAACACCTACAACCCTAATTATTGAGGTTCGAGCAACAGAGAAGGTTAACCTCGACTACCGAATCGGGAGCAATCAGAGAACTTCACTCCAACTTTCTCATTGGCGAAATTGAATGTTAGTGAAACCCAACGTGATCTCTGGCTGACTCATTTGCTTATTGCTTCTATAAAAAAACATTCGGGACTATGTCAGATAGAGAGTTGTGCCAGAGATTAACAATTCGTGGGAGGGAATCGTATGATCATATACCGCCAATTTTAAGTTGACGTGAGTGGTACTCTGGTTGACAGGATTAGAAAGCTCTAAATATGATGTATTTAATTCGGTAGTCAATTGTCATATACATAGGTTCGTTCGTTTTGATTTTTCTTACATGCTATGAAATAAGACTGTAATGTATAGTCTTATTTCAAAGCCTCAGACTTTAATTACTTTCTTAGGGTAACATTGAAAACCCAAAGAGATTTTATGAAATATTTAATATTAACTATATTTTTTTGTATTCTCCTTATTTCAGATCCTTCGACAACGGTCAGACGATACAGATGTACCTGAAGTGGATTTCGAACAAATAAAATATGAAGAATCTCAACCGGACCCGTCCAGTAAAAGTCCAAAAATATTTACCGTCCGCCAATCAAATTACATATCTGAATTCAAAGAACTAGACACAAAGACTTTTGAAGAGAAAATGGAGAACGAAAGAAATATATTCGCACAGAAGTTAGAGAAAGACAAAACCATATTCGAGTGTCGTATAGATAAACTTGTACAGCAAAGTGTGAATCACATATATAGAGAGAAGGAGAAGAAAAGAGTCTGCGCTAAAACAGTATTCATACCTGAGAAGATTATGAAATTTAGTGAAAGCGAGGAGTTGAAAGTATTTGGAGTAGAAAGTGGAGTTTTGAATCTCTCTGTTAAAGAAGGTAGAAGAAAGAGTCACGGCAGGAAGCAATCAGCGCCACGACGGATCACCTATGTTTATTCGGATAATGATGGTAAGTGTAGATTGGATAATAGATATGGCTTCTATGGATATAAACATAGCTTCTATATTTCAACAACCTAATTGGATCAGTTGTGGGGTTACCGGTTTCGGAGTTAGGGATTGCTGGTAGACCGTTAAGTAGACTGTTCGTCAAACATTTTGCAGGGCGATGTCGGATTATATGTAGTCCAGAACGTTTTCAATGAGAGTACCTTCTAATCCGCAAAAATTACAACTCAAAGAATTCATTTGAACTACGAATCATACTACATAATTATATACATATGAATGTGGACTTTAGTAAATAAAACATCAGAATCATCAACATCACAATAGAGACCTAATATTTTATTATAAAAATAACATCATCAGTGCAACATAACTTACAAAAACAAATCGTTGTATCGGTGTGAGGGGCTGGAGAGAAAAAGCCAAACTGAGATCCGACTGGAAAAGTTTACTGAACCAGGCTGAGGCCCACCCGCGGCTGTAATGCCTTGATGATGATGTACAAGTTACAAACTGTCCAATCATGCATTATATTGGTGAAGATTTGCCGAAATTTTTATGTACAATCAATAGTGATAGGCGTGTCGGATTACATGGGGCACCGGATTAGACAGAGTTTGGATTATCACGGGTCCACTGTATATGGTTTATTTATTCGTTCCGAGTTTGGTTATCCCGCAGATCCCTCTTGATCAAGCGTGGTTGATTAATAATGTTCATTCTTTCAGAAATGGGAAGGCCACATGGCCAGCCATGGGCCATATATTAGCTCTATAAAATATGTTGTATCTTAAGCTGTTATTGATTGAGAAACTTCATGCCAAATTGGCCGCTGCTACAGACAAATATTATGCCATTCTTGACAAAGTATTCGTCTGCAGCGTGGCTCTACCACTATTAAATGTTTCTAAGTGTCCTTGTTTTAAAAGATTTACCAAAATGGTTATATCATAATGGCTTTGAAATAAATTATGTCTAATATGTGAAGTTTTCTAGAAGTTTATAATTAAAAATTGCAGATGGCGTCCTGGATTTAAAAATTAAAAAGGAACCGCAGTGACATCGGAGAAAAAGACAAAAAACTAGGTTAAGTCGTTATCTACAAATGTATGTATAGACCAAAAATTATTGTTTGTAAGATTTTCCGTGCGAAGTGATAAATTTTACAATTTTGTCGAATTTAATCCGTAGAAGTAGAAAAAATAAATGGGAACGAATATTGTGTTTGACATAGTCACAATTATGTAAAGAAAATATTCGTTTTTACCAGAACATGAACAATAGCATATCGACACAAATTGTATTCGCTGTAAATAGAAAATGACATATAATTGTTTTATACACCATTTACACTTTTTATTAATTGTTTTTAAAAAAACAACCGAAATTATTCAACGCAGTTTTTCCGTTCAAATGGTGTATAAAACCAAAATACGTCATTTTCTACTTACAGCAAAATTTTCATTATCATCTCCGAATCTACTGATTACGAAGCCTACAAGTATTTATTCTAAGTCTAGCTAGGTTCTCCTCCAATGCGCCTTAGACAAGCGTAGTGGGTTCTTTCCTCAAGAAATGAAGATGCCTCTTCCCAGCAGTGAGACATATATGGGCTGTGACTAAAAAAGATTATGGGACCACTTCATCAATATATTCCTTTGAAACAGATAGGGGTTTTATCTACTGGTGAGCTGACGCAAAATTTAATTTATCTTTTTATATTACGCATGTTTTGAAAACATATTTTTTTTTTTAAAATATATGTGTAAAAAGGTTGTATACCGTTTTAGATTCGATATGAATTAGTTAAAAACCCTTATAATACCGCGGACACGAGTTCATGTTAAACTAAATATACATTCAAATTATTTTTGTTAGTTATTCTTTTTGTTTCTTCTTATCAGCCACCTAACTGGGTTTCAAGAATTGTAACTCATTAAAATATACACAAAGAGCCAGAAATAGTCACGATCACGTACGGTAATACGGTACGGTGATTCGGTACCATGCGTTTTTTGACGTTTTTAGAGGGCTCGGTATTCGAAAGGTTAAACAAACAATCAAAAATTGATACATCACTAATTTTTCTTTTACTACAAATTATTGAAAAATAGGACATAACATTTTACGCAGCGATTGTACTCCTGATATAGATTTTCCTTGAAATTTAGTAAAATTACATTCTAAGTAAACGAAGTAAAAGAGAAAAAATGAAATATTTTCGGGGAAAAATATAATATTTTTCCACTATATCAGATATGTAATAATTTATCACTTTCGATGGCGAAATGTTTCTATATTGTTCAATTAGTAATATTTAAGGTACACGGACCATTAGAAGAAAATTTGGGAAATAATTAAGGCCACGACCTGCTTAGTAAATACAGCCATAAGCACAAGAAAATTGTTAAGGGGAAGTTAAAACAAAAATTATTTAATAAATATATTAATAGTATTTGTAAATAACAAGTAAATTGTATATTGACTATATTGAATGTTAGTTAATGGAGTCAGACGTTACCTTATGGAAATCCATTACTCAGACGAAGCCTCAACTAGCTCGGTAAGGTCCGCGAAAAAAACCAATTCAAAAAATAATATTGAATTTAACCAATTCAAAAAGTAATATATGAATCGGTACACCCACAACATCACTTTTCAACAACTTCCGCAATGTGACTCAAAGGAAGTCTTTCGTAGAGTCACATACAATAGTCACTATAGGTCGCGCAAAGGATTTTGTTATAGATATTTATGGGCGGCAGAGATCACTTGAGAGACATGCGTGCTACTTTGGGTGCTTTACTATAAAGAAATACAGACGCCTGAAGATGTTTCACGTCGTGTACGTCGTTGGAAAGAGGTGTTATGTGTTTAATGGATCGTATACACACAACATTGGTTTTCGATTTGTTCCTTTCGCGGTACATAGCAAGGTTGACACTTCATTTGAGTATTGAATGTTGCCATTATTTTAGTTATTAATTTACAAAACAGTTTGCTACCTTTTACCTGTATACAAGTTTCGATGCACTATTCTATATGTCTATAATAATGAGCTAGTTGTTTTCTATATATATACATAGACAATACTATTTGAAGGTCAAGGTTCCAGATTCCAATGAGCTAGTATAACTAAATATTAGTTCGCTCTTCACATTGGCCCAAGCAAGATATCTCTGACCAATTATTACAAGTTAATTTGATCAGTACTAGCTCACTATTATTGGTAAGATTTTTTAGATAACTATTTTCATGTACAATGATTATCCCTAGTTATATACGTAACTAGATTTGTTCTTCCATTTCTTAAAATAACTTGATTAATAAATGAAAAAAATCATATATAGAGGCGATGTAACATAGAATCCAATATAAAAGTCATATCAACATTTTTTTTCTCTTGTCGTGTCATTTAGGTGTGTTATAATTTATTATCCATAAATTTCCGCAACTTGCGGATCTTCTCTTATATCCTTTCAATGAAATTGTAATGGTCTCAAGACAAAGTAAAGCTTAGAAGAAAAAGCAGACAGTTTTTCGCAGGTTTAATTCTACATTTATGATGTATTGATATGCTTGATATATTGATAATGAATTTTATTTAATGGATGACATAAAAACAGATAGTTAAGAATTAGGAAGAAACACATCACCATCTTGTTTTCTGGCTTGCGTAGATGTTATATATTAATCTTATTAACGAGGGATAATTTCTCTTGTACATGATAGTTTTCCTCCAGTTTTCGTCTCATTGCAGTGTATGAGTACATAGCTCAGTTACTCATGCTTTCACATGCAGTCTGTGTATCGGATATTGAATGTGATGCTTAAAAAAGAAAAAAGGATGTCTGTTTAGCCGTAAATGTCTAATTAGTGTACCTAAAAACCAATTAAAAGTCTATTTATTTCTTACAGTTTTTGTAGAGGTGTTGATCTATTTTCTTTTAGCACCTCGCTGACATTTATTTATGTAAATATATATTTATTCTAGATTTAGCCAGCCCTAACATAACGCGCTGGGATGAGTTTTCAAAGAATACAATCTTCATTATATTTTCATTTTATTTCAGTTGTTTTTTTATGTTAAAGATGATGTATATTCGACCACGATTTAAACCTAGAAACTTCAGTCAATGTAAAATTAAATAAATTTTTATGGTGCAAAAAGAATGAACTTCTTTTTTTGTTATTAGTTTTTTTTTTTGAGGAGCAGGAAGGCTATTGAAATTATTAAATTTCTTTATAATCACTCTTACTAAGCAAATTAATGCTTATTTGATAAAATGACTGACTTCAATAGTCTAATGATTGTTCGAAGCAAGTCCACAAAGATAGATCGTAAGTGCAACCAGTTAGGCTATTGTCCATCCTATATTAAAAGTTTATTGTCAAGTCTATATTAAGTTTAGTTACTCAATGAACACATCACAGATTATTTTAATAATTGAGAATAAATATAAGTTACAAGCCTATATTTAATTATGCATGTTATATTTAGGATTTCTGGAGTCCAAACAGAATCCACTTGTTATCTCGTTTGATCCTCGGTTGTTCTAACTTCGTGTTTTTGGACATTTTATACAACACATTTATACAAATATTATTTTAAACATTAATGGATTTAATACTCTCGTACATACAAAACACAGGAAATGTAAAAGTATTATTTTTCAGCTTCATAAACATTACAAACTTAGTTCTTATGATATTGTAAACTTTATTTTAATTTGTAAACTCTTTGTTTTATTTTTTATTGGTATAAAAATACTTTATTTTCTTTATATTAATTATATCTTTTTTGTTGTTACAATGTGTTTAATAAACTAAATATTTCTATGTCTATTCTCATAAGCCAGCCACTTTATAAACATACCTTACAAAACAAAAACTAAAGCTTTCTAGACATATTTTCGAAAACCAACATAGGTATATTAATTGAAGCTTTAAAATTCAATGATATGCGTTTAAAAATATACCGAGTATTCTCCGAAGATTTCATATAAAACGTTATATGTATATGTGTGTTTATTAACTCTAGTTATTTTGCCATATAAAATTATAATATCAACGAGGCAGCGTTACGATTGATATTTTATATATGTATAAGTGTTTAAATTGTTATAGATATTATAAAAAAAGTTCTAAGCAACTTATAAAACTTTTATTTTTTATCTGATTATAAAATGATGATAACGGATGTTAACACGAAATTTATTAAATATAAAAAATCTAAAGTACATTATGTTAAACAGAATCCTCATTGTTATAGCTATAATCTTATCAGGTTTTAAATTTTAAGTTTGTAAAGAATAATTTGGTGTAATTTTCGCATCTATACTGGTATATTGTACGATGTCTAACTCGATTACGTATCACATTATCCGACGTGCTCTATACATGTCATTTATATAAAGATAGCCAAGAGAAAACGAATATTTTCTATAAAAAGCCATCTGTTTTTCTGCAAGTTAAAATATGTAAAATAGTGTTTTACTGAAATCCGTTTTGATTCTATAAGAACACCATGAACGTTATTTATAACAATTTGTATTAATATATAATATAATCAACATTTACAAATATCAAAATGTTAAGGATTTTACAAATTAATTATCAAATAAGAAACAGTCCTCTGATAAAATGACCATTTATTATGTGATGTTGAGTTTAAATAAATAATTTTAGTTACCCGACTATGCTTTTTATTTTTGTTTCAAGTAGTAATAGTACATTTTCTTGCCCTCACTTCTTTTTATTAACCTCGTATAATGCATTTGAATTTGAACTCAATCCTTTTTTTTTCATTACTATATGGTAACTCTTACTTAGGAATTCATTAGAATAATATAATTAAGTAGAATTAAATTCTAATTATTTCTAATAATGATTTATATATACAGACGCTAACCGGTCTGTATCTATATGTATTTAAATTGGTTACAACTTCATCTGTTGTTCATAGGGATGTACCGCGTGCAAATGAGATTGAAAGTTAAAATGACAAAATCCTAACAAATTGTATGTTTACAGTAAAATGGTTTTGAAAAGACTATCCACAATTAATGTATTACTGGCTGTTTGTACCTGTCTATCTAAGAACATTTCACAGTATGTTAAACTTTTGTACATAAAAGTCGTTTCACGCAGTATAGAACATGTGTATATAAAGCCACCTGTTATTAAAATGAAATATTCAAATCTATAAATTTAGTTCAGAAATTAGTACAAGTTAAGAGGAATAGATGTCAGTGATTTAAAAATAAATTTGTGCCCCCTTTTGGCTAATAGCAAAACTAGTAGCTTAATATATAATATAGTTCCATTTATTTTAATATGAAGTAAAAAGTATAAAATATATATAAACTTGATTTTCTTTAATAAAAGATATTTAGATAAAAGAACCTGTTTGAATGTTTTTGGGTATGAATATAATATATACTTTTTTAAGATAGAATTTTTTTTATAATGTCAACATTTTTTGATTTTAATAGCGACCCCTAGTGTCACTTACGGTTATCTTTCCTTTTGTCTTCTTCAATCCAATATGGCGGTAAACGGCGTATGAACGGTGCAGAATGTTTTGATTCGAATCGAAAAATAAAAAACTTAATAAAAAATTTACGAAACACGAAGAAAACGTGCAATGGCCGGCGCGATTGATGTGGTGCAGCATTAATTATACGACATGTGTGATAACGCGCGCGCTTTGTGTCAACAAAAGTGTTATTTGTGATTTCGCGTGAATTATATGGGATTATATTATTGCTAAATGTTGTCGTTAATGGTGTTATGTGATAGTAGTTTCCGCGCTAGATATGTCTGCCGATGATAAAGACACGACATATCCGACCACGTCTGAAGAAATATCAAATATTGTGAATACTAAAAACACCAGTGAATTAAGTGGTGGATCATGTGAAAAGAAGACAAGCAAACCACCGAGAACGGTCTCTTTTCCGCACGACAATCAACTAGTCACTAAGTACTTCGAACCTGCTAACCCTTGGCAAGATGGTTAGTAAATAAAATAATCAAATGTCGATAACAGTTTAACAAGAATTCTTATTGGTATCAAGTTCACTACCTATCGTTTGACTAATCCTAAGGTGTATCCCGTATCTTTTCTTTAAAAAAAATATATACCTGAAATTTGCAATTTATTTTCTACTAATTTATGTAGTTTAAATGAATATAAAATGATTCTAATGAATAATAAAAAATTGTGAGGTATTTCAAAAAACTTAAAACTTATAAGTTGATAATGTGTTGTTTAATTGTATTTTTTTGTTTTGTGATTCTTATTTTTGTTTTTTTTAAAGACAGATTATAGTTCTAATAACCGAAGATTATAATACTAAGTATACAAATTAAAACTAATTAAATCTATGTGTGGCAATACTTTTTAGTAATAACTAAAATACACAGTACTGTTATTGTGTATTGTACAAGACTATAACATTGGTTGTATATAATTATAAAAATCTGTTTAAATACAAGGAAGTTCTTATAAATTGCTGACTTTAGTCTTCATACATGTACTTCATAATACACTCATAACTTCATAATATATTGTTTACACTAAATGTGTTGAATTGAAAAATTATGCTAATGAAAGCAACATCATTCTTGATTCTTGATATAATCATCTCTGTCAAAGGAAATTTATATATAAAATCTTAGGAATTTAGTGTCTGACTCACATTTAATTGTTAAAAAAATATAAATATTAATGATTATCTAGTACTTTAGTAAGATTTAAAATATATAAGTAATTACTGAAATTTTTTATAGATTAAGTGGTTATTAAATATCAGCTCCGTTTTATGAAAGTTAGGTTAGTAAATTAATACTTCAAAGTTAAATGATGGACGATATAACCTGCTCAATGTGTGAAATAGTAGACTGGTCAATTTCATTGTAAGGGAAGTGTCTACTGCCTTATGCATCATGTACACCGGATACTAATTAATCTGTGATTAAGATTGGCTACTGGCTGAGTCTTTGTTTTGGTTAGTTTTGATGGCTTTCGAGGAAAAAAGTATTCTAAATATTTGTTTATCTATGTACATAATGGTTATAGGCCATAAGGTATTCTCTACCAATCAACCTTTGGTTCAATTGAAAAAAACACTATAAAAATATATATGAAAAGCATTGCATATACATACAGTACTCTATTGTAACAAATCATGTATAACGGTTATGATGTCAAATCTAATAGTATACTTATTTTAAAGGACATTCCAAACGATAATTTTCCGTTCGTAATTGACGTATATTTTTATAGCAGAGTAAACAAAAGACCATGCGGAGCACCTGATGGTTAGTCATTATCACCCTCCATAGGCATCCGCATACACGCTTGTCTCTTGAATACCCCAGTATCGTAATTGTTCGGGAACACCGCACGGGTAGATCGTTCACAGTTGCACCGCTCGTGGTAGAATATTGCGAATCAATCGTAATGGTGGAATGCCAACCGTTTAGGTGATGGGGATGGAACTTCTTTTTACGGCGGTTAGTCCGATAGTGAAACTGTGAGTGGATGGCTGGTAAGAAATTGAACAATTCCTCAGCACATTCCCATATGTAAATCGATAACTAATATGCTATAAATTTAGTTTGGTTTTGCTATATTAGAAATTATTCGGAATAATAACTACCAGTGTGTGCCCGGCCTTAGTCTAATCAGGATGCAACTTAAGTTACATATCGACGTCAAAAGGCGAAAACGTAGTAACCTGTAAAGTGAAAATTTATTACTAGAGCTAAAAAACCTTTCAAGATTTCTGAAAACATCTGATCACTCAAAAACAGTCAGTTTCAACGCTGTAAAAAAATTATCTATCGGTCGTATAGCTGTGTGACCCAGACCATTCGGCGAATAATTTTTTTTGATCCGAGTATGCAATAAAAGTTTTTGACATATTTGTCATTTATAACGTTTTCGTTTTTTTTTCTATCGGTATATAGAAATATCAAACAGTGCATCGAAACTTCTACAGCTTTCAAAGGTTGCAAACCGTTAGATTAATAATGCAAATAATAGTAACATTTAATATTCAGAAGAAGACCATGCGACGCAGTATTTTTTCTAATCCAAATATCCAATAAATTCACATTTACAGCGCTTTCGCTTTGTGCGTCGATATGAAATCATACAAATAAATAATTGTTCATTACGTAAACATTCATGCATTAAACCGTAAAATTCCTACATTGGTTAGCCGACCTACTCGGCATACTTCTATTATTATCTGTGTACACAAAGTTGAAGACGTGTCGGCAGAAAAACAATACCTTATATCGTGATCGTACCTGGTTTCGCCCCCAATTTTTATCTCGATGTTTTAAAATAAAAAGCTTTTTTATTTTCTAGGTTTTAGTTAGATTTTTTTAATCTAGTTTAATGTAAGAGGCTCGTCAAAACCAATAAAATAAGCCCAAACTTGAGGAGTTTACCAGTAATGGTAAAAGAGTTAGTCAGTCCCCTCCTGAGTCAAGTTCTCGTCATCAAGTTGAAATTATCATAATGTTTTATTGTCGGAGGAAATCAATGTGTGAAATGTTTTATAAGAATCGATTTAGTAGAATCATTGCAAAAAGCCGTCGCAAGATTTGAAACAAACAAATAAATATCTCCCTACGCGTTTAACGTAGCGTGATACGATTAAAGTAAATATATACACACATACACACACGTGTGCGATCGAACGACTAATTGTCAAACTGGAACCTGCGATTAGCGCAGGTTCACCAAATCATCATTTTGCCCGCGGGCCCCCGAGCTCGCAGGCCCTGAATACGATAAAGCTGTAAAAGCCTAACAGGATTCCAGCATTAAAATCTACGAATGAAATAAATATACGGGGTCAAGTTAAATAAAATCGTTCAATAAAAAGGTACTTGCGAAGTTTCTTTTGCTGTTTCAATTCCGTTCACAAGAACACCATTACGAAGATGTGCCAAAAGTTTTTTTTTAATTTTAAGAGAGGCTAAAGTGGACTAATACGGCTGTATTGACGATGAAAGTAACGTGTGTCCGGTGGTAAAAGTTAGGATTTAAACCTTAACTACTCCTTTCCAACTAGGAACATTAACAGTAAAAATTTCAGGCAAGTCACTAGAAATCGCTCAATTTTATATAAATTCTCTTATAAGAGAATATTAAATTTCAGCCAGTTTAATAAAGATGGTATATCGACAGTTAGAAGCTCCATTGTTTACATAACATCAATAATGTAGTATACTATATTATTTATATGTTATGTATTTCTCACTTTATTTGTTTAGAATAATCCTGTATTTTTATGCAATAAGTCGGCAAACCAGTAAGCTTGTTTCCTGACTGAAGGCAATCATCGCCAGCTATAGAATTCTGCAACAAACACCACAAACATTGCAGAAGCGTTGCCGGCATATGTGTAGGTTAATTTATTGAAGGTTCCAATATCATATGCGTATACAAATATCTAAACGTAGCTACTTAGGGTACCTGGTGAAAACGATATTCATTCAGAAGGTAATAACCAGTTATGTACTTATCGCCGCTCTGGTGCTGTGGCTACCTGTCCATCTATAAGATGCTATTATTTTCCCCTTCGCTATGCTGTGATGGCGTTATTTTCGTCGCCCACCACGTGTGGTTCACACCTATCCCTCCTAAATTCACACATTCCGTTTCGTATCATATGTAATTATCACACCTGCCCTATGTTCGTCGAATGTTCTCCCGTCCATGTTATTTTGGCGAATGTTCAGAAAAAAATATAGTGGTATTTGTATCTATTGGATTTTTTTGTAGTTTAATGAAACGACAAATAGCAATAGATCAGTTTGTAAGGTTGTAACCAAAATGTCAGTCAAAACTGTATTGACCTACGATTTGAGGTTGAGAGTTCGTATCTTCCATTGGACTATTGATGTGAACTATATTGCCAAACATAAGCATTGTTAGCTTAGTTGGAACAAGAATTCTAGTAATAACAAAAAACATTCTTTAAAAAAATATAATATCTAGGATGCAAAAACTAACTTTTGTTTGTTGTTAAAAAAGATGTGTGAGAAGGACAACCAACTTAACCAAAAATATATACATATAGAACATACAAATATTTCGGATTCGATTCCGCGGCCCTTGATTCAGAAGGCGAAAACTTTGACACTGCCATTTGCATCGTCGATATATAATTTTTATTCTTTTTTTTTTTAAGAAAACTAGCAATGTTATTATCTTACTAGAATACTTGGTAAGCATTTCAACTAAGCTAATATTGCTTGTGCTAGGAAAACTGGTTCACAACAAAAGTTTAATCCTAGGATCTAACTCAACATCATAAGCGAAATACTTCACAAGTATGCACGAATTACTGCTTAGCATTTTTAATAAAAAATCATGCCATGGATCCCAAGGTGGTCTTTAACATTAAAACTATCGACCGGTCAAAATTCCTTCCTTCTACTTCCATTTTTCTATTTCCATTTTTAGGTATTTTTTAAGATTCTCGACTTAGCGGCAATAAATGCCTATTTTATACAACGATACAACTGGTGAAAATATATCGAGTTTTTTTTTTGTTTCAATTATTGGACGAATAAGCACGGAGTATAAAGATCAATCTGAACTGGAATACTTGAGTGACCTCTTGAAGAGCCCCGAGAGTACTTATATACGAAAAACTTGCCAAATAGATTTTTTTTAATGAAAATAAAACTATAAATATATTTGCTGGCTGAAGGAAAACGTTTGTGGTAAATGTCTCTATATAAAAATTGTGGTGGTCCAAATAATAACTAAACCTATATAAAAAAAACCAAATAATAGTTCTGTTGGTAATGGTAAAACCTTTTATTTAAATAGATGTATATACCATGTACTTGCATACAAACATACGTATCGTTACGTCTGTTTCCCGTAGGGGGTAGGCAGAGGCCACAGATCTTCATCCGCTACGATCCCGGTACACCTTCCTTGCTTCCTCCGCACTCATCCATCCTTCCTCTCACATTTATCGTACCGAAATGGCTCTCCGTTAGTCACTTGAATCAGGGCGTGACGGATGGCGAATGCCCGATCCCGGGACGGTCAGCACGCTTGCGATTAAGCTCGCCCCAAGCTATGCATCCATTGACTCTGCAGACCGTGGATTGGCGGAGAAGAAGGGAAAAGGATAGAGAAGAAAGGAAAGATGGATTTAGGCAGCGTGATAGGAATATAATACTACCGCGACGGTAGACAAGGAATGATACTGATTTGGAATAAGGAATGATAGGATAATGATACGTGACGGGTGGCGAATGTCCAATCCCGGGGCGAGCGGCGCGCTTGCGATTAAGCTTGCACCTAGTTAAGCATCCATTGACTCTGCAGACCGTGGATTGGCGGAGACGAAGGGAAAAGGATAGAGAAGAAAGGGAAGATGGATTTAGACAGGGTGATAGGGATATGATACTACTGCAACGGAAGACAAGGAATGATACGGTAGTAGCTCGGGAGGTCGAGTTCGTATACCCGTGTACCAATACCATAACTACCGGACATGCAGCTACGCAAAAATACTTGCTTACCTTTAAGATGTACTTGCAATATTAGAATAAAATATATTTAATTTTATTTAAAACTTTTCTTTGAATTTTTATATTTCGCCAACTACAGGTCACAATGACCGGTTTGGTAGAAATAGGTATATAACAACTGTTGGTAGTTTTAGTGTCAAGAAACCCTTCTGTAAAGCGACCAGTCCACGGCAGCATTAGTACACGCGATCGCCTTAGTTCGCTTGCCAAAACAATCCCGGAGGTGGCAACATAGGAAAATGCCGTGATTACTAACCACGCTAAATATAGCCGACCAAGACCGGGCGGTTGTTCGCCGGCTATACGCAGACAGGGAAACAGAATTGTACCGGATTAAGACCGGTGACCTAGAGCCGGCACAAAGACTTGAAATGAGCTTAGAAAGCTATTAGAAGAAGGCTCCATAAAATTCGAAATGACATATCGCCGACATGGAATTTACTGTAAGATTCAAAAGTCTTTCGTGATAGTGATAATCGGTATAATCTGCAAAATAAACTGCTTTTGCATGGCATAGGAAGGCATATGCGTGTCGTCCGGTGAAAAGCAATCAACGCCGTCCATAAACATTTCCAACACCATTGGCATTGCAGTAACCTTGCCGGCTTAAGTGTTTCTCAAAGGTCGGCTAAGTTAGAATTTAGAAGAAGAAGTTATGTTAAAAATTAATTAAAAGCGTTGTCCGCCTTTGAGATTTCGGTTCCAAAATACCGCTGAAGGTAGCCACCGAGTGATGAATCTTAGAGAAAAGTTTTGGGAAAATACGCACTGTATTAAATCGCCAATTAGCCAGATAGTGCCTTTCGAACAATTCTTCGGAGCGTTCTTCATTGTAAAAGCGAAAAAAAATGCTGAGAGATGTGATATCCCTAGTTCTGGCTAATATTACTTTAACGATAATAATACCGCGATCCATTGGGGTAGACCTATTTCCATAAGCGAATTGCCGCGGATTGTTGATTGATTGATTTATACCACGCTTTGTTGTAAATACGTCTTCTGTTGTCAGGATGCATCTCGTTGCAGGAAAGATGATATTTAAAGCTGAAAGAAATAATGAAACGTTTCCACATTTCACAAATTATTGACGTAAAAAAGTTAAAAGTGAAAACGCAAAATGAAAACTTACCACCAGAGCCAAAAAAATTCTGAAAACATTATCTGATCATAAAAAACAGTCAAGTCGCAACAAGTCAAGTTGCAACGCTGCACAAAATGTTCTAGTGGTTGTAGAGCTGTGAGACTTGGACCATTCGACGCAGTATTTTTTTCGGATCCGAATATGCAAAATACACTTTTTTTTTACATATATGCCATTCACAGCGTTTTCGCTTTTTACGTCGATATATATTCTGAGAAATGCTCTGAAATCATCTACTTGACTATATTTATTGAAGTATATTTTAAATATCTCTTTAAAGTGACACTGACCTTTTGCGTCATGTCACACCATGTCTTACCTCATGCTTCTGTTTGCCTGTGAGTCACTTCTGTCCAAAGATCATACGACACTCATCACCTGTAATCTTTTTGTACATATTTTTCGATTCGCGACTAGAAGTTAACATTAAGATAATGTTGTATAGTTGTACAAATTTGTTATAATTCTCAGTAATTGCAGTCTTTGTTAGCATAAATATGATTGTCGAAAGGATAATGTCGGGGCGGTTTTTTATTTTACTAATAGAAATTACAAATAAATATAAAATATGCGTTAGGCCATTAAACGTTACTGGTTTTTGCTGGGTCCAGATCCCTCTTACTTATTTAATTAAGATTTATATGTAATTAAACTCCCTCTCTCTCTCTCTCTCTCTCGTGTGTGTGTGTGTGACATTGAAAGGCGAGTGAAAGCTGGTAATCGGGTTAATGGTGCCCTGCACTCCTTTATGAAAAGTCAGAATGTGTCTAAAATGGCCCGACGGGCGGTTCATCACGGAGTGCTTGTTCCGACTCTGATATACGGTAGTGAAAGTTGGGTCTGGCAGAAGAGTTATGAATGCAGACTGAATGCGGTGGAAATGAGAGCATTAAAAAGTATGTGTGGTTGTAACTTTGGACGATACAATAAGAAATGAAGATATAAGAGAGCGATATGGTTTAAAATAAAGTGTTGTGACAAAAGTTCAGAAAGGGATGCTTAGATGGTTTGCGCATATAGAGAGGATAGATGAAAGACGACTGGCAAAAGAAATTTACGTTGTGAGTGTGGATGGAAGGGTCGGTAAGGGAGACCACGGAAAACATACCTTGACCAAATTGCTGAAGTTTGTACGAAAGGCCAGGTCAAGAGTACCTTTAACCGGTGGGCTTGCATGAGGGACATAATGAGTATGGAGGAAACATGGGAAGTAGCAGATGGAGATCTGTGATCTCTGCCTACCCCTACGGGCGACAGGCGTGATGATATGTATGTATGTATGTATAAATAAATGGAGAGCTATTTTGTTAGTCTTGCGAAGACTCAAAAACGGCACGACCAATTTGAATAATTATTTTTATTTTGTTCGCTCTAATACAGGGAAGGATTACAAATAAAAAATTATAGGGAAAGCATAAAAGCATAGCATATCTAAGTACTAATATACCAGGAGAAGATAAATACAGAGGAACATAATTTGTAGGTGAAACTAAGTTCACCGGGCCATCTAGTTACTTATGAATCTACAAATAACATAAATCTTAACACTTAGTAGACAGTGCGCGCCATAATGAACTGTACGATTTCCACCGGGCTCGGGCGAGTCAATCTTCGCTGTCCACCGCGCATGTTTTTGCAATGCGAATGATATTATTTGAATAAAAAAAGTCTGAAAATTATTTGAATAAACTTACTATTATACTTTATTTCCTTGCTTAGACTTCCCATTAGATGGGGATCTTCACAGGTCGTTTGGAAACCATGGAATGCGTGAGCCTGACAATCAACCTTTTAGTGGAATTCTTAAAGATCTTGTGTCAAGCGTAACAATTGTTATATATGTAACCTGTTTTACTGATTGATTATAATAGAGCTTGTTTTTGGATTTAAATCGATACCATTAAATACAAATTGGGTCTTTTCCCGCGAACTTACATCAGTGACGTTGTTTTTATTTCATTTTTATAATCTTGTATTATTATCAATTATATTATTTAATTAATTATGGTGGCGTACTATACAATATAGTTCGAGTAAGTTGCATAAAATAAGTGATATGAAATAAATACGTGTATCGTGACTTTTTAAGTTGACTCAAAAAGTCCATAGAAGGTTTTGGTAAAATAGCCACCATTTTATCAAGACGTAACGTGACAAGCTGACTTGTTACATTTCAAACGATTTGATATTATTGTATTTTACTTGACACTGGCATAATAGTTATAAATAATTGCCATGAAAGAAAAGAAAATAAATACAAATTGCAAGGAGTTGAAACAAATATTAATAACTTGAATAAAGAGATATCCTACTATCCTACTTCCTACTAATATTATAAATGCGAAAGTTTGTGAGTATGGATGTATGTCTTTTACTCTTTCACGAAAAAATTACTGGACGAATTTGGATGAAACTTTACAGTTATATAGGTTATTCATCGGAATAACACATAGGCTACAATTTGTAATGATTTTATGTAATTTTGGTCCTCATATAATTTTACTATTAAGTAAAAAAATATATATTTATTTAAAATGATTTTGAATTTTAATGTGGCAGATCAAATTCCACGCGAGCGCAGCCGCGGGCAAAAGCTAGTTTTTATATAAGTCTTATATTTTCTATTGCCATCTCGCTCATAGCTTTGCTACCTCTTTTCAGCTTTCATTGTACAGCAAATTTAAGAGTCGAATTGTATAGAACTCGTTACGCTTCGGTTCTAACAACAGTAGTTTGTCCATCCATACCTGCGTAGGTTTTTCTTCCGTAACTCATACAGTTTCGTATTCAGGTTCCTCCAATCGGAAAATAAACTGCGAAAGATCTGTAGATTGCCATTTTTAGTTTTTCTTTTTTATAACAATTAAGAAATGTTATGAAAACGTTTTATTCTTTTAAATAAAGTCATTAACCAGTGCGTCCAGCCTGTACTCTTTTACGGTGCCAAAATCTTAGACACTGATGGTCAACGTCTGCTTCACAAGTTTCAAGTCGCTCAGAGGTTTATGGAGAAGGCCATGCTTAGAGTTTCTCTGGTGGATAGAATACGGTACGGTGAAGAAATTCGCCACAGAACCAGAGGCATCGACATAGTTCTTCAAGTTAGCAGACTGAAATGGTAATGTGGAGTCGCGTCTCGACAAACGTATAGTGGGAACGTCCCCCCACCCCCCGGCTACATGGACGACGATCTGTGCAAGGTGGCTGGATGTATGTAGCCGAAGATCGGGCTAGGTAGCGCGTCTTAGTTGAGGCCTTTGTCCAGCAGTGGACTGTCGTGGGCAGATTAAGATAGCTAAATAAAAATTTTTCATTCCGTTCATTGTTCCGTATCTAACATCTAAAACTATTTTTTACCGTGAATAGTAACTAATCTAGTTCATATCGGGGACTGAACTCAAAACCGCTTTGTTATGAGTGTGGTGTGTTACCACGGATTCATATCTCATCTCTACGTACATACGTGTAGTGTCAGTTATCGATAGAGCTCAATCTTCCGGTTGTTTTCCACGGCCGCGCAAATACTGGAGATAAATGTGGTAAACAGGGCTTTGGCGGCACGCCGCTAGGTAGATAAGGGGGGTAGTGTGTGCGTGTCTTTAACGTTCTGTTGGTTTTGTTTTGTCTAGTCTATCGTGATATGTGTAACATTTGTATTGATAGTATAATGACTGGAGTTTGTTTTGTGTTCCATTTACATAGTATTGGTTAGATTTATTTGCGAATTTTACCCATTGTGTCTGTGAATTCTACTATGGTAGATTCATATTTTTTACAAGCACATGCGTGTTATTGACGAATAGCTATCACCAAATCTCTGCAGGTTTTGTTTTTGCCAAGAAACTCTTTTATTTTTTACCTGAATAAAAAGAGGCCTTTAAAGGCTCTGTCTATTACGTTATGCCTTCTCCCTTTCTGTCATATCCTCTGTGTATTTACGTCCGAATGCTACAATTTTAAAAAAGGTTTAGGCTTTATTTTTTGAAATATTTTTTTAACAATAAAATAAGTTTCGTTGCCCAGTAGTTGAGAAACACTCCGAGAATCCGGCTAGGATTCTCGGAGTGTTTCTCAATCTATTCTATTTTATTACAATCAGACATTTCAATTTTATTCTTAACGTATGCCAACTGCATGCTTTTTAAATCTATAAAATTATTTTTCTCTATTAGCCGTTAGCTAATTATATGTACAAGTCATCGTTTTTCGCAAGTGCATAAAAATGCATACAACAATAATAATACACGCAAGTAGTTCGGCCTGCTGATATTAATATCATTGTATGACACGGCGGGTAGTGGTGGTGGGGGAGGCGAAGGAGGGGGATTGCGCACGCGCTTGACGACCTCGTCACGTACGGCGGAGTCAGACTGTGTGGCGACTGGGTCGTCCCTGCAACGTTGTTTTGTTTGCGACAGCGCAAAGACAGATCGCTTCGATTCAATGTTACTTTCACTAGTAACGTAGGTATATTTTTTTTGTGGGTAAGTAAGGCAAACGAGCAAGTTTGTCATCTGATTGAAAGCAACCAATGCTGCCCATATATGTACATCTACAACACAACAGACATTGCGAAAGCATTGCTGGATGATTTTTGAAAGTTCCTATATCGTATCGAACATACCGTTTCGAAAATACCGCTTAAGGTAGCTTGTTTCCTAGTATGGACGGGATTACTCATCAATCTAAATCTCCACTCATTCAATTGATGGGAATGATGAAAAAAAATAGATATGAAACCTTCTTTGTGGTGAGTTGCGTTTTAGTGGAATTCAGCGCTCAGAAAATTTTCTGCTTTTGTTAAGCTTTGAGATTAAATTCGGATATCTTGAGATCGCATTTGTATTCTCTGACTGCAAATTCTAATTTTGGTTTCATGTATTAAGAAGATTTTACCAATAACTTGGACACCAATTCTAAAGAAATTTATTGTTGAATTAATGCCGATATTGGTTTAATTGAATACGAGCCTGGAGTATACAAGGCTAATTTATAAATTTTTTTATTTTTTATATATTCACGCCTATCCCCCGCAGGGGTTGGCAGAGACCACAGAGCTCCATCCGCTGCCATTCATCGCAGCGAAACGGCTCGTCATTGGTCGTTTTTCGCCCTCGTGAGAATCAGGACGTGACGGGTGGCGAACCACGTCGCCGTCATTTTCGACAAATTGGGTATATTAAATTCGTCTTAGTGAATCCCACGAGCCGCAAGGGAGGATGGAGGTCAGCCTCAGCAGAGCCCTGCATGCTGAGGTAACGCACCATAGTACCGGGGGAGCCCGATCCCGAGACGATCGGCACGCTTGCGACTAGGCTCGCCCCTAGCCATGCATCCATTGGCATGGCAGACCGTGGATTGGCGGAAAGGAAAGGAAGGACGGAGAAGAAAGGAAGGGGCAGGAAAGGAAATAAGGATTGGGGGGGTTACCAGACTCGGAATAAACATTTATAAATCCATATAAATATTTATTCCGATGCGGGAATCGAACCCGCGACCATTGACTCCGTGGGCGGAGGGCCCCGCCACTGAACCAATTTATAAATTTGATAAAATATTATTTTTTTACCTTTAAAATTTTGGTTGGATAGCGCTTTGTTTTGTTCGATTCGAATTTGTTTCGTGGCATTGTAGCCCCTTAGTGAACTAGCTCCATGGCCGTCCCGTTTTCAGCCGAATCTGATAGTTTCATCATGCAGTATGAGACCCAAACCATAACACACAAAACTGGCCTCGAAACAACTGCACGAATATTAATAGAAACCGTCTAAAATTGCACAACTGCTTCGAATTTTCAAAAAGGTGAATAGTCCAAGGCTTCCAACGTGTGTAAATGTTTTTCATATTTAAAAAACAAACAATCGGATGAATTTTATAAATGAGATAAGCGTATATTTTCTCAAGCAGTACACTCTGAAGTATCAGGTGCCAATATTTATAACATGTCACCTTATCAAATGTCAAATGTAATTGACGTCAGAGGAAAGACAGCCGCATTCTTTGGGTCATGCGACAAGTAGATCATGGTTAGATCACTCGCATCATAATCGAGCAGTATTTTGTATTAAAAAAATATACAGATTAGGTAGGTTAAATAGTAAGCGGTTCACATGACACCTGCAATACCAAGGGCGTCAATAGCAAATGTGATGCATACCTTAAGGTGATGGTGGGAGGTGGTGGTGAATAAGCACTTAACCATAAGGAAGGGAAAAGTAGGAGGAATAAAGGGATTAGGCCCTACAAAACGCGGTAATACAGTAAAATGCAACCACTTGAAGTCGACGTTCTGTGCAGGTGAGGTACTTCCCTTGTTGAGCCCACCCATTCGTGCACACGCAGGTATACGTGCCATAGCGGTGATCAAGCCTCTCCTCATAGGACGGAATGAATTACTGGAACAAGGAGTTGCAATTCTCGTACGGTGACCTCGCGTACCTTACGATGACAATGATTTAGAATTCCTGAACCATTGTTCTTGTAAGGGTCAGGACAATACCGATCATACTATAGCCACCTATCATTAGCAACATGTTTTCTTAAGAACATCACAAATAGTACTCTTATTCATAATATAGTTCAAAAATAGCCATGTCCGGTCGTTTGTCACTGCGCATTGAAAGGTCATCATTGGAGCTTTTGTAATTTGAGCTTAAAATACGCTTTCAATAAAGTTCAATATCACAAATGGACTAATATTCTTTATTGTATACCTGAAACAAAGTATAAAATAAATAATAATAATATTAGGGACAACCATAAATTACGTCACACGTTAAGGGGAGGGATGGAATCAACAAAGTGGGACATTGTGAGATAAGAAGGCATATGAATCATAAGCTTTGTGGCCCCTGAACGGTGACAGTGCGAATAATACAAATGTGTACACGTGTGACAGTTTTGGAGGGGGCTATGATATTCGTATGACATAATGTATGGATGTCGCCATATGTGTTATATAGAAGCCCATACATCCGCGCCAATTCATTTTGAAGACGATAAGTTCGCCATTGAGCCCATACGTATTCTTTTTATGGTCCTATGTCCCCGAGGTGCGGCAGAGGGCGTCCACAGTGCTTCTCCATTGGAATCGGTCTTGAGCGACGAGCTTCACTTCAGGCCACGTCAACCCGATGGATTTCATCTCGGCCGCTACGGAGCGCTTCCAGGTGTGTTTGGATCGGCCTCGCTTCCTTTTCCCTTGAGGAATCCAATCCAGCGCTTGTCTGTCAAGTCCACTTGCGGCGCAAGATTTGAAGTGCAATCGGTGGTTTGTGACAAAGATCCAGTAGGCAGTGGTTGGATATTTTCTCGGGCCAGAAGACGAAGACCTGAAGCCGCATATGTATTGCTGTTTCTAAATTAGTTTTAAAAACAAATACATCACATCTGTTGGTCGGACGTCACGCGAAGTATTAGATCATGAAGTCATTTTGCTAATCATCGTACATAATTACTTTCAATTGAGGAGGCCGCACCGTCATGTTCCATTTGTACGCAACACGTGCGCCATTTATATCAGATCGCCTTTGTCTCTCTGTCTAGTAACCTTAGCAACAACGTTTGGCTTAAAAACTGGGGAAAAAATAGGGATGTTGAATATTGTTCGGTGTGTTAAAAACCATGCATAGGTAACTAAATTATTTTTATTAAAATTAAAACTGTTTAAGTCTTAAGTTCCGTTTGAAATTATGCGCCAAATCATCAATTCACGTGGTTCCTCGAACAAGTGACGTAATCTACTTTGGAGATTATCGTCATGTGACTTGAGAGTGGTATAATCAGTTGTGTTCCAGAACGAAAACGTCTTTGGGTTATTCTAGTCTAAGGGTGGCGATGATCACTTACCATCAGGTAACCTGCATGCTGGTTTACCTGCTCTACTATAAAACTGGCGTATAAATGTATAAACGATAAGAAACTTGAACGTCTGAGTTGTTCAGAGTCAAGTTTCCCGACCTTGAAGTTAACAAAGGGTCGCAGATACAACGCCGCCAAGCAGTCTGGGCACACGACGCACGTCAGCGGCCGGCTCACCTGTCGACTGGCGCAAGGTCATCGTAATTGATGAACTGGGAATGGTGGCTCCAAACTTACGCGCTAACATACACTCAGAGATAAACTTAATAATGTGTTCTTAACTTCCTCATACATATCTTTCTCCTTTTTTCTATCTTGTATTCATTAAACGGACGATAAACCTAGATAAACTAGCTAATGAAGATGGCGCCAAAGAGTAATGACGTGAATAATGGGATGCAAAAGAAGTAATGGGATGGAAAGAAGAAAGTAAAAGAAGGGAAAATGTAGTCATCGTATGACGCGTTAACACAAAGATACTCCCAATTAACGCAGATATTCTGTGATGGGATATAACTTCCCCGGTCAAGCCAGCCCATTCGTTCATGGCCCTCCCTCAGTTGTGGCTAACCAGAGGATTGCAGCTATTAACCTGGCTAATCGTCCCCCTAAATATATTCAAATGAAACAATATATTGGATATTGTTTTGTTTACGTTAAAATTTCATGTATGTAGGTATTAAAATATAATTCGATGTACGGTTATTAAATAATAATAAAATGTACTTATTAAGTAATTGATATATTATATCTCGCAGAGTCTAGTTATTAAACAGTAAATGACGGATCTAATCAAGTTGACCACTCCTGCTCTATAAATTAAATTTGTCTTTTAAAAAGTCAAAATAAAGTCACTTTTCTATAAAGCACGTAAAGTTGCGCGACGTTTGGCACGAGAATGTCGCGTTATGTGATTACATTAGTGTTGTTGTAATTAGTGATGTGATTGTCGGTAAAAAGCGTTCGGTCAAGGACTATTGGAGGGTCGCGGTTAACGGTAGCTGCTAGGTTGCCTTCCGGTGAATGATAGGTTGCGGACTTGAGACATGTCAGTACAGGACAGTATCATTTTTAGTGTCGAGTGTTATAGCTCGCTCTCTTTCTCTCTCTCTTTGTGTTGCGCATGGTATTGTGTGATAATGAGTAAGTGAGCATCATTACAGCTTTCCATTAAAAAGTAATAGAGCATAAGTTTTCGCAAATCCTTCATTAATCAACAAATAAGTACAAATACATAATGACTTTTCGGTTGTCTTCCGTAGTCTACTAAACAAATACATTAGTTACTTATGAGACGTTCTCGTAATAGTCGAATCGATTGGAAGACATTTTCTGTATTGATGGCCTAAATTTGTTTACAACTATACTAGCGATATGAAACAGTCAGCGTTTGTTGAGGGATAATTTGTATGTTCAGCATATAGTGAGTAGGAACTTTAAATATATGTGGGTAGTATGTATCTATTTTAATAAAGATGCACAATATCTTAAATTGTCACAATTTGTGTGCCTGCTGCTTGTGAGTTTTTCTGACGAAATTGTGAAGACTCTAGGGTAAAATCGCCATTCTACGTAAAAGGAAAATCTAATTCTGATTTACTTTAACGCCTATTTAGTTTACCTTTTGAAAACTGTAAGACATATACTCATTTCTAAAAAACTAATAAATCAGATGTATTATATGATATAATAATTTTGATGAACTCGGTATCAAGCAGAGTCTATCCTTCATTGTACAAGCTCGCTCACTCGCTCAAAAATGTTAGTTTTTTTTGGCTTATGGCGTCGCCTCTGTAAATCGCTTTGTGGTGCAGGGCAAGATTGAAGGGATAAGACCTCGTGGTAGAACTTCATTACTTTTGACCAACCAAAGGCCTAAGGCTGAATTTAACTGTTCTATAAATGTGTACAAGGGAAGAGTCAGTGCGTGAAGAATGGCGACAAAAAGTGAGCTACCACCCGAAGTAAATATCCACGACCGACGACGAAATATTCACAAGAGTGAAAACAACCAAGATGATATTTTTACATCATTAAATTAAAGAGCATCAATTTGTAATATAATGGGTATCCGGTGGCAGAATTAGGTTATAGGTCGAATAATCAGTAAACGTAAATTCTCTGAATCTTGTCAGAAAATAATCAATAAGTATGTTATTGATTTTTTTCTGACAAGATTCAGAGAATATTCTGGCTTCACTTCATGCATATGCGTTTTTAACTTAGTGGCACCTCGCCTCTCACTGCTAGAGAAACCATGGAGCTTTTTTGCGATTTTCCTTACAAATCAATAAGCCTTTTCGGCGATGTACCCTGGCCACCCAGGTCGCCGGATCTCACCCCTATGAATTTTTCCCTGGTGGTAAATCAAAAAGAAAGTCTATGAAACAAACACCACTACACTACACCATTTCAGCATTAAAAAAAATATGGTACGCGAGTTTAACGGCATCCCTATGTCACTATATCAGCGAGTGACACAATACTGTGGCTAGATTCCAAGAGTGTTCTCGACGTGGCGGTCAACATTTAGAAGAAATAATTTAAAAAAATAAAACCCGCACTTCTCATCGTCGTGAAAGTTATTGCATTTTATTTAAATTCTATGTAGTTTTCTATTATTTATGTTTGAAATCCAAATTGTGCCATAGAACATCTTTTTTGTCCAATATAACAATATTTTTTAAGACTATTATACTATAAGTTTTATTTTGGAAATTTACATTTATAAGTAGATAAACCGGGAATGAGGATTACCCTTATTATCAGTCTGTAGGCGGTCGACTTTTGAATATATGCCTGTCCCAAGGCATGCCACTAGACCACTTAGCATGCATGAACCCATGTTGCTGCTAGCAACCCTACATAGTAATTTACCTATTTTCTTTTAAAACAACGGCCGATTTTAACCTTACGACTTCATTTATATATTCACAATGTATTAACACAAAGAAAAGGAGCGAAATGTATGAAGGTCGTAACGATTGGTAGCCCTACGTCAATGCATGCATTCGAAGCACCGGGTCAGCAAATGACATCACCGTGCGCTTATTGCTTATTTACGAGGAAAATGCAGTCGTGTTTAATGGAGCTTCACACGACAAGGCGCCGCGCGGCTTCTCATGCAATGCCTTACACGATTACTTGATTGCGAATTGCGTAAATGTGGCAGGGATTTTATGTACCCATAGAAGACTTTATCTAGGTTATACTATTTTGATTATTCTGTACTGCCACATTTATTTTTACAACCATGTGTTGAATTCAATTTAGGTCAACTATATTATATAATTATATCAATATATTAATATTAATTATACATCCATAAAATATCACGAGAATATAATTTCTTCCCCATAATAGAGTCTATAAGAACAGTCATGCGGCTCGGATTGTGCGGTGCTGACTTAAGAAGACTAAAAATCTTTGCTCACATCTGAGAGAAAAATTTTAAGGCGTATCTTTGTTCCTGATTTGGAACATGAGCAATGGCGTACACTTTACATAGTCACAAGCTTTATGAGCTGTACAATGAGCAAAAACATGAAAATTCGATGCTTTCGTTGGGCTGGACACGTAATACGGATGGACGAGGATTGAGTACCTAAACGCCTACTAAACCGCTTAGACGGCAATGCAGGTGGTCGTAGAAGGCCTAAGTTCAAATGGCTAGATGGAGTCGAGGACGATGTAAAAGCCATCGGTCTGAGGAGCTGTAGAGAAAAGGCCAAATTAAGATCTGACTGGAAAAATATACTGAACCAGGCTAAGGCCCACCCTCGGCTTTAATGCCTTGATGATGATGATTGATCCCTTTTCTTTATGTCATATGTTTGAGCTGGTGAGTTAAACGTTGACACACCTTTAGTTTTATGGATGAGTTTTGAATTTAAACACAAATATATTTCTTAGGAAGTTGTAGAACAAACTTGGTTTCTTTTAACCTCTTCAGAGACAATTTTTTTTTAAGTGAGAAAACATTGATAAATTTATTGTTTATATTACGAGTTATTCACCTTATGTCTATAACAATTCAGTAAGATAAGAAAAAAAAACAGAAAACAGTAATTTTTACAAAAAAATAGATAATGTCCTCATATGTGGCCATTTAGCGTAATTTCTCTTGAAATAACTAAAATACAAAAAAAAAGCCAAACGTACACACATGTGCCAATGTCCCTGAAGAGGTTAACTTGAAATTTATGTGTATTGTTTTTTTGTATGAGACAAAAAACACCCACAACTCACCTATTCTACCCACAACCACACGCACGCACATACCCACGCACGTACGCACACACGCACGCACGCACGCATGCACGCACACGCACGCACGCACGCATGCACGCACACACGCACACACCTGTAATATGTGTAAAGTTCATAAAATAAGGGTATTTATTTTTATTATTGTCTCTTTGTCCACAGTGCCGTCGACGACAAGAGCGCAACTCGCGGCGGACTATTTGGAGTCATGTCGGAGCCACAACACACCACCCATCGACTCCGTGCTGCAGCAGATACGGGTGAGAGTTATTGATTTATCTCCTACAATGCAACGGCAACAGTCTTCTTTACAAGCGGCAATAGCTCGATTGGTAAATATCGGGATTAACAGTGGTAGAGCAACTGTAGTACGGATGGGCAGGCTCAACTAGGGAAGTATAACAGCCTTGCAAAATATATGTAGGTGTCAAGTGGTTTTATTTTTCCGAGTGGTGTTTTTTATGTAACCGAGTTTGTATGATGAGCGCAGAAATCCGCACCCCCAAATCCTTTCCCCTTTATTATCTCCTTCCCCTCCCATTATTCACATTCTTGGCTCAAGTTAGATTAAGTATCTATTTATTACATTAGAAGACATGTTTGTTGGTTATTCTTTCCATAAAAAATCATTGTTTTATTTATATGCAACGTAAATGAATTGCTCAATTATTTTATCCCAATTCCAGGAGCTACCAGAGCATACAATTGGGGGTAGTGCCAGAGCACCACGTCTCACACTGTCGGAATGTTCACTATTGGGGTGTGCGCCGGCCGACGCGCTGGAAGCTGTACTGCGGAAGGTCCAGTTCCGAAGATTGGAGTTTGACCATGTTCAGATTGATGACGAGGGCGCGGTGAGTGTTCATATAGAGCCTGATGGAATCCTCTTGGACGGCTAGGAATTGTTTTCACAGCACATATAATCTAAACTATATTTTGATTGATTTACTTTGGTTTCTTGGAAATATTTTCGGGATATAGGATTTCGGGGTAAAGTCAACTTGTAGAAATTATATTTAATTTTTCAAAGGTTGGTCTGCCAACAACCAAACTTCTACCGATATTTTGTTATGGTTTTTGCGCATAGACTATAAAGATACTATATAGATAAATCTTTTAGTCATGTCACTTGCGAACTCTACCGCTAGTTTGACGTATAATCCTTCCTGGGATCCATTAGCGTTATAGTCGAGATTATGATCTTAGCACACAGGAAGATCATCATCTCGACGCACAGGCACGAAAGCTTAAATTAGAAGACGGTGTAACAACGATGGTCCATCGTTGGTTAGGGGTGCTGGAGTAGGGTACGGAAAGCCTTTCTTCAATGCACTGCTGTGAATGGAACGTGACTTCCTAGATCTTGTTCTCTTTATTTTTCTTTCGACGCTCCAACCCATTTAGGTCTTCTTCTTTATAACGATCCTCCCCTATTTCACTATTTCTAGTCTCCTTTTGCCAAGGTGTTATCTTATGCTCCGAAAACTCGTATTACACCGCCTAAAGTGAGAGATACAAATTAATTTGAAAAGAACATTATATTTTTTTAATTCCAGGAGGCGATATTCGACATGATAGAGTATTACGAAAGTGCGGTAGTAGTGTGTGTAATTGGGCCGCGTGAATACGGTATTCGAGGGTGGCAGGCAACTTCGCGGATGATCAAAAGGGTAAAAATGTTTTATGATATCTTACTTAATCTTTCATCGTTATTAGTATTAATTCATTTTCTTCTTACACGAAAAGACTGTAGTAACATATTCACATAATAGATAGAGCAGCGAAATCAAGATGCACTCTTTAAAGGAGGCATGGTCCTCCAAGACGCACCATCTAGACCGATCTAGACAAGCGAAGTGGCAATAGGCTATCCACTTTTTTCCCCAGAAACAACAATCGATAGAATAGACGAGGTATGAAGTGAAGACCGTGTCTTGGCAAACGTTATATTGGACGATCCTCGATAAGACGGAACGACGATCTGCGTAAGGGGAAATGCTTGGTGGTGAATTGCCATGGTCAATGTAGAAATATTTAAACAAACTTCGGATCCAGGTTCACCGGAGTGAGAACAACAGTAGAGTGAACAGTATGGCTCATTCTATTCTATACGTATATATATATATATATATATATATATATATATATATATATATATATATATATATATATATATATATATATATATATATATATATATATATATATATATATATATATATATATATATATACGTCAACGCATCTGCCATGCCCATTCTGTTGCAAATAATGAGAGCCGTTATTTGTTTTACACCTGGCGATACATTTTCTGGTTTGCCTTCTTATTGCATAAATAATGTCTTCGAACGTCCTGTTGGAGACAGGAGCTAAAACATTCCTCGGGTTTTCCGTTGTATATTTCGACGCTTTCGCCAGCTCGAATTTAAATGAATTTTTCCCCTTCCCTAGACTGAATTTCAGCTTTTATGCACAAAATCGAGAAGGCAAACAAAGACAATAAAGAATGAACAATTAAACTAAAAATAGATTTGCTTCAACATAGCAACAATGTCTTTTTTTAACAAAAAAATAAAATTGCTGCAAAACAATTCTTAAAGTACAGCTCTATATTCAAATTACATATTTATATGAATTTAAGATAATTCTAAATAATTTATTTTATATAAATTACAATTATTTTTAATACCCCAACAATATTCTTACGTATTCTGGCAACAGATGGCGCCAAAATACATATAAGTTTTATCTATTGCATAAAATAATGAAATAATGACATTAATGTAATATATAATAATGAGTGAGCCTTTAGGTGGGTTTAACATAGGCCTATTTTTAAATTAGAACGTGATGAAATTTGCCGTCAGAGTGCCGAATTGACGGAACTGGAGATGTGCGATGGAAAGGTGGAAGCGTCCCATACGTCAGTGTTGTCGCGCTCTCTGAAGCCCGCCAGCTGCGCGCTGCGCTCGCTGTGTTTACAACGAGTACAGTTGGCAGGCGACCCGCTGCTGTGTCTTGGTGAGTTGCGTTTTCCTTGCATACCATATAATGTCCCACTGCTTTTTTATTTTATTGTTTTTGTAGGGTACTTTACTTTCGCGACAGTTTTAAAATACACCGCAACCAAATGTTGGAACCACTTTGCCACCACCTCTTCGTGACTTGCATACAATAAATATATTTAAAAACAAATACAAAAATCTAATTTTAAGTATGAAGTCAAGAACTTGTTCTTTTGGATGCGGTGAATTTAGTACATGACTCAATTGTTTTTAATGTATATATCAATTGTCAATTCAATTGTCTATTGTACTGTATGTGTATTTATGTATATGTGTATATGAGTATGAGTAGTTATATATATGGATGTATGTGTATATATGGATGTATTTATATGGATTTATAAATGTTTATTCCGAGTCTGGTAACCCCCCCCCCAATCCGCATTTCCTTTCCTGCCCCTTCCTTTCTTCTCTATCCTTTCCCTTCCTCTCCGCCAATCCACGGTCTGCCGTGCCAATGGATGCGTGGCTAGGGGCGAGCCTAGTCGCAAGCGTGCCAATCGTCCCGGGGCCGGGCTCCCCCGGGGACTATGGTGCCTTACTTCAGCATGCAGGGCTCTGCTGGGGCTGACCTCCCTCCACCCTTGCGGCTCGTGAGATTCACTAAGACGAATTTAATATACCTAATTTGTCAAAAATGACGGCGACGTGGTTCGCCACCCGTCACGTTCTGATTCTCACGAGGGCGAAAAGCGACCAATGACGAGCCGTTTCGCTGTGATGAATGGCAGCGGATGGAGCTCTGTGGTCTCTGCCAACTCCTGCGGGGGATAGGCGTGAATATATTAAAAAAAATGTATGTGTATGTACGAGTGTGTCAGTATGAATGCCGTCACTGTGGTCCGCAATCTGACGTTGGTTGCTGAAAACCAGCGCCGGTTGCTCCAATAGAGCGACCGGCATATGCTGAGCAAGAACCATTTTATGACACTTGTTAGATTAAAATTATTTTCTTTTTGTTTTGTGTATTTATTTGTATATATAATATTATAAAGGATTTAATTTTAGTTATTGTAAAAAAAAGGTGTCATAAAAAGTTTTTCTATTGTATTCTATTCTTCATACGTAATCACGTACAAACATTCAATCACACAAACCATTGGCTAGTCGATATCGATGAAGTAGGTATTTATCGACTTTGTAGATTATTGACAGCCTCCAATTATTAAAACCCTTGTCACGCGAACGCACGCTTTTATCATTCTCTATTTCTTATTGTAATTTATAATAATTGTATATTTTATTCGTCTGATCGAGTATTTATTTCTATGACCTACAAAGGATAAATATCCACAAACAACTACAATCATATTTATATCTCCACATATTAACCTTTTTAATATATATATATATATATATATATATATATATATATATATATATATATATATATTTTTTTTTTTTTTGTCATATATCACAGCTCCATCCGCTACGATCCCGGTATCCATCCTTTCATCCATTCTTCCTCTCATAATCATCGCAGCGAAACGGCTCTCCATTAGTCGCTTCTTGCCCTCGTGGGAATCAGTACGTGACGGGTGGCAAACCACGTCGCCGTCATTTTACGGTTGGCACGCTTGCGACAAAGCTCGCCACGCATCCATCCATTGGCACGGCAGACCGTGGATTGGCGGAGAGGAAGGGAAATTTACTCTACGTATCTCTGTTTATTTTTCAGTGATAGCCCTGAAGTCGAACAGATCAGTGCGAGAGTTGAGGTTGGGTGACAATCGTCTGACGGCCAACGATGCAACACAGTTGAGCTCTTTGTTGAGGTTCAACACACGCCTGCAATTGCTGGATTTGTCCAATAATCTGATTCAGGTAAGTCTGACACGCTCTCAAACAGTGGTGTAACTTGGTTGACAAAGGCCCCGGTATGTATAGAAAGAATCGGACTCTCACCCCCTCTTTCCACATAGCTTGAACTTATTTTTTTTATGGAATAAGAAGGCAAACGAGCAGGCGTTTCACCTGATAGAAAGCAATCAACGCCGCCCATAGACATTAGCAGCGCCATAGGTAGTGCGAAATCGTTGCCAACTTTCAAGGAAAGTGACATTATGGGAGTGGAAGTGTGAGGGGGAGGGTGTTGCGCCTCCGGAACTCAGGCCGCTCACCGAACGAAGCGCGGTAGCTAAGCTACCACTCAGATGCCGGTTTTCTGCGGGAGTGTGGTACTTCCCCGGGTGAGCCGGCCATTCATGCTACAGACAAATATTATGCCATTTTTGACAAAGTATTCGTCTGCAGCGTGGCTCTACCACTAACATTAGCCTTCAAACTTATAGATAGGGATAGGAATCGGACACAGTGAGTTCAACTTGTCTTTAGCAGGATAAATCTGTAGTCGTCTCTATGAGGGGTAAAATCTCTATGGGAAATGACAATAAATAAACAACGACGCTCATGACAATATAAAATAATTATTATATGGAAGAGATCAATAAATAGAAAATAATATATTTTTTTCAGTTACAGACGAACTCAACCAAATTACTAATAAATGATAATAAACAGCACATGCTTACCAAAGACGCTTGGCCCATGTGTTGAAAGTCTTAAATCAGGAGTTCTATGATTGTTGATGTTCATTTAACGTCACAAAAAAATCTTGTTAGCGAGCTCGAGGTTTTCTGGCTTCGGGTGCTGGCTGCTCCGCTCTTTTCAAAGCTTAGGTTAGAGGGCCCTCGGAGCTTCGGGGCCCTGGTGCACTACACCACGTGGTCATGCGATAGCTACGCCACTTCGCCCAATGTTTTATTCATTAAAATATTCATACTAATTTAATTTATGGACGTTTTTCAGGATGCCGGTGTATCTCGACTGTGCGAAGCTTTGGTGGAACAATCTTCTCAAACTCCACCTTCTGCTGCCACTTCACCCCTCTCTCCTCATCATTGTAGCGGTAAGTTTTATTTCATCTTTCATCAGCATAATACTTACTTTTTTCAATCTAAAAAGTAAGTATTATGCTGGTAGGTAGTAGGTATGCTGGTACCACTAACTACTAAACACTATATATGTCTGTATTAAGGTAACATGCAATGCTGTTATAGCTGTATTTATTGATTGATGCTTTGCCTAAACATTTTAATTCACTTTTCACAGTAAGCGGGTACGAATCGAGGGGACTTGGCTTCTTAGTGTTGTGGAACAACCAGCTAACAAGAAACTGCGCCGTTCATCTTGGGAAAGTGTTGGTAAGATCTTTACATGATATGGTTACTCAAAGTGTAACATTACACTTGCTGCCTTGACGTTTTGTATGGTTTTGCCAGCGAGAGTTCTAAACCAGGCTTCAATAAACTCGAAAGCACCAAATATTAGTGCCAACTTATTCGCTCATACATACATATATAGCGATTTTCTTCTAGTCACGGTGGTCTATTATAAAGGGGGCCATGTCATACTAGTATGCAGTTCTTAACGACCAGTTTAGATATTTCCAGTAGCATTCCTCCAGTCAAGCAATGGATAACAATAGATAAATAGAGATACTTGCTTGTTTAAGGCACAATATTAATAAATTAAAAAAATAAAAATTAAGCTAAAAATTACATCAGTGACGTTGTGATTTTTTTTATGGAATAGAAAGGCAAACGAGCAGGCGTGTCACCTGATGAAAAGCAATCGACGCCGCCCATAAACATTCGCAGTGCTATAGGCAGTGCAGAAGCATTGCCGGCATTTAATGAAAGTGTCATTATGGGAGGGGAGGTCTTAAATAAGGGAGGCATTAGAATAGCCACAATTTTATCAAAAAGTATCAGACTAGTGCATTTTCAGATAATTGATATTATTGTATATTACTTGACTATTATTATTGTATTTCGTACAGGTAGAGCCACGCTGCAGACGAATACTTTGTCAAGGATGGCATATTATTTGTCTGTAGAGAAGTACCACACTCCCGCAGAAAACTGGCGTCTGAGTGGGAGCTTAACAAACTAATTGCCATCAAAAAAGAACAAAGAAAAAAAGAACATTGCTAATTATTGTTTGAAATTGCAGCGAGCGTCACAGTCGTTGTGCGTGCTCAACGTGGGTCGGAACGCTCTCGGGTCCGAGGCAGTGCGCACGTTGCAGGAGGGTGGGGCGGGGGGCGGAGCTCTCGTTTCACTGGGGCTGCAGGCCGCTAGGCTGGGTCCCGATGCTGCAAAACCCATAGCTGATCTCGTCAAAGCCGGCTCTAAGCTTCAGGTTCGTGTCATATCACGGTTTGCCGACATGAAAACGCGTGACATGTATAGGGAACAATTTGAACACGCGAATGATAAACACTGCGACGTATATACACCCTTGTTTATATTCTATTGTTCTAAACATAAAATGCTTTTTTTAAAGCACGCGACAGATGATCTCACATTTAACTTTTTCATCTAATCAGTCATATTATAATAGTGTCATTGTAATTTCTTCTATTAAACTATGCACTATGTCCTTTTACATGTGTTCATTATTAAATTATAGGTTAGGTTGGGTGTGATTATATTTCTCATATATAAAATACTTCATGTTTTGTCGCTGGCGTGTTCTTCTATCATATCATTCATATCACATACTCTTTTCACACTTATTCAGTAAAAAAAAAATATCTGGTCGATTTGCTTACATTACCTGTACTCTAAGTAATCAAGAATTAAACCAATCCTTTTGGCACATGTTTCAAGAGTCCATTGCTTACCAATGCTTAGAAGTTATATATAACTGAATCGCCCAGAAGTTATTACACTAATATATGGTGCACCTCCAATATGCTTGTTACTTACTTGAGTATCTTTTTATTATAATGCCCACATATACTACGGCACTATGATTGTTAAAGGCGTAATAATAATAAATACTAGGACAATACGCACAACTTTTTTTTTAAATTGTTTTGTAAGTTATAAGAATTGGTATTTTTGTTCTATATAGCAGAATATAAACTAATTACTGGAAAGGAAACTATGTAAATAATTTAAATTTTATGTTAATTTGTGCAGAATACAATGTTTTTTGGGATTCGAGGACACATCAATATTTATTATATATTTCGGAGATACTGTCATCCGACTCAATTAGACATTAAAGTCCTCGTAATTTAGATTACATTCCATTTTAAGTGAAATCGCACTCAATAGATCTTACTGAACTAAAATCATAAAATTTACAAAATACAAATTAATTATGTAACGTTATAATAATTCTAAACATAATTTTTACAACTATTATAACGCTTTATCGTAATGGAACACTAGATGGCGTTGTTACAATTTAAATTCATGACGCGCCGACATGTATTATTATGCTGTTAATTAGTAACACATGGCCCAGATTACTCCTAGCCGCTTTTGATTTTTTTTAAAAATAATGTTTCAGTCTAAAGGTGTATGTTAACTCTGTGTTCATTATTTTCAGAGGCTAGACCTGCGCGACAATAAGTTGGGCAGTGCGGGTCTACAAGTGATATTGAACGCTATGAAGGAGAACACAACAATCACGCAAATAGACCTGGACGACCCATTGGTATTGTTAATACATTGAAATACATTTAACTAACCGTAACATCCCACTGCTATGGTTGTATAATACGATCGATATGTATCACACTGCTGGGCGCACACACTAACCCAGCACACTCGTCCAACGGTATTAAAGGGGCAACCAGACCCGGATTCAATAACTGTAGATCACACATATATCAATCACGGTCCAAGGACAAAAGCTAATTAAGTCGTCATACGTATATTTAGAAGCAACGGTTCAAATTGGAATGAATCTCGTCCCGACTGAATTTCGGCTTTTATACGCAAAACCGAGGTGAACAAAGACTGTGACAATAAATATTAAAACAGATTTGCTCCAACATAGCAACAATATCGTTTTTAACAAACTAATGATATTACTATAAAGCAACTCTTAAAATACATTAAACTATTTTTTTAAAATATGTACGCATATTTATATGAGTTTAGCATAATTCTAAATAATTTATTTTACACAAATTACAATCATTATAATTATTTTGTATATACCAACATTATTCTTACATTATCTGCCAACAGATGGCGCCAAATGTCATATAAAATTAAGTTTTTTCTATCACATAAAATAATTATGATATTAATTCTAATAAACGTTCCGCTTTACATGTTTAGACATAGAATGAAGACAACGTTTACTATATTTTATTGTAATTACGTATGTATAAGTACCTAACCCTTATGGTTATTATAGTTTAGCCATGCTGTACGTAAATCTTAAGAGTTATAGTCCGGGCGTAATTATGTTTATATTTTACTCTGTCAAGAGTGTAACTTGTTTTTGTGCCGAATAAATAAATAAATAAATATAATGTGTATGTACAGGAGACGATGGGAGCAACACCAGCTCGATGTGAGGAAGCGTCGGCTGTAGGGAAACTGACTCGAGAGATAAGGGCGCTGTGTCACCGCAATGAACCACCAGCCGCTGAGAGGCTGCATCGAAAGATCAGTCTCACTTGCCAAACCGTTTGCTTTGTACGGGTATGTTTAAATTCTTCTTCTTCTTCTAAGAGTACTTCTTAGAAGAAGAACTCTCCGACTTGCGAAGAGTGGCAGCCAATTCAGCACAACTCTCCTCTTCCTTCGCCAGGCGCAGTAGTTCTGGAGCACTCGCTATCCCGTCTTTTGCCCGCGACTTTTCCCATCATGATCAGTTGCAGCAATTAGTATCTGTCATGTCTCAACACATGACCCACATAAGTAACTTTTCTACCTTTGACGGTCTGCAAAAATGCTCGTTTTTGCTTGATTTATCGGACCTTGACTTTTAACTTTTTGAGTGTCGCTAATAGCGAGCATCCGTCTATATGCCCACATTTCGATCGCTTCTATACGTTTTCTTTAAGCGTCCAAGCCTCATATCCATAGAGTAAATGGGCTAGATGTTTAAATTATCTCCATATATTGTGATGTGACAGATCATTGATATTCCTCATAGCTGAATATACATTCATAAGGAGGCCGCTCAAAGTGTCTGTTCTAAATAGGATGGATGTAGACTGTTTTTTTTTACTTAATAATATAATTTTGTATTTTCCTAAAACAATATTTTTAAGAAATTTAATAATCGAAATATGATTATATCTCTCTAAAGTCATGCGAGGGCAAACGCTAATTAAAGTACATTACGTTACTTGTTCACGTAGTACGTCGTCTCTTGGAGCGAAAATCAAAACATAATTTCAAATACATATATTTTAAAAATATATGTATTTGAAATTATTTTTATATTTTTTACTGATGTATTGATTTAAAAAAATTCTTTTCAAAAATGGTTAACATCCCTATTTCTGAGTGACATGCTTTTTGTGTCCTTATGTGTAAAGAGCAATTTCAGAATTTCCTTTAGCCTTAGTTTTCTTTCAGTTGGTTTTGCAGTTCACAAGTTCTCAATTACGTACTCACGTATTAACTGCAAGGCAAGCTAACCATGGCCACATACAATATCCCTGGTATTGTAGGTGACAGTAAGCGATTGTTCTTTACCATCGTTGACCTGCATACTTACTTACCTGTATTATTTAAAAAATAAATTATCTTTTCTCGGTTTGTATATAGTAATATATACAGCTTCTGTTTATCAGCCCAAATATTGTACGTCCGCCAGATGGTTTCTTGTCTTTGTCTCTCAAATGTCGTATTGTTACCGTCTTCAATATATTAAGCTTGTCATATTTCAGGGAGCCATGGCTGCAGAAGAAGAACGTAAGAGTAGTGCTGGAGGGAGACTGCGATCTCCTGCACCATCACCTGCCCCGTCGCCTGCAGGCAGCCCTGTACCTTCACAGTCACATTCTCGATTCTCTGTAAGAACATAAGATAAGGCTGTATTCGCTGACCATATTATTTAATACAATTACAATATATTTATACACACTATGAATTTATAAAACTAATTAATATAATTGATAGTGCCATCAGTAACCAGTTTTCTTGTCAGGTTGTCCTTTGGCATAGGCCTCCCCTTGTTTGTTCCACGTTTCTTTCGTAATTTAATCTTCTCCATCCCTTTGGTAAATCGTCTTCACATCTCTTTATTTGCCGTTTTTTGTGTTTTTCTATTCCTGGGATACCATTCCACAATGCTTTTTGTCCTCATGATGTGTCCCGTCCAGTTTCATTTTTATTTTCTGATTGTAAAATGGGAGACATCAATCACTTTGGATTTTTACTTTCTAAGTTTAACAGATTATGTTGTACATCGTATGCGATATATGTACTATGTTATCAGATATGGTTCATAAATAGCCTGTTATTAATGAATGCCTTCTAGTCCTTTACAATTTACTATTTTTGTACAGGTACTCCGAACTCTGTTTTCATTCATATATATCTTGTGTATTTTACAGGTGACTAGGGTAACGCCGGATCAGGAGGTTTCGATGGATAATTTAAGCTTTTTCACTCCAACAAAACCTACACATTGTCCAACAGCTTCAAGGTTCAAAGTTGTACAGGTGGGTTGGTTATACTTAGCCAGTAAAGGAAATATGATCTAATGGAAAATATCATTTATTTGTTATACAGATGTTATAGATCATTAGACTGCTAATATAAAACAGGCTTATTAATAAATAAATAAAAATTAGGAAAAAATAATCCTATTTCAACGCAAAATTCATTTTATTGTTAAGTTTAAAGAACCTATGTCTTATTTATTTTATTTTAAATTATATCATAATAACAGTATAATTTGAAACGATTTATTGCACCACAGGTCGCGGAACCGCCTCAGATTCAAGTGCAATTAGCGACAAGTACAACTAGTTCTCAGCCGAGAAAAGCAGCATCAAGATTCTCAGTTACAAGAAATTACGACTCTATCTATAACTCGCCGTCACCGTCACCGGTACCTGCCCCATCACCGAGTCCGGAACCATCAGCAGCTACACCCAGTCCAGAACCTGCAATTTTAATAAAACCCACCTCAGAAGCAGCCTTTATGCATAACACTGAATTACCTAAAATACCGAAATCAATATGTGCAGACGGTTTACAAGCCAAAGAGAAAGTGTTCATTACTAGCCAAGAACCTAAAATTTTAAGTACTCCCACCCAAGTTCCTGATTTAAAAACTATAAGACAGGAAACTGTAGATTTATCAACGCAACAAACTGTTTCAATTACGAATGAATCAAAAATAAAGCCGAACACTAAAACCATAGTCAAAAAGCCAGCAGTGAGGCAGACGTCCAGCAACATTGGGTTAGATGAATTTACATCTGTAACTGAATCTGATATTATTAGTTTATCAAAATTATCTCTCCATGAAGAGGAAAGTGAAAACATTTCAAAGGAAACTATTTCCGAGAAAGAACCTATTTCTAAATATGTACCAGTTACTGATCCTTCATTATTAAGTACATCCAGTTCTGATCTCATAACAACTGACGTGACTCCTGGTGATTCCATTCGAACGTTAAAATATCCCCTTCCTGATAGAGATCCTGTAGAACTAGAAGAAAGTTCTAAAGCCCTTTCAGAATATATTTACCCAATAAAAGATAACCATGAAGAGAAAGAAGATGTTATAAGTTATGTTGATAACAGTGCAATTGGTGGAATGAAAGATTATGTTAATGCAACGAACAATATGTTAAATAATATTAAATTGAATGAAGATGTTGAAACTGTATCTTTAATATACGGTAAAGATGTAAATAGTGAGGTGACTACCTTTATAGAAGGTGAAAAATATAATTGTAAAGTAGGTAAAAATGTAACTAATATTAGCGATATTGTAGATACTAATCCGGCTTATATAGATAAATCGGAGCAAATATCTCATAATGAGGTAGTTAGCGAAGTAGGAGATGACAAAATGTTAAAAACAGAAACAAAACTGTCTAAAAATAGTGTAGAGGTGAATGAATCAGAGATAGTAGATGTTGAAATAGAGGTTACTATAAAACGTGAAAGTGTACAGAATAGTGTAAATAAACAATCAGCCAAAGTACATAGTGACCAAAATGCAATTAATGTGAATAAATCTATTCCGTTAAGTGATAGAGATGATATATCTTTAAGTGGGGAGAGAGCAGATGATGCTATGAAACAAATAGAAGCGATAACTGCAGATCTAGGTAATATTATACAAGAAATGCAGGATCTGTCAACGAGGTCTAGAAATGTTAAAGTTAAAAGTGACTGCACACAGACAGAAGAAGTAGATTTAGATAATAATTTAGATACGTTTATTAATGTACCTGTTAACCTTACGCGAGATGTAGTATTAAAAAAGAATAAGAGTGAATCAAGTCTAGACAGCCCGGATCTAGAAGTTTCTAGACTGATGAATAAGAAACTCGGGGGCAGTGCTTTTTGCGACAGCAGTTCGTCCTTAGAAATATCCGGTAGCTCAATGGAAAGTTTAAATACTCTAGACAATCAAAATCAGCATATTTCTAAGCCAATAATCATTAGCGAATCTGTAGAATCCGATACAGAGTTAGATAGAAGAAGAGAACTAGTAGCCTTGTCTACAGAGAGTAGCATAGAGTCTAATACCAGTGAGTCAACCCCAGTTAATAGTGGTTTCCTAAATATGTCTGTGAGTTCTAATGAAAGCGTTTCTCCTATTATATTTGGTGGTAAAAAGATACACGGATCGCTTTCGAGTTTAGAAGCCAGCATGAGTTCTCTGGAATCTGCACGACAAGAGAGAGTTATGGTAACTTCTGCTGATTCTGGAATTGAATACTCCTTGCAAAATCCTTCAGAGTACAAAGAAGATACATCATCTAATGAAGGAACATTAACACATAACTCTAGTTTAAAAGAGAGTATAAAAAAACCAGAGGGCTTTCAAATGCAGGAGACTTTGACATCGCCAAAAAGAACTTCAAGTTTATTAGATGTACCAGCATTAAAAACAAAAGGATTAGAGCGTATGCGGAAGATATCCTGGGTTGCTCCGTCGTCGAGCTTTCATATATCGAGACCTGAGCCTGAGAAAGTAGAAATGAAATTGCCATCTCATTTAGAGAAATTACTTAGCCTATTCCAACATCCTAGTAGTTTGTTTTCTAGAAGCAGTTCATCACATAGTGAAGATGAAAAGAAGTCAGCCTCTAGTACTCCTCCTAGAAAAGACTCCTCTCTAACTAGTTCCTTCTGGTCATGGGGTAACGCTGGTGAGAAGACAGAAAAGGATGATAATGATAGTTTATCAGATGCGACTGATTCGACTCTATCGGAGCGAGTGCAAGTATCATACGTGGATGAATCGTTTTCAAAAAAACTCGACAGTAAAACTCCTTCTACAGATACAGATAATACTCTAAGCGAGTTTCAAACTTTTCCTGTCCCAATTGCTGAAGCAAAGGAAACGACTCAAGTAGTAGATAGAGTTACCGAAATTACCACCGATGACAATTTAGTACAAAAAAGTATAGGTATAAGCTTAAAAAATGTAAATAACGCAAGCTCGAATGGCAACAAAAGTATGCTAAGAGCTAGTGATACTACAGATCTCATAGAGCCCAACGACCTCAATAGAAACGTATACGAAAGAGAAAATGCTTCTGCAGATGATGATGATAATAATAAGAATTCACAAAATGGAGAAGGTGCACAATCTGCAGACAAGGCTGAAGCGAAAGCCATAGATATTAAGTTAGATGAAACAAAGCCTATAGAAGTGGTCAGACCTCGAACATTTGCAGCCGTACTGAAGTTTTCTGGTTCTGGAAATTCTTTGGACAAGCAAAGCAGTCCCGAAACAGGTCAATCCGTTGACAAATTAGCAAGTAAAGTTATACGTGGCATAAAAGATAATATCAGTCCTGAGAATACCCTTACCTCAAGCATGATAAACACTAAAGCATTAGCTGTTGAATTGCCCGAAAAGCAGAAGAAAAATCAACCTGTGGTATCGATATGGGAGATTACATCAAATTTATTGGACAAACCTGAATTAAAAAGTGAGGAACTAAAAAGTGATATGGCTCCGATTGCTACAGCAGAAGAAATATGTGATGAAGCTACTGATAATTGTGTACAGTTGGCCTTCATTGACGATGACAAAGTAATTGATGATAGCAACACATCAGCAGATAGTGAGCTCACGTCAAGAGAAGAGCTTGTAGAAAAATATGATGTAAAACATGTAGCAACTTTACCTGATTTGGAAAATGTAGACTTGGGTAAAGATGCTTTATCTTATCTCATTTACGAAAATCAAGAGTTTGGGGCAGATACTGAACGTTCAGTCTCGGAGGTGAAATCCCAGCAAGGATCTCTAGCTCAAGAACTCAGGGATGCTGAAAAGGAGCATCTAATAGACCTATCTCCAGAACTGATTATAGATGAAGCTGTAGAAGTACCAGAAGTATTTATGGTTAAAGAGATAAAAGGTCTAAAGAGTTCACCTGTGATACCAGAGCGTGCAAAGTTGAAAAAGTCGAATTCTCTCGAAGATTTATCACAGAGATTGGCTGCGATGGATAAGGAAAGCCCAAAAATTAAGACTATAGCTTTCAAAGAACCAGAGACAATACCAAGGGATATACCACAAAGAAGAGTTAAATTTCGTACTAGAAGTGGTTCGAGTCCAAAATCTTTGCCTGAAAGTTTGAATAAACCATGTCCCTTGGCTAAAATGGATACTGTTTTGATTAAAAAGAAAAAAAAGCCAGATGGCTTGGGAAAAATTGCGCGAGATTCTCTTTTGGCTTTAAATATGAGTGAAGAAGAGTCAGCAGAGTTTCGATCCTATAAATTGACGTCATTAGAAAGCTTAAAGTCGCTGGAGTCAGTGTCTGAAGATGCAAACTCTCAGAGTGGAACGTCAGTAGATTCACGATGCAGATCTTGCCTTCGGACGTCACAAGAGAGTCTTATGTCTCTGGATTCTATAAACGAAGATTGTAAATGTATGTACGATTGTGAGAAACGTACGGGACATTCGAACAGATAAGACAAATTATAGTTAACAAAAGGCTGCAATTTTAATGCGACTTTGTCGCGTGATACTGCGACTAAAAATCGCACGTGCTTAAGGACCACAGGCGGAACATGCTGAGGTTGTAAACGGGTATTATTTTCGACTTAGTTTTTTTTATATAAATTTTTGAAAATGTGGACTTTATCTTATTTTTTTATTCCTAAAATTGACTTGTCCATTGTGTGTACATTTTTGTTATAGTATTAATTGAAGTCAGTGCCCACCCGTTTGAATTTATGGGTAAATTATTTATGGGCGTCTAACAAAGTTGTATATTGTATAAAAATAACGATTGTGTACAGTGGTACGGCATTGAAGAATTTTATATAAGTTTAATATAAGATTTTTGGCTTAACTCTAAGGCTTTTGACGTACTCAGCGACTGCTGCAATTTTTTAGTCGCACGTCACATGTGTATTATATTAAAGAAATGAGAGATATACGTGTTTAAATATTGTATTCGGTATATCAAATTGATATATTGAATTTTTTTCTCCTTTAAAAGTTTATTGTAATTGTAAAGTTGTTCGTAGTATTTAAAATTTAAATAAAAAGAAATCTGTGCAACAAACATAAATGGATAGGGATGTCTTGCGAATTACAAAACCGGGCCTTCGTACACCCTACGTATGTCTAAAGGACTTTTTCTTTGTATTTTGAAAGTGTTGGTAGAGAAAGTGCATTAGCATAATTGACATAAGTCAAAGCGAAATCATGTTTCGTTTTTTTTTTACTGTAAACTGTATTGAGTGACAAGTTAAACTGATAGATAAAATGACCAATATTTGAATGACACCAAAATAAAATATTAAAATTTGCATACCTTGAACCGCTGCTCTTATCGAATTAGTAGATTTTTTTTTGCCAAACTTGAAAGTCAAACCTTATTGATTGAGTCCGTAAAGGAAGTTGTAGCGCGTTGTCTTGGGAATATAATGTTAATACTCCAGTTGTTGTATATGTGAGCTATATCAGATCACTTTCATTTTTACTATGGCAACCGTTGCTATGATAAATATTATACATAGCAACCGTTGCTATGGAATACAATCCTCATAACAACCAAGTATTAATGCGTGGGTTGATGTTGCGTTGACGTTGATAGTACTATATCAGAAATCTTCATGCAATTGCTAACAACTGTACGAACTTTCATCGCAATTGGATGAATAATACACAACAGCACTGGAAACCAATACATATTTATTTTTATACATAAGATTAGAGCAGTACGTATTCTGTAACCCTTCCTCTAAGCGGTGACTGTAGCAGGGCGTCTAGTAAAATATGGATGCATTTACGACAAATGAGCTATGGCTCACCTTAAAGGAGATGCTATGCTGTGATCTGCCTTAAGCTGATTATTAGATTGCTGGTTTTGATGAAATTACTGAACATTAGATTTTAAAAACACTAATACAATTGTTTTTTTTTATTATTAAGCCTTTATTTCTAATACTATCTTTTTACATAAAAATGTTGTAAATTATGTTAATATATTAACTTAACGATTTAGTATATAGCGTGTCCTGTGACACATAGGCCTCTTCTAGCCGTTTCTATCCTTTTCTATTCAGTGCTTTTCTGTACCAGATTGTCCCTTTAATAAGCTTAATGTCATCTGTCCATCTCTTAATCTGTCTGCCTCTCTTTCTTTTACCATCACGTGGTTGCCGTTCGGTTATAATTTTCGTCCATTTTATCTTACTGTCCCTTGTCATATGTCCTGTCCATCGCCAGTTTAACTGTCTTATTTTCTATATGATACCTTCCACCTTTGTTGTAGATCTAATCTTACCACTAGAATGTAGTATCTCAAGCTTACATACTTCAAGTTACCTATATCGACGTAATAATTAAAATTTTTCATGATGAGATCACGGCTGTCAAAACCACTGCAGTATCAAATATAGCACAAGGGATATTTGAATATTTATTGGTTCTTAATTATTTTATAACTATCTACGTTTACATTCCTTGTTGCTAGACATAGTTCGTATATTTGGAATGCAATAAAAATAAAAATTTTTTCGTATTACATAGGTTGTTGCCCTTTTATAAAATATATATATTGATGGGTATAAACTTTAGTTCGTGATTACACATTCATATCTATTATGTTTACATATACATAAATGCATATACATTTATTATTTCAGTTACATATATTGAGACGTAATCAATTCAATTGATCAGTAAATATTTCTGATGTTTTAGATGATTGATTTAAGTTATGATATAACATACATATGAAGATCTTAAATATAACGGTGACTCACTTTAATATTACTCATGCTCGGATCGGATGATATTGTAAAAATACATATTGGTGAGTGCGTATATGTTAAAGAAATCCGAAGCTTGAGTACCAACAATAGAACTGAAAATGTTTTAATGGGGTAGGAAGGATGGTAAATGAGCAAGATTATGGCTAATTGGAAAGCAATCAACGCCGCTCTTCTGCAACACAGCTATCGCAGAAATCCATTAAAATTACTTTGCCAAGATCCACGAAAACGTGAGGCGGGAGTCGTAGTATTACGAGTTATCTCGACTGTACCTTAAAGGCGGGAGTCGTAGTACTACGATTTATCTCAACTGTAGCTTAAAGGCGGAAGTCGTAGAACTACGATTTATCTCGACTGTAGCTTAAAGGCGGGAGTAATGGTACTACGGTTTATCTCGACTGTAGCTTAAAGGCGGGAGTCTTAGTACTACGAATTATCACGACTGTAGCTTAAAGGTTGGAATCGTAGTACTACGATTTACGAAAAACGAGGCAGGGCGGTCGCCGCGTTACCTAGCATACTTTCGTCAAGATCCCCCCGTCAAGCCTTTAATGCGTACAAACGTGCAAACTGAACTGATTTAGCAAATTGATTGAAATAAAATACTACATATACAGGTGTCCTCGTTTTAGTGGAAAGAAAAGTACCTTCTTATAGTTCATCTTATAAGTATTAACTTTTGTTTTACAAAATATCGTTTTGACATGTCTGTTTTTTTTCCTACACAATATATTTTTCCATAAAATTACAAACGTGTGGACAATGTGTCTTTGTCTACATGGTGACGTCAGTGCGCGTCAATTGTTCGTTGCACTACGGTGACACTTTTATTCGCACAGATTAATCTTTGACATGAAACAATTTTGTAATCTTTTTCAAATAAGAATTCATAGAATAAACGTAACGCTTTTAACTTAAACTTTATCCATGTATCGTTTTTTATACGAGAAAATTAACAACCAGTACAATAAGTATATAAATAAATGGGAAATTGTAAACTATAATTGTTTATTACTTATTTATATTCATAAGGATTAATATTTTTCATTTAAGCGAAACAGGAAATTGAATTTTTGTCGGACGTTAACCCTTTCGTTACTACAGTTCGCTCCGCAGAGCTGACGCCACAGAATGGGACACTGCGCCGCTAACTGCACATTGCACGCCAGTAAACTGGTTTTCGACATAATTCTTTAACATTTACATAACAACATATTTTTTGACTTTTGATTTTTGAAATTATTATAAATAATAATACAAGATCGTCGCGTAGATGCCGGATATATTCGGAACCCTTACACATATATCCGGCTCTCGTACACACGGGTCATTGTGTGAATGCCGGATATATCCGGCTCTCATACACAGGTCATTGCGTGGATGCCGTATATATCTGGCTCACATACATAGGTCATCGCGCGGATGCCGAATATATCCGGCGGTCGTATACACAAGTCATTGTGTGAATGCCGGATATATCCGGCTCTCATACACAGGTCATCGCGCGAATGACGGATATATCCGGTACTCGTACACACAGATAATTGTGTGAATGCCGGATATACCCAGCTCTCATACACAGGTCATTGCGTGGATGCCGTATATATTTGGCTCACATACATAGGTCATCGCGCGAATGCCGAATATAACCGGCGCTCGTATACACAGGTCATCGCACGAAGCCGTTTACATCCGGCGCTCGTATACACAGGTAATTGCGCGGATGACGGATATATCCAGTACTCGTACACACTGATCATTGTGTGAATGCCGGATATATCCGGCTCTCATACACAGGTCATCGCACGGATGCCGGATATATCCGGCGCTCATACACATAGGTCATCTCACGGATGCCTGATATATTGGTAACGAAAGCGTTAACGCCCAGAAGCGCCTGCTAAGCATTTTACAATAGCAATAGCGAGCAATCTTCAACATAGTTCAAATCTCATTAAAACATCTGTACTGTAATCTGAATATGCAGTGAGCTAGTATAGTATTTTCTCTGTCACACAATTGCGTACAAATAACAAGGGCAAAAATTCTCGTTTGAATGTCGTGAGACCAATTATCGACACGCTCATTTTCTTAACACTAGCTTGCTGTTGTAAATTTAATATATCTAATAAAAAATGGTCGGCGGCATTTTGATTCCTTACATTTTTTGTAATAAGTAATACAATATACCGAAAAATGCAAATAGAAAAATATTAAAGGTTACGCACGCGTATAATCGACCGTTTTTATGTTAACTGTTTATTTTCATTTAGAAAAAAATATAAAGCATTAGGCTTTATATTTTTTTCTAATTGAAAAAAGTATATAAATACCAAACACTGACAAAGTTATGTATGACTTTGATAACAATTTTTTTTAGGAAGATTATGAAAGTATAAACCTTTTTTCTCAAAATATGACGGCAACGCATTTGAGATGCCTTTGGCGTATAGATGTCTAAGGGCCTCGTTGATCCTTTGCTCGCTTGATATGAAAAATGAAACTATTTCAAATATCTTTCGACATTACAAACAACAGTTTAATATTGAATGTTAAGCGATGAACAAGAGAAACCGTATGAAAATCAATAATTTATAATTCTAATAGTAAACAGAAAATGTTATGGAGCATAGATATAATATACAAAATTAGATTTTCAAAAATGTCTCTCAGTACAGACTTATAGATAACTAGGTCACAGTTTTATCACTGATCATATCACAAATCACAAATGTTTAATATATTTCATACCTATACTTTTTTGAAGGTAGTTACGATATGAAGTTGTTTAGATCCGTGTAAATAATTATGGATTGATTTAAAAAAAACTTGTTCTAAAGAATAAATTTAATTATTTTTTCCATCTAATATCGAACTGACAACGTTGACACTAACTGATTATTAATTTTATTTATGATAAATCACTGTTTTAATCTTTAAAAGAGAATAGTGATTTTTGAGATGCGTCTCCTACCTACATATTTGAAACATTAAACGATAAATACGTTACACTGTCACAAACTATACAGTAAGGTTTTTATATTATTTAATGGTGTTTAGACAAAGCTTTAGTATTTGTAGTGAAGCCTTCGGAAAGCTTTTTCATATAAGTATATGCTTAATAGTGTTATACAATCACACAAAAAGGTTGGCGTGAGGTGCCCAGTCATTTATCGCCTCGTTTCATGAATCAATGAGAGATATAGATATAGTCGAAAGATTTTAACGATAACGAGTTGTATGAAAGGGTTTCGGATCTCAGAGGAAACAGTTTATTCTACAGAATCCCTTTCTGAACTTTTTGCAACTGTATTGCGTTAAATAGGTAAGATGATCGATGATTTTCGAATAATCGATTTTAAGTGAAGTAATAATTTAAAATTGTGAAAGAGAACAATATTTATTAAATTGTAAATATTAACGCCTTTATTGTAAGATAGTGGTATTGTCGTATTTTACTTTGTCTTTTGACAGATTTGATAAAGTATGTCTTCTATTGATGTATATGCATGTCTATAACAACCATCGATTACTTTCTAATAGAACTATTCTATTTTATTTTAAAAGCCCATATATGTCCCACTGCTGAGCACGTGCCTCTCTATTACGGACGTTAACCCATCACGCTTGTCCAATCCGCATTGGCAAGCGGGGTTACCAGACTCGGAATAAATTTTTCTAATCCATACATATATTTATTTCGATGCGGGGATCGAGCCCGCGACTATTGAAACCACGGGCGGAGAGCTCCGCCACTGAGCCAATTGATCATCACGTTCTAAGTATAGTTTGTTCAAAAACTATACGATGTAATGTTCAAGTTGATATTTCTATTTAGATATATAATGTTTTCCCTAAATCAAAGCTAGCGATATAGTTCTCTGAACTAGCAATGGGTCGGTCACGTTGGTGGGAGAACCGGCGACCGTTGTATTGACGAACACAGGAGTCGAGACTGCGTCTCAGTAAACACACTCCAGCTAATTTGAGTGACGATGTGCGCAGGGCTGGTTGAAGTCGGATGTGGGTGGCCGAAGATCTGGTTACGTTCTGTACATAGGCCTCCAATGTCAGGACATTGAAGGCCTATGCAGGTATTGGCTTGTTTTTGAGGCACAATTTTCTAATTGCTTTCATGATATTCATTCAAATCTACACACATTTTAATGCATCTCATAAAACTTTTTGATTGGATACATTTAATGACAATTTGTCGGAAAGTTGTTAAAGAAATATTCTCAAACGAACTTTTGCTATAATTAATTGATCGTTATACATCAATAGAGGGTATTCTAAATTTAATATTTGACAATTGCTGCAAATGTAAATGTGATGTATTTGTTGGAGGAGTGTCGAAAGAAAACAGTTGCTGATCAAAACAAATCATGTTTGCTGTAATTGCTATACCTGCACTACAATTTACCGTACTGTATCTGTTTCGGAATATAACCTTGTTATAGGAAAAATTGTAAATCAGATATCAGTTATAAGCAAGACATAAGTAAATGTCATTTTCTGACATTGTGGTCACCCTGGTTATTGCTGGCTAACGTTTATTCGATACTTGTTAAATAGTTGAACTTGATATTTGTATTAGCTTGTGACCAATAACTGTGTTTGATAACTCTCTTACCAAACAGTTTAAAATTGTTGTAACGATATTATTCGAGATATTGTTGTTTCATTTTTGTGTTTGCAGATCTGTGACAGTTGGAAACAAATGTGTATTAGGCGCATACCACACCGAAAACGAAGCTAAGTTCGTTTAGCTTTAATTATGAGACCTAAGCGAGCTTAACCACGTTAGGTCATGCCGGAAAATAAATTCAAACAATATAACAATTCTAGATATGTAGAATGTCACGCGCGAGAAATTTCGCTTCGCTGGGATCATCGGGTTCGCCAGCTCACATAGTTCGCATCGTTGGCATAGTTTAGCTCCTATAGTTTGCGGTGTAAACTGAAGTGTGATAAGGCGCGGTAGACACGCGAGTGAAACTAAATGAACTTAATTTTGATCCCGGTGTGGCCTGCGCTTTATTCATTAGTACATATCAGAATTCGTAATTTCGAAAATAATTTTTGGAATACTTCCTATTTACCTTAAAAATTACCTCCTTTTATGCTAAAATAAAAATGTTTTCTAAAAATTTCACTAAATATCAAAATCTGTCATTTGTTGTACCTGTAAAATTTACTCATATAGAGGAGTTCTTATAATTAGGCCAACAGTATTCAAGAAAGTGTAATTTGATAACTATTTTGCACAGCCTCAAGGGTTGTGTGGCTAATAATATTACCGTGAATTGTAATTTGTTTGAAATATGTATAAATGTACTTTTAAATAAGAGGTGTTTTAAAAAATAACAACGATCTAAATGATATTTAAAATACTTAGTACCTATACAAAATTAAGCGAATGACAAAGTATTGTTCTTTGTAGATGGAGGTATAGCACGATATTGTTATTGATACCAATGAGTTAAACTCAACAACAGCCAATTCATGTGAACCAGTTTGAATGGCGTCAAGAAACGGTTTTGTATAAATAGCGTTTTGGATGTTGCAAATAAAAAGAGTACTTAATTGGCAAGTTTGTTTTATTTTATTCGGTATCGGATATTTTAATTTTATTGATTTAGACTTCATATAGCATTTTATCTTAAAAGTATATGTAATATACTTTCCTTCATAATTCCCCTGCTCGTGTTCTTGTCTCGTCATCGGATTGAAAGACAAACTTCTAAGTATTCCCCATTTAATTAAATAATACGCTCCCAACGGCCTTTACACTTTTGGAAGCAATTCAAGAACTCCTTTTTTGATTATAGCCTTTAGAGCAATTGAATCTTTTTCTTTGAATCGGTGTCTTTTGAGCGCCATTTTTGATCAAGGGAACATCGAAAAGTTGCAGGAGTTAAACGAGGACTGTACGGAGGCTGCTTTATGTAAATTTGTTGTTCGGACCTCTCCGTCATTTTTTACAATAGCAAAATGCGAAGAATGTAAAGAAACACTAAACAAACCCACGCTGCATGTGAACAAGCCGTCCCGACGAAAACTGTGCCATCGAAGGAGTTCCTGAAGCTCTTCATTTGACACTCATACCTTGTAGAACGCGCTAAAATTGTCAAGCGCGGAGATACATATGTAGAAAAATGTTTAACCATTTTTTTTAACAAAATTGCGTTGAATTTAATGGAACAAATTGGTATATTTCCCGATATTAACAATTGCGACCTTAAAGCAAACAAAGAAGCTATAATTGTACCCACATGTGATAGACATGAAAATAATCCAAAAGGATTACAAATTTTGATACAAATAACTACCATTTATATTTTTTTAGCAGATTTTTGCCTTTGACAGATGCCAATTTATTAAAAAACAACAAATTCAAAGCACACTTGACAGTACTTATAGTTGATGCTGTTACGCATATAAACATGTTTGAACCGTTATGACGTATATAGTCGTCGATCTGGTTGGTGAAAATCTGTTCAGTGCTGGATCACACCAGTTCAGAGTTTATCGTGTTTTGTACTAACCTGTATGCGGTTTTGAATTGACCAGTTGTTTTGGTATGTATTTTTTATCGTCTGTTTGAAATCATTTATGTATTATTTGTCAAGGAAATATTCAATCTGTATAATTAATTAATGAGATGGATTAAACAAAGCCTTGAATGATTGAATGTGTACTAAGAATTATCATTACTGTGTGTGTATTTATTTATTAATTACATAATATTAATAAGAATTAAAGAAATATGACAAAGAATTTTAAACTGTAAAACATAAAGAAATATTTTTAAATAATCTATATAAAAAGTTTCAGAAATATATATTATTTTATTCAAAAACCAACATTCAATTTGGAACTTTTATGCTAAAATGTTACGTATTGCCTCAAACTATATAATCCACTTTGGCAGTGATAGCTGTCAACGCCATTGTGTTATTTTTGGTTGTCTTTTGTTTTCCTTATAATAAGAAATACCTGTTAGACAACATCTATTGTGTTAAAAGGAAGATTTATTTGATAAAAGATAGAAATGTAGGTATATCGATTTTTATTCATAATAATAATATACACTTTCAATTATCATCACGTCATTTCGTCTCCTCCAAAATTGAGTGATGTTGCTGTAATTCACATTCTTAGCGAATGGACTGAGAATCGTAGTTTGGTTTTTATTGTTCAAATAGATATTGCTGCCCATTTACTGATATTTTACCCCCATAGTCGCGTCGTACGACACCCACGGGAAGAAATGAAAGTGCCCTTTTTCGTGCCCCGAATCACATTTAATATTATTTCTAATTACTTTCAAGTATCTGTGCGTGCTTAAACTCGGAAAGTTCAATGCATATGTACATTCATTTTTTCTTTTTTTTTTTCAACATAATGTTGGCAAAATTTTATAATTTGAAACAACAAAACTTATAACTTAACATATTTATTATTCGATGACGCTATTTTGAATTTACATATTTTATTCGAAGATGTTAATGTTAGTAGCCTATTTCCTTTAACAGCTTCATCGAATACGGGCTCGGAGTCCGCAGGCAAGTAAAATATAATTGGGAATCTGCACAAATCGCAGATTCCATCGGCTCGACGCCGTGTCGGAGGTACACATGTGTGTGTGACGATTTTAATTTCGTCATGACGCTACTTAAACGTGTAGAAGGAGGATTGGACCGACGTAACTATAGTCTCTATTAGTCCCCTAGAAGGCCGTTTCACCGACTACAAAAACCATCACTATATTTTCATATTTAATAACTCATGTAGTTTTACACAACAGTAAAAGACAGAGAAACGGCTGCGTAACCGACCCTTATCGAACACGCGAGAAATTTCTCCTGATCGGGGGATATATAACGTGAAAGAATTAGACTTTCAACCTTAAATTTTATTCAAACCTGTGTATTAATTTCATCAATGATAATTTATATCCGTATAACTAATATGGGTAACTTAGGAGAAACTAGCCTTCAGACGTGATTTACAAGGTAACAAAATTTGTGTGTTAAACATTTTCTTATTAATATAATAAACAAATACACAAAATATGTAGGCCATAGGCAACTTAATATAAGTACTAAGAAGTACTAAAGAATAGACGTTTATATTATTGTATTTTCATGCATCCAAAATAATAATATATTTCCAAATTGATCATAATTTTATAGTGGTTTACATATTTGATAGATACAAATTTGATAGTGGTAGAGCCACGCTGCAGACGAATACTTTGTCAAGAATGGCATAATATTTGTCTGTAGCATGAATGGGGCGGCTCGCCCGGGGAAGTACCATACTCCTGCAGAAAACCGGCGTCTGAATGGTAGCTTAGCTATCGTGCTTCGTACGGTGAGCTGCCGAGTTCCGGAGGCCCAACATCCTCCCCGTCCTTCTACCCCCTCCCATTTCCACTCCCATAATGCTGCGGATGTTTATGGGCGGCGTTGATTGCTTTAGGTAACACGCCTGCTCGTTTGTCTTCCTATCCCATAAAAAAAAATAATTATAATGAAAATTTAAGACGAGAAAATTTTGTACGAGTATACATTCATAAGTTCTGTTCGTAAACATAAAAAAATATTTACGTTATTTAATTCACCTTTTGCGTGTAGTCCCTCAACAGGTGAACAAACTTTGTCCACTTCGATCTGAACAATCATAAATATGATTAATGGAGTCAGGCGTCTCTTTACGGAAATCCATTACTATGTGGACAGTCGGAACTTTTACTTAGCTAAGAGTCGCGATAAGCAAACAAAAACATAAAAATAATAATGTGTGTTTTTTACTGGAAGAAGTGGATTTACGGTCTACATCTTCCAGTACTACGTATGTGGTTTAAGTCACTTAATGTCTTCCGTAGAGTCTACTGACACATACCTGATGATACTTCGTGTTGAGGCGAAACACGTGTCAAAACACGTGCAAGGTGGAAAAGTGGTGGTGTGTGTTCGGTGTTATGGATAGTGGGTGGTAGGTAGAGAGTTGCTGAGTAAGATTTAGTTTAAGTTCCCCTTAAATCCACATCTTCCACTAGAAAAACACACATTATTATTTTTCTGTTTTTGTTTGCTTGTTGCGAACTTTAGCTAAGTAAAATTTTTGATCGTCCACATACATATATACATACGGTGAAAGCTCTCGAAGAATTGTTAACCGTCTTTTGAACCCAGAGATTTGTGGAAAATATTATTTTTTACAAATTTAATTAATTATTATCTATATGTATAAGTTATAAATGTATAAATTTAAGTTTAAGCAAGTACATGTACTATACTCGTATTGATGGAGATTATTTTCATTTGATATCAATCAATATCAGCCCGCGGCATTCTACTGCTGGACAGGCCTCACCCAAGGCGCGCCACCTAGCCCGATCTTCGGCTACACGCATCCACTCCGCTCCAGCACTCGTCTACTCCAACGATTGTCGGTTCTCCGACAAACGTGTTCAGCCCATTGCCACTTCAGTCTGTAAACTTGAAGAGCTATGTCGGTGACTCTGGTTCTCCGGCGAATTTCTTCATTTCGAATTCTGTCCACCAGAGAAACCCCGAGCATAGCTCTCTCCAAAACCCTCTGAGCGACTTTGAGCTTGTCGAGGAGACGGACTGTCAGTGTCCACGTTTCGGCACCGTAAGAGAGTACGGGCAGGACGCACTGGTTGAAGACTTTTGTCTTCAGACTTTGTGGTATGGGCGACGAGAAGACTTGACGAAATTTCTTGAACGCTGCCCAGCCCAACTATATTTATATATAGCCAAACTATCATTTGATATATATGAATAGTAATAATATAATTATTAAATATAAGTATTGTACGGTAGTGTTTTATTTATAGTATATAGAGCAGGCAAACGAGCATGCGGACTACCGCCGTCCGTGCACATCTGCAATGTCGTAGGCATCTCAGATACGTTACCCGGTCTTTGAAGTACAGTTTTTCCTTGTCTCTTTGTTAACAGTAATTATTTACGAATAAATTATTTATGAACGGCAAGGGTTACTTACCATCAGGTGAATCGCCTGATTGTTTGGCAATTATTCTTACACCCGTCTCTTGAATACCCCAATATCGTATGTATTGAGAAACATCGTAGGAGGTGGATCGTTTCATAGTTGTGTCGTCCATGGTAGAAAATGAAAGGGAAATGAGTTCACAACGTGGTTATACATTGACGTGGAAAAGCGAAAACGTAGTAAACTGCAGAATGAAAACTTAACACAAGAACTTCATCGTTGTACCGAAATTTTCTATTGACTTGAGAGCTTCGAGACCCAAATCATTCGACGCAGTATTTTTCTGATACTAATATGTAATCATATTTTTTGACATCTGTATCATTCACAGCACAGCGTTTTCGCTTTCTTGCTTCGAATTATAAAAATGCTTCGACTTAACGTTGATATTCTGCGAAACTATATTCTCGTACCTACTTCAGTAGTTAGGACGGCCCATTTAGAAAAGTAATTTTAACTAGCCTCTATTTTTTAAAATAAATGTAATTATAACAATCAGAACGTTTAAACTTGAAAATCTGTATCCATTATGCCAAAATTTTCTTCGGGTTTAACTCAAAACAAGCCTTATTACGATTTGTTGAGCGATGCCGATATCGAAATTAGTTGAAGAATAATTGACGAGGTTTTCTGTTACGTCACCGTAAAAAGATTAATTTTGATCAAACCAGTTTTCATTTTTGTTGTGTTCCGGTCTCAACCTCGTAGTTTTTATTTAGTATTTTCCTCAACAACTACATTAGTATGTATTTGATATTTTCCTGTAAGATTTTAAGATTTATGTGTGGTTAAAACGATGACTCAATGATTAGCGTACTTTAGAAAATATTATCAATTTATTTTATTAATAATAAGATGCGTATGTCTATTATGTTTCGAAAAGATCGCGTTCGGAATTTGTCTACAATGCCATTCAATTTTCATTAAGCATGCATTTGCTCGTTTATATTCTAATCGAATAAAAAAAATTATGGCAACATCAAATTAAACATAAATCAGTTCAAATCTCTTTCCTTCTCTCTAAAGTTTAAACTCATCAAGAAAAAACGTTCTTCAAAAAGTATTATTAACCGCCATTATTGCCAAAGACAATTCAATCTCAATGACTTTGGCTATAATGTCATAATTATGTAATTTATTATTTAGTATTGTTACAGATATTGTACGGATAACACATCTGATTTTGACGGGCGGTAGCAAGAAATAAAACATAATTACGAATTTCTTCAAAATATATGATGACGTTTACACGGAGTATATTTCTTTTATTAATCATAGGAAGTGCGATAACTCAGAAAGGTTGGTTATTTTTTAAATATTAATTAATCAACTAAAACACTGTAGTTAAAGTTATATATTGCGCGTTATTTGAGATTATTGTATTGTTTGTAGAGTTTTCATTTAATCTACCTTTACATAGTACTTGGTACTTAAAAAAGACTGTACAGTAAATGTTTGTACCTTTTTACTTATATGCTGATTGTATTTTTTCAAGATGGCGAAAAATGCGATGAAAAGAACAGCAACAGTATTGGGATTTGTTTGCCGCCAAATCAATGTCAGAGCGCAGATGATGATTACAAGTACTTACTTATATATAATTTTCTGTATATTTTATAGTCTGATCTCATTCTTTATGGTCAACATTTGTAATGGTTTCTGGTCATGGGACGGTAGGATTTGAGAATATTTGTACGGCCTAACAGGTGTCCTGAGTCTGGGTTTATTCTTGTTATTTGTGTGTTGAACACAGGGATAGCTAGTGCTCCCAGACTGCTTCGCCTCGCTAAATATGAGGATAGTTGTACTGAAATAAAAACCTCGGATAAGGCAGTTAAGGAAGCGTATGCAGTGAGTGACATCACAGGCACACATTTGTAATTTTATTTATACTCTTTTTTTTTCGCTATATAAATATGTCCCATTGCTGGGCGGGAGCCTCGCCATTTCTGAAGGAACGGACATTAACCCACCACACTTGTACAATGCAAATTGGCAGGGTAATCAGACTCGGAATAAATATCTGTATTATTCATGTTTATTTATCCCGATGCGGGGATTGGACCCGCGACCATTGACTTCGCCGGTGACAGCATCACCACTGAACTAATTGGTCATCATATTCACACATACTGCCATCATATCGTATTTATATACATATATTGTCTTAAAAATAAAAAATACGTAACATACATTACTTACTCCGCTGGCTTGGTGACTCGAAGTGGATCATGGCCTCCGAAACGAGAGTCCTCCATTTTTCCCTGTCCTGCGCTAATTCTTGCCAATTGCTCAAGTTCACGCAGGTCAGCATCCACCTGATCTCGCCAGCGATATCTGTGTCGGGACACAAATATATCCTCTTCACACTCCGATCCTCGCCCATTCACTCAAGGTAACCCAGCTAACGAAGTCGATGGGCCTTAATCTCGCCCATAATGTTTGGCTGGTCCACCAGGGATACCGAGGAATAAATACCGAGATAGAAGATCTCGGTATTTCTTCGGATCCTCTATGACCAATCTTCTCTCTATGTAATTTATTACAAATAACTCACATTATTTGTGATAAATTACATATTTTTTAATATTAGTGGTTGCCCTCTGGTTGATATTTGCCAGTAGGTAATATTCTTTTTGCTTTTCTCCATATGAACTTGCTAACTATGCCAGATCACACGCGATGGGCATATAAAGGGGTACAAAGTTTTTTCTTCATGTGGAGGTATATGTTCCTATAGATTTTTTGTGACAAACATATTATCATTATTTCAGATCAAAGGGAGTGAGACCAATCTTCTGCGAGTACTCGATCCACAATATACTGATATGCTGCAGGACAGAGAGTAAACCAACCTCTCCTCCTCCTCCACTTTCGCTGGCCGTTATTGAGTAAACACACCGATCAATTAAACTACACACACATATATATATATATATATATATATATATATATATATATATATATATATATATATATATATATATATATATACATATATATATACATATATATAATATGTATATACTTGTAATAATGAACATATAAGCAGAAATAATTCAATTGGAAATTTTTTCATTTTTTCTTCTTCTAAGAGTGCCTCTCCGACTTTTTTTATGTGATACGAAGGCAAACCAGCAGGCGTGTCATCTGATGGAAACCAATCAACGCCGGCCATAAATACCCGCAGTGCAGAATTGCCGGCCTTTAAGGAAAGTGTCATTACAGGAGGTAGGTACAGTACTAGGCCTCCGAAACTCAACCGCTCACCGGACGAAGCCCGGTAGCTAAGGTACCACTTTCTGGTTTTCTGCGAGACGTGCGAAGATTGGCAACCAATTCATTACACCTCTCCTCTTCCTCCGCGAGGTGTAGCAGTTCTGGAGCACTCGCTACCGTGATTCGCTCCCTAATATTACGCAACCAAGACTTCCTTCTCCGACCAACTTGTATTTTTCCCGCGACTTTTCCCATCATGATCAGTTACAGCATTTTGTAACTGTCATGTCTCATGATATGACCCAGGTAAGCAACTTTTCTACCTTTGGAGGTCTGCAAAAGTTCACGTTTTTGCTTGTCTGTTTTTGTCTGACTTGTCGGAGAACCTCGTCATTGGCCACTTTTCGAGTTCAGTAAATCCAGCTATCTTCCGTTGGATTACCGATAGTGCCCGCCAGTTGCCCTACGCAGAACATCCATCCAGTTAGCCGTTCGATGTGTCACACTTCGTTTGCACAGACACGGTCTCCACTTCAGCACTCCTCTACTTCAACGGTTGTCAGCTCTCCGACAAACGTGACCAGCCCGTTACCACTTGAGATTGAGCTTAAACTATGTACGTCGGTGTCGTTAGTTATCTGGCGGATTTTCTCCTTTCTAATTATATCTTGAGAGGAACTCCTTGTATAACAAGCTGACTGCTCGGTTCATATTATTTATTATGATGTCTACAATAGAGAATCAGAGAGTTTTACTATTAGTTTATAAAGTTGTATCGTTGATATTTGTTACAGTAAAGTTATGACTAGCAACGTTCAAAAACCGCAGAAGGGACCACGGATCAGTGAAAAAAGTAAGTTTATCCTTAAACTTATCTCCATCACAAGGCTTTTGAAGCTACTTTATTTTATTGTTAAGTCAAAATAAATTAAGGATCACAAAGTCCTCGGTACAAATCTATCTAACTTTTTTCCAGAATGTGAAGAGTACAGTCGTTCGGTTGTGGCTGAGGTGAACTTCATCAGCCTCATCCCCGATCCAGAGATAAACACTTTGTCCGCTGCCAATTGCAACTACACGGGTGTCGAGCTTATAGTAGGCGGTGAGAGTGCCAACCAGGGAGAATTTCCACACATGGTTCGTTTTTTGTACGCTAGTGTAAAATATGCAGTATCAGCCCACGGCAATCCACTGCTGGACATAGATCTCACGCAAGATGCGCCACCTATTATTAAAGAAATAATGTGGAAAAAGGCTATTATAAAAATCAAAACTAGGACTTTCTTTCTTTCGTGGATGTGATTTGAAGTTAAGAAATCTACCGGAGTCCTAAATTCACCGCCATACCCCTTCGATTTGAGAAACTGAACTGGTTGATCACGTCTGATTACCATTAGAGTAAATGAAACCTTGTCTTGGCAAACGCCTTCCTCCAGCTAGATTGAACGAAGATCTATTCAGACGGTTGGCAGAAACCGGATATATGTAGACTAAGAACGGTTCAGTAAGCGTGCCTTGCCACGGCTCCATGTCCTAATACTTTTTTTTAATATTTTAACTTCTTCCTTTTCCCCCCTCAATTTAAATCCTTCCTTCATTTCCATCATACCCTAAGGTTGACAACGCCTTTGCTTTGCCCTTAGTAGGTATTGAAGATGTTCATGTGCAAACGGTGATTATTCATCATCAGTTATCCACTTACTCTATTACTTCAATCAATATCAGCCTGCAACAATCCACTGCTGGACATAGGCCTCACTCAAAGCGCGCCACCTAGCCCGATCTTCAGCTACACGCATCCAGTCTCTGTCAGCCGCGTTGCGCAAATCGTTGCTACATAAAGCAGGGTCCCACACTACGTTTGCCGAGACGAGGTCTCCACCGCATCACTTGTCTACTCCAACGTTATCAGCCCATTGCCACTTCAGTCTGCTTACTTGAAGAGCTATGTCGGTGACTCTGGTACTCCGGTGAATTACTTCGTTCCAAATTCTATCCACCAGAGAAACTCCAACCATAGCCCTCCCCATAACCCTCTAAGCGATTTTGAGCTTGTGAAGGAGACTGACCAAAATAAAATGTTACTTAACCCCTTCGGACCCCATGTGGAAAACTATGCACATAATGTTTAAAGCCTTGTAATATTTTTATTTTACTTAATTTACTCCTCCGCCATTTGTGTGCATAATTGCGCACATGATTTTTGACACATTTGTTCTTACTAATAATTAGTAAAAATATATTTTATTATTCATTAACAATAAATTAGGTTTGAAGGGATTAACGTTATATCACATAGTAGCCCGCCTCAGGTAATGGGCCTGCAATATGATCTAAGAAAGAAATGAAGTATCCTTTGTTATTTCCTGAACAAGGCGTTTCAAACCAGTTTTAATAAATCACTTGTGGTGGCGCCGTTTTGGTTTATAGGGCGTGTTTTTGTTTACTCCTGATAGCTTGTTGGTTTGGCAACCTCCTTCATCTTTCCCTTCCCGTGTCGTTGGCTTGGTACCGCTGGTCTCTCACGATCGACAAAGCATCGTAGCAAGACCGGCAGGAAAGAAGACGAATGACTACACACATGCTGAAATCATCGAGTATCCGGTATCAGGTACGTCCTTTCTTTCCTTTGGTAGAGCCCTAAGCCTAATCCGCACCTTTAACCTGAAGAGTTCTACTTTCCTTTGTCACAAAGCCAACCAGCATATAGCACAATCCACATACAGTCCACTTGCTCCGCGGCCAGATCATTTGTAGATGTAGGCCACACACATTTGTTCAGTACTTTCGTATCAGCACAACCAACGTGTCTGTCAGAAAACAGACAATGTGTTTGTAACGCATTTAAATAAGTACAGTATAGAAAATATGAATTACTAAATCCTTTTGATTTAAAATCATTTGATATAAAGCGTCAATAATATCTGACTTAGCGAGACTCGGGCTTACGATCTGAATTCCTAATGTGGTAACTAGAGTCCTCTATTCGATGTTATGTAATTTATTTTAATAAAGGTTCATTATGTAGATAGCAATAAATCGTCAAATCCCGTTATAAAACGTTCCTTCACGCCTTCTAGTTCTCTGTCTATTTTACGAGCTCATCAAAGTCGCTTTTTATCGTTGGCATATTATCAGAATTCGTATCTCCGAAAAATATTTCTTCTCATTTCTCAGTTTCGATGTCATCTCATCACATCATCCACATCTTAAAGTAAGTAGGTATCCGATGTAAGTAAAAAATCAGTGTTATTGTCTTTCCTGTTAAATATACTCAAATTGAATTACGAATTCTGCTAATTAAATCGATGATATGATGTGCTGAATCAGCAGGTTATCATATAAATAAACATTTGAGTTATGGTCTTACATGTTAATACAGGAAATACAAAAAAAAAATCAATCAACTGTAGGAAAAAATGAATAAGAATCACATGATATTTGCAGGCGGCGATCGGATGGTTGGATTACGACGGCAGCTATGCGTTCAGTTGTGGAGGTAGCCTCATTAGTTCGAGATTTGTTCTGACCGCTGGCCACTGCACCAAGAAGGCTCGAGTTCAAAATCCGGTGCCTTCTATCGTGCGCCTGGGTGACCAGAACTTGGATCCGAACGTGAATGACGGCGCAACCCATTTAGATGTTGGTTTGAGTGTATACAGTCCCTGGCCAAATTATTAAACGCATTGTATTTTTTAGTAATTTTATGTTGCTTTAGAGTTTTTATGCAATATACCATATATTTTAACTACACTATTATTGTAGATTAAAAATACTAAATTGGCCGGGTAATAGCTCTGATATGAACCCAATTGAAAATGTGTGGGAGCTGATGAAAAGAGAATTGGCTAAAAATGTGATTACCAACAAAACCCAGTTTCTAGAAAAGATTATTTATGTGTGGAATCATCATCCTCAAATGCAGGAGACAGTACAGTCTTGCATTGATAGCATGCTGTGCAGAATTAAAGCTTTGATAGCGGCTAAAGGTGGCTCAACTAAATATTGTTTTTTAGTAACATTAATTCCACTTTTCTTTAAAACTTAATAAACTTATACTATTCTAAATTAATGCTGTTTTATTGATGTCAAATAAATCGGTAATTGATTGGATAATATAAAAATAAAAAACAAATCAATTTAAAATAAAACGGTACAATATTTTATATAAAATATTAATTACCAAGTGTAATTAATATTTTATATGAAATCTTGCAGTGCGTCTAATAATTTGGCCAGGGACTGTATTTTAAAAAAATGTAAGATATGAGATTGTCTGAAGTTTACCTAGTGAATCTAACTATTGATTTGCGAGAATTTACAATATACGCTTGAATATCGCACTACGAAATCTTTACTTAATTTTATTATTCTTTATTAGGCAATTGATGACTGAATATCATTCAATCATTCATTCAATGAATGACAACGATTCTTGATTAGCCGAACTTAATAATCATATTATTACCATCATCATCTTCAGCTTATATTCACCGGCCTAAATAGTCTTTCAAGGCGCACTACATGGCATTTTTTGGCTGTACGCATTTAGTGTCTGCAGGCGGCCTGCACGGACCGTCGCTCTATCTAGTCGGCGGGCGTAACACACTACGTCACAACGCGATCTCGACTGTAACACTCCTTTAGTCCAACGGTTGTCGGTTCCCCACCTGTCGACGCATCTCGTACATCTTTACTCTATAACCTATTATATGCGTGTACAATACAAAATAACAAATATTGACTGCATGAATTCCATCTGAATAATAATATATAGTATATATATATATATATATATATATATATATATATATATATATATATATATATATATATATATATTAGGTGTACAAATAAGTTTCCGCGGTTTGTCAAAAGATGGCCCCACCAGAAGGTTATGGAGAAATTGTCAGATGTAAAACGTAATATCCCAAGTTTAGTCATCTGGCAACACCATAACCTTAAAGTACTAGTGATTCCGTATCAGCATCACGTAATTTTTTTCGTGCAAAAATGTCAAGTTTTATTCCGAATAAGCATCATTTGCGGGAACTTTTGATTTACTTCTTTAATGTGAAAAAATCTGCAGCTGAGGCGCATCGATTGCTTCTAGAAGCATATGGTGAAGCTGCTTTAAGTGAGAGAAGTTGTCAGGAATGGTTTCAAAAGTTTAAGAACGGTGAGTTTGACGTTAAAGACAAAGAACGCAGTGGAAGGCCGAAAGTGTACGAAGACATGGAATTAGAAGTACTATTGGAGGAAGATTCGTCCCAAACGCAAAAAGAACTTGCACTTACTCTACAAGTGACTCAACAAGCAATTTCACATCGTTTAAAATCGTTAGGAATGATTCAAAAACAAGGAAATTGGGTTCCATATGAACTAAAGCCGAGAGACGTTGAACGCCGATTATGCATGAGTGAAATGCTGCTTGCCAGGAATAAAAAAAAGAGTTTTTTGCATCGTATAGTCACTGGTGACGAAAAATGGATTCACTACGATAATCCAAAGAAGAGAAAGTCATGGGTTAAGCCCGGCGAACCATCAACATCGACAGCTAAGCCGAATATTCATGGAAAAAAACTCATGCTGTGTATTTGGTGGGATCAGCTTGGTGTCGTGTATTATGAATTGCTGAAACCAAGCGAAACCATTACTGGAGCTCTCTACCGAACACAATTGATGAGATTGAGTCGGGCACTTAAGGAAAAACGCGCCCATTACTACTCCAGACACGACAAAATTATTCTTTTACACGATAATGCTCGTCCACATGTTGCGGCGCCGGTAAAAACATACTTGGAAACACTCAACTGGGAAGTTTTACCCCACCCGCCGTATTCACCAGACTTAGCCCCTTCTGATTATCACCTGTTCCGGTCGATGGCACATGGTCTGTCTGAGCAGCGCTTCACATCATATGAAGACACCAAAAATTGGGTAGATTTGTGGATAGCGTCAAAAGATGAAGAGTTTTTTCGACGGGGTATCCGAATGTTGCCAGAAAGATGGGGAAAAGTAGTGGCAAATGATGGAAAATACTTTGAATAAAACGTAATGTACTTTTCCTTTACAATAAATTCCTAATTTTTTATAAAAAACTGCGGAAACTTATTTGTACACCTAATATTATATATATATATATATATATATATATATATATATATATATATATATATATATATATATATATATATATATATATATATATATATATATATATATATATATATATATATAATGTAGGTGATAATTATAATAATTTCTTTATTTGAATTGAATTGGGTAATTTACAAGTTTTATAATAAGATATGAGCGTTTTCCAATTTAGCCATGATTGAAATGGCATGCCAAAAACTTGTTATAATTTAATTACTTTCTATTATAAAATAATGTCAAAATTTTGAACATACATACATACTATTAATAAATTGATACTTTGTCATGATGCTTTTTATATTGAAAAAAAATCATCCAATGTATAAAACACTTTTATCCAACATAAAGGTAGCTATCAAGACGGTCCACAAGCACCCTAAATACAAATCTCCATCGCGTTATGACGACATAGCACTGTTGGAACTTGAAAATGACGTCAATTTCTCTGACACGATTCGACCAGCTTGCCTTTGGAACAAACCGGATTTCGGTAGTCATTCAAATGCATTTGCGACGGGCTGGGGAGTGATCGACCCAGGTATGTCATTATATTTTTTCATTTAATTTTCATATAATTTCATTCAATAGTCGGAAAAGTCACAGTTAATATTGTTTAATCCCTGTAAGGAGAAAAGCCTAGAAAAAATTATTAATTTTTCGCGCAAATCAGAGTAAAATATATTTTTATTCATTTTATTCTACTTCTACATGAGCAATTATTTGTTTTTTATATTTCGCAGATTTTTGCAATGTAACTTTCGACATTAAATCTTTGCATTATATTTCTGGAAAATAACGCCTGACTCTATTAACGAGGCATTAAATTGTTTGTCGGATTAGTACACCTTTTTAACTCAGCGATTTTGGTGATAACAGATGATTCTCTTATCAAAAAGTAATCTGATTCCATGTTCCAAACTATGATTCGATTAAGGTGTACGTGTATTAGTAAAGTGATATGAAATAAATGCGTGTATCGTAACTTTTTACGTTGATTGAAAAAGTCCATAGAAAGTTTTGGTAAAATGGCCACCATTGTATCAAGACGTAACGTGATAAGCTGAGTTGTTACATTTCAAAAGATTGGATATTATTGTATTTTACTTGACACTGGCATACTATTTGTAACTAATTGCCATCAAAGAAAAAGAAAAAAAAAACAATAGCAGAAAAATATGTTTTCGCCTTTATGTTTATGTCACTGTCCACAAAAAAGCAACCAGCAAAGGAGCAAGACTGATATTGAGATTAATTCATTGCAGATACCCAAGCAACGTCGAAAGATCTCCAAAAGGTTTCTCTCTACCTTTTGGATAACGTGTACTGTGATCGATATTTAAATAAAGACAGAAATTGGAACGGGACCATAGCCTCCCAGATGTGCGCGGGAGAACTACGGGAAAGAAAAGACACTTGTAATGTAAGTCGATATGTAATTTCAAGCCCTCTTTTACTCCTTATGGCGTCGACAGCTATATAGTTTTCATAGCCCTTACATGATCCAGTGTTGGCAATGGCGCACCTCGATTTCTGGTGAAATGGTAATTAATCTACCGCGTTTGTCCAAGGCGGATTGGCAGGACATCCAGGACTCAGAATACCTGTAGGCCATCTTTACGTCTTTATCTTTTTTATGAGATGAGAAGGCAAACGAGAACGCGTGTCACCTAATGGAAAGCAATCAACGCCGCCCATAGAGATCCACAGTGCCATAGATATTGTAAAAGTATTGCCGGTCTTTGAGAAATTTCTAGGCTTGTTTTTGAAAGTTCCAATGTCTTATTGGTTCGAAAACACCGTTCGTAAAAAGGTAGCTGGTTCCACAAGGTAGTGTTGCGGGGAAAGAAGTGTTAGAAAAAACGCACCGTACTGGATTCGTTATTCTTGAATCTTTGATGAAGGCCATACATATATTTATCTAGATGCGGGAATTGACTGCGACCACTGATTCCTCGGCACTGAGACATTTATGTCGTCATATTTTCAGTTATATTTTGTTAAACACATGTATAATATTCGACAACACGTGTGTGTTCTCGTCATTTTACTCTTGGAAATATATACGTGCATATTTTAAGGCAAGTTCGATACATTTATTAAAGGTGCCATTATCCTTGTGGAATAAGCAATAATCGCAGAAATTTTAAGGGCACAAATATAGAAAATACAATGATTGTAAGTCGTTAAATGGGCTATATTTGTCATTCTTTCTTTTTTATCAAACTATATCCATAGTATAGTAAAAATTTGAATGTCAGACTTTTTGTTTTTATAGGATAGGAAGGCAAACGAGCAGGCGTGTCACATGATGGAAAGCAATCAACGCCGCCCATAGACATCCGCAGCGTCATAGGCAGTGCGGAAGCGTTGCCGATCGTCTGACTAGAGTGTCATTATAGGAGTGGGAGGAAGAGGGGGGAGGGTGTTGAGCCTCCAGAACTCAGTCGTTCACCGTACGAAGCGCGGTAGCTAATCTACCACTCAGACGCCGGTTTTCTACGGGAGTGTGCTAAATTCGAGAATGCGTTGCCAGCCTTGAGCAAACACATACGCTCTTTTCATGAATGTAATGATGAAAAATATCATAATCATGTGGGAACATTTGCACAGTTCGGAAAACTAGTAAATCGCATGATGATAGACGGCCAGCCACCCAGGTAATAGGGATGGACCCTGTGGAAGCTTCTCTACAGGCTGCGCTGATATCGATTGCATTTAAAAATACAATGGTGCTGTGAGTCCCTACACAAATCATCATGTTACAAATTGCATAAAGGATGCTACTTAATACTTGAAACCAAGGATGGAGCCCTATATGGTAAATTTAAAGTAAGTCTTTTGGAGCGGAGGATTGTCGATAGCTAAATATAATATATTTTTTTCACAGGGAGACTCCGGATCTCCCCTTCAGGTGACTTCTACGGACAATCGATGTATCTACTACATAGTTGGTGTGACGTCGTTCGGTGGCAAATGCGCTCGGGGTAAGCCAGCCATCTACACCAGAGTCTACAGCTATTTGGATTGGATAGAAAGTCTCGTGTGGCCAAATGAATGAAACCAAACTTATGTATGCCACAACGTGTGTATAACTTATGTTTATTTGTAACCTATGTTTATTTGTAACTTATGTTTATATCTAAGTTATGTTTATATCTAATATAAACCTTTACTATGTAACAATAATTAATATATATTAATTTATTTGATTTCTACATTTTATTCCCTTGATTTCTACTAACGGTAAGAAATAAAAAGATTTAAACAGCAATAGCTCAATTGGTAAAGATTGGTAAATTGGTAAATGGAAGAGGAAGGAAGGAATTAAGGTGAGGTATTCGATTCTATAAATGAACTATTGAAGTGAACCATATTATCTCAGAAGTGATATTAGATAAGTTGAAACGATTAACAAGAAATTTAGTAAAAATCATCGCCAGAGTGAAAAATCTTTCGCATTGTGGAATTTATCCTTGAATGAAAAATGATATTAATCCCCATGGGAATTTTCACATGGCGGTAAGGGTGTGGCGATTAGTTTGTAAATGCAGCACTTTGAGAAACTCATCTCTTAAGGGATATCCAAGAATTTAGAGTAACTTTTATAGATAAGGGTTTTGACCATGGAAGTATACATTTTGTATTTCAAATACAAATAACGCTTTTGAGCCTCTGAATGTACAATTTGTACATATCTGATACGCTTTAAAAGAGTCTGTCTAGTCTAGAAAATAATATGAACGATATTATTTTCTGGATACAATGGAACGAAGATAATATTCTTCATTGGATAAAGTAGGATTCGGACAAGGGAAAATATATGATATCTAATAGTTAAAACTAGCTTTGTTGTCATTTCGCAAAATAGGTCAGCATAGCTGAATCAACTTCACACGATCATCAACAACAGCCTAAACTAGTCTACTACTAGACATAGGCCTCCCACAAGAAGCGCCACCTAGCCCGATCTTCAGCTTCACGCATCCCGTTTCTGCCATTCGCCCTGTACAGATCGTCGCACCAGCTATTTAAGACGCAGGCTCCACTCCAACATTCGTCTATTCCAACGGTTATCGGATCTCCGACCAATGTGACCGGCCCATCGCCACTTTAGCTTACTAATTCGGGAGACTATGTCGATGATTTTGGTTCTCTAGCGGCTTTCGTTATTGCGAATCTCAACCTCACATACAAGGTCTAAACAAATTTTAATTTGTAAACTTGTGTAAATACTTTTTATAAAAAAGAAACATTTAAATCGATTCAGTGACCATCACCTGAAATATAATTTAAAAATTAGTATTCAGCTTTGGTACGCTTTGTGCGTCAGCCAACATAATTCCTTTCACCAGCTCCACCAGGTTGTTTATCTCTATTCCCTTAGTGACAGCCATCTCGTACGCGTTGATTAGTTCTAGGGGTGTCCATTCCCTGGACATTTTGTCTACAGCTATCGATATTTCAGTCATTATTTTTATTCTCTCCGACCCGTCGCCCATTATGTAACCGACGTTGAATGACGTTTGGTTTTCGTAGTGTTTCTTTATTATTTCAGCTTTCTGTATCTTGGCTTCGCTGTCCGCTATGGATTCCTGCATAAGTCGAAATATCTTCATTTTAATCTCGTTCGCTTCATATTCATCCAGCGTCATCTGCGGTGCGGGTGGAGAGTTCTGCCGTTTCGCTAGTGTCAGTGCTTCGATTCCAACTTTTCTTCCTATTGGCTGGGTTTCTGTGGTCTCCAGAAGTTTTATTTTCATGCCCCATGATAAATCATTGAATATGCCTTTCAATGCTGGTGACATAGTGACAAGATTAGCGAAGTTTGCAGAATCTAAAATAAATTAGCCTTACTTAGAATTAAAAAAAAAACAAGAATTATTTTACATGTTTTTCTCTAGAAACATGTTAAGGCATTTTTATAGTAAAGTGAGACAAACTAACAAACGGTACAACTAATGGTAAGAAAAACCCCTCCGCTCATAGACATGCCACACTATCGAGGAACCGCAGATGCCGTTCTTTTAGAGAGTTTACTTTTTACCATCACCATTTCTTGTTTGTTTGGAAATATAGTTGAGGAAAACTAATCCACAAGAAATTTTTTATAGGTTGAGAAGGCAAACGAGTGAGCCTAATTAAAAGTTTCAGAACGTCTTTCTTAGTTTCAGAATAGTTTTAAAACAGAGGAACAGACATTTTCTGGGGAGTTTTGTCGATCGTTGTTGCTACCTCAAATACTTTACTTGGGCGCCAGTCCTTTACTCGCCAGTCCTTCTGACCAAATTATAAAGGTCATAGGGCCAGTGACGCGTATCCACACAAAACCCACCTCTGAATATATTTGATAGAATGTATCTAGATAGACAGTCAAACTTATTTTGCTAAGATCCGAAATTTTCCGAACACAAATAACAAAAATAATATTGTTTGTTTTCAAAAAGAAGTACTTAGGGAATTACAGGATTAATTCTTATATATATATTACAATGTAATACCCGTTTTGCAAAAGAGTTAGTTTGCAAAGGAGTGTATTAATATAATTTTACATTAATACAATATTACTTAATTTGTATTTTAATATATATATATATATATATATATATATATATATATATATATATATATATATATATATATATATATATATATATATATATATATATATATAATGAGTTTATATTTTAGATTAATAAAATTTTAATTAAAATTATTAACTAATAACTATTGATAATGATATTTAATTTCGCAAAATTCGAAAATGCATTGGATAAGTTATTCGGGAGGTTGAACCCCCAACCCAGCCTTCTGTTAGGCTAAACCACATTAAATGGAATGAAAGCAAAGATTGACCTTATAGCCTCGGTAACTAAGTCATTGCTCGTAGGTGCAAACGTACGGGGTACGGCTATTTATATATTATCGAGTCTGGTTACCACGCCACTCCGCTTTGGACAAGTGTGGTGTTCGTTCCTACAATAATCGAGTAGAGGTCGAGAGTAGCTGAACATATATGGAATGGGAAAGAAAATTTATGGACCGGTTGTAATCTTAGAAAAACAGTTTTTAAACTAATTCTCAATACATATATAATATTAAATAAATAATACTCACGCAGAAGAAATAATCCTATTACAAACTTCATTTCATCACACCGTTTACCAATGAATTAATATGTTCACACATAAAAAAAGCAATCAATTGGTGTGATAAGAAATTCCTACCACGGGTACGTACTCACACAGAACTAACTTTTAAAATTACTTTTTTATGTCTAAAATATTTTTTATACCAGGCGTTCTGGTTTCAAATTCTAGTTAAAATTAAAATATACACTATATTCGAATAATTATTTCCGAGTCTTGAGATGTGTTTTTCTCTGTTGTAATACGGATGTAGTGCCCTACATCCGCATTCTGGATCCATGACATCGAATAAGGTATAATAGGTGAGAATTCAGGCGAGGGAGTACAAAATTATATGAAGATAGCATATCTCTATATAACTTTATTATCGAGAATCCAATCTGAACGATAACTTTAATTTCAGTAACAGATAGTCTGGGTATGTTTATTGTGACAAAATATTAATTAAGTATATTGTATGACAGTGGTAGTATAATATATAGTGTGAGGTAGGGAGATTCAGTGGTGAAGTCCCGGGTTCGATTTCCGCATTGGGATAAATATATGTATGACCTATAGATATTTATTCTGTATGGATCGCCTTGGACAAGCGTGGTGAATCAATATCCTCCAGAAATTGGGAGGCTAGTGCTCAACATACATATATGGGCTGTAAAAAGGTTATACTATGTAATGTTTAATAACCACAACGAAATACAGATCAGACTTATATTTTTTGCATCTATTTTTTTTTAATTTATTTTCGCCACCATCACTTCACGGCAGTTAGCCCATTAACAATCTTGAACTTCAGGTACGCTATTCAATTCCAGCTAGCTACCTTGTGCAAGATCGTCGCTCCATCTACCTGGGGAGCATCCCACGCTACATTAATCATTTTAGTTAATTGGAAAGGTTGAAGAGTTATATATATATATATATATATATATATATATATATATATATATATATATATATATATATATCATTATAAAGGCCGGCGAGACCTTTTGCGAGTCCTGATTACACTTTCAAACTACACGTAAATTTTATGACAAATTATTTATTTAGTTAACCCCTTCAGACGTGAATTATTGTTTATGGATAATAAAATATTCTTTTACTAATCATTAGTAAAAAGGACATCATACAAAACAAATTTGTGCAAAATCATACACATTTATTAAGCATACATATTTACATACATATATATCAATAACGAATCATCATATAATAGTCCATATTACATCATATAATCATTTCCGAGTCATTATATAATCATCATAATCATACATTTTTTCCGAATTTTCCGTCATTTGCGCAATTATGCACACAAATGGTGGAGGAGTAAATTAAATGAAATAAAAATATTATAAGGCTTTATACATTATGTGCATAATTCTGCACACGAGGTCCATAGGGGATATGTTGTCACGTATCATATATTTTTTATAAGATCAATATTAAATAATAACACAACCAAAAATAGTTTTGTCAACTATCGTAAAGGTAGTGTAATATAACGTGAGCGCTGAAACACTACGCATTTTCGGTTGCAATATTAACTTTTCTGAAAAAACCAGCATTGAGCTACATTCGAAGCAGTCCGCCGTTCACGCCGTCTATATGGAGCAGGCTTAAAACAATTTGGTTATGGTCCAGTGAAATTTGCGTTTAAGTGAAGTTTGTATTAATGAAGTGAAGTTTAATTTTATAAGTGTAGTTAGTAAAAATGATTTGTGATTTTCGTAGACCGCGAGGCCTCTCAAAACGCGGGGCCGGGTTCCGGGGAACGCGCTGAACCCGCCTTGCGTTTCCGATTATCATTATATACATATATTATATACTAGCTTTTTCCCGCGGCTTCGCTCCCGTGGAATTTGGTCTGCCACATTAAGTTTCGTGACAGATCATTTTAAATAAATATATTTTTTTTACTTAGTTTATAGTTCACAATTTTGGTCAAAGTTCCTTCCACATAAGAGATAGATATATGATGTCGAGGACTTTTATTTAGAACTACTTAATACAAACAATCCTACGGTACATCATCTTTGTGTAACTCCAATGGTTTAGGCAGCGCACGCCAAGATAGCTCTCAGAGGCCAGATTTTTTCCGACTTAATTGACATGTATCGTTATATTACATGTACCAAAATTACATAAAATCATGAAAAATTGTAGCCTATATGTTATTCCGATGTATAACCTATATTACTGTAAAGTTTCATCCAAATCCGCCCAGTAGTTTTTTCATGAAAGAGTAACAAACATACATCCAACACGTCTGTCTTTAATTTTAAATAAGTTAATAGACAAATTTTTTTCTCAAAAAAATTTTATTTGTAGTTTCTTTTTTTTAAATAAAGTAGCTTTGAAGTACGATTTTCTCGCGAGTTCGCACCGCGGCCTGTTATCATTCATTATCACTAATAATGACAACCGATGTCGAATGCCGTAAGCGATTACGTGCCGTTACACAGTAGCCAGTAGTCTGTCTCCATCAGTCGAGGTGTTCGTACATTTATTTCCGTTGGGTTTTCCCCGAGTAAGAGTACGCGCTTTTTCGCACTTTGACGTTTACTTTCGCGCTCTTTTTGACATGTGATATCGTTTGTTTACTTCTTGATATCTATCCTTTATCAGTCTGTATTTTTGTGTGATAGTGTTTTATAATATTCATTGGATGTTTGACATCGCCCTGTAAGTATTAATATGATGAAATAGTATGGAATGTTTTCTGCCGTGTTTGCAATCAACCGTGTTTTCCTGTTACCGCTCCAAATACAAAATGAGTTTAAGTGAATGTTTAGTTTAGTTATATTTTAAAAATACGCATGATTCAAGTGGTTAGGTAATAAGTTTGTATTGGTCGTCTGTCTCCCTCACTCTTATCACTGTTTGATGTGTCGGCATTATATTATTTGTCACCGAAACTGTCCTTACTTATTATCTGGGCTCGGCCGTTTGTTAGTTGTTTTACCACTATTTCAAAAATAAAGCCTATATATATGCATACATATATATATATATATATATATATATATATATATATATATATATATATATATATATATATATATATATATGTATGTATATATATATATATATATATATATATATATATATATATATATATATATATACCGCGGTTTAACGAGAATCCAGATTTGAAAACCCTACATACCCTTAACCCTACATACTCGTATGTATATTAATCCCGATGCGGGAATTGAACCCGTATCCAACTACTCCAAAAGCGGTAACTCCGCTGCACGAATTAGGTCGTTTTTATTATGCATATAATTTTAAAAAAATATGGCCTTATAAATTTTCCTTCTCTTTATTGGCCTCGGCTACACTGAAGTTCGACTGACGACATGTAACTAACCTAAAATCACAGCTAGGCGTAAATTGTCAAAGACCAGTAAAAGCCAGAAGCGTTACTCGTGTAAAATGCCTAGCATCACGATATATCCTTTTACTTTAATTTAGATTTGTATCCAAGTGGACTATTATATCGACACAAAAAAAGAGAAAACGCTATAAATGATACATGGATGGCACGAGTCATAAAAAAATACTGCATCGAATGGTTTGTCTCTTAGCTCTATTATCATAGAACATTTCTACAGCGTTGAATCAGACTGTTTCGAGTGTTCATATACGTACAATTTTTTCCGAAATCTCAAATGTTTTTTTTGGCTCTGGTGATAAGTTTTCAGTTTTGCGGTTTACTGCGTTTTCGCTTTTTGCGTCGATATATGACGATGGTTTTATTGGGAGGAATTTTATTGGACGTTAATACGTTACTTACTTCGTTTCATATATCATAGTAATGCGGGGTTATTCTAAACAATTTTTCTACGATATGCCACGGAGGATAGTCAAAATATTTTTATTGGTTGGAAAATAAATATTTCTTTGATATTTAAGTTTTTAGTTTTATCAAATTTTTGAAAAAAAATTTACATTTATATTTTATATTTTATATGATATTATAATGTTATAAAATAATAAAAAAGTAATGTACATATAATGCATTTACTTATTACAATATTATAAATTTATTGTAAGGAAAAGTACATTACGTTTTATTCAAAGTATTTTCCATCATTTGCCACTACTTTTCCCCATCTTTCTGGCAACATTCGGATACCCCGTCGAAAAAACTCTTCATCTTTTGACGCTATCCACAAATCTACCCAATTTTTGGTGTCTTCATATGATGTGAAGCGCTGCTCAGACAGACCATGTGCCATCGACCGGAACAGGTGATAATCAGAAGGGGCTAAGTCTGGTGAATACGGCGGGTGGGGTAAAACTTCCCAGTTGAGTGTTTCCAAGTATGTTTTTACCGGCGCCGCAACATGTGGACGAGCATTATCGTGTAAAAGAATAATTTTGTCGTGTCTGGAGTAGTAATGGGCGCGTTTTTCCTTAAGTGCCCGACTCAATCTCATCAATTGTGTTCGGTAGAGAGCTCAGTAATGGTTTCGCTTGGTTTCAGCAATTCATAATACACGACACCAAGCTGATCCCACCAAATACACAGCATGAGTTTTTTTCCATGAATATTCGGCTTAGCTGTCGATGTTGATGGTTCGCCGGGCTTAACCCATGACTTTCTCTTCTTTGGATTATCGTAGTGAATCCATTTTTCGTCACCAGTGACTATACGATGCAAAAAACTCTTTTTTTTATTCCTGGCAAAGCAGCATTTCACTCATGCATAATCGGCGTTCAACGTCTCTCGGCTTTAGTTCATATGGAACCCAATTTCCTTGTTTTTGAATCATTCCTAACGATTTTAAACGATGTGAAATTGCTTGTTGAGTCACTTGTAGAGTAAGTGCAAGTTCTTTTTGCGTTTGGGACGAATCTTCCTCCAATAGTACTTCTAATTCCATGTCTTCGTACACTTTCGGCCTTCCTTTCTGTTTCCGGTTCTTAAACTTTTGAAACCATTCCTGACAACTTCTCTCACTTAAAGCAGCTTCACCATATGCTTCTAGAAGCAATCGATGCGCCTCAGCTGCAGATTTTTTCACATTAAAGAAGTAAATCAAAAGTTCCCGCAAATGATGCTTATTCGGAATAAAACTTGACATTTTTGCACGAAAAAAATTACGTGAT